>CM055122.1:391515069-392091114 GCA_029206835.1 Rana muscosa | reverse complement strand
TCATTGTGTTACCCCAAATGTTGATTGTGACTGTACAATGTTATGTGGCGACTTTTATACATTTTGTATGACAAAACTTGAATAAAAAGATTGAAACACAAATCCGACCGCACAGGTCAAGGTAAATGGAGTACTCTCAGAATCCTTTTCAATTAAGAATGGAACCAGGCAGGGGTGTCCTATGTCCCCACTTTTATATGCTCTCACTTTGGATCCTTTTCTTTGTACGATTAGGCTTCAAGCGGATATACAGGGAGTGATAGTGGGTAGCAAACAACATAAGATCTCGGCGTATGCCGATGACATGTTATTTTCATTAGTTAACCCAGCAGTATCATTACCTAATCTTATTAAACAATTTGATTTATATGGTGCCCTATCTAATTTGAAAATAAACTTTTCAAAATCAGAGGCGATGGGGGTGGCGTTACCACCGCGAATCTTGGCACAAATACGAGGTGGTTTCCACTTTAAGTGGACTATATCAGCATTAGATTATTTAGGTACAAATATCCCAGCAAATCTAACCCGTACGTATGAATTAAATTTTCCCCCTTTGCTAATAAAGGTTAGATTATTACTAGAGAAGTGGCATACAAACTTCCATTCGTGGTTCGGTAGGTCTAATTTAATAAAAATGTGTATCCTATAGACATGTGCATTCGTTTTCGTCCGAATGCATTTTCGTCCGAATTTCAGCTATTTTCGTTATCGTTTTAACAAACGAAAACGAAAGCACAGAATCCGAAAACCGAAAGATCCGACATAAACAAATGCTTTATTTTCGTTTTCGTTGCTACAACAGTTCGATATAGATAGAAGATTCGACGTGACAATAACAATCTGTGTTTATCGAACCTGTGGTCGAATGTGCCTAACCTTAACTCTATTAGTCCAAGATTATTCTACATAGAGAGAAAAGATTCGACATAGGAGAGAAAAGATTCGACATAGGAGAGAAAAGATTCGACATAGGAGAGAAAAGATTTGACATTATAGAGAGAAAAGATTCGACATAGGAGAGAAAAGATTCGACATTATAGAGAGAAAAGATTTGTTATTATAGAGAGAAAAGATTCGACATTATAGAGAGAAAAGATTTGACATTATAGAGAGAAAAGATTCGACATAGGAGAGAAAAGATTTGACATTATAGAGAGAAAAGATTTGACATAGGAGAGAAAAGATTCGACATTATAGAGAGAAAAGATTCGTTATTATAGAGAGAAAAGATTCGACATTATAGAGAGAAAAGATTCGTTATTATAGAGAGAAAAGATTCGACATTATAGAAAGAAAAGATTCGACATTATAGAGAGAAAAGATTTGTTATTATAGAGAGAAAAGATTCGACATTATAGAGAGAAAAGATTTGTTATTATAGAGAGAAAAGATCACTGCTTGTGGGCGGAACATTAGACCGGAAATGTATGATTGCAGAGTCGTACAGTTTCGCTGCTCCGTCGAATCTTCTTTGAACATTCGACAGACACCATAAGCCTTCAATGACAGATTCGACCTTAATTAATTCAGATTTTCGGACGAATGCAATTTTTAACGAAAAACGAAATAAATAAAAACGAATTTCGGGAGTAACTTAATAAATTTATTTTTCGGACGAAAAAGAAATTCCGAAACGAAATATTTCAGTGTGCACATGTCTAACTATCCTACCAAAATTTATATATTTATTTCAAGCTCTACCGATACGGGTACCGACTTCTTACTTTAAACAAGTACAGGCAATGTTCATACGATTTGTTTGGGCTAATAAGAAACCACGCCTTTCGCGTACCCTATTAACTCTTCCAAAACATTATGGTGGCTTAGCTTTGCCGGACATTCGGAAATATTATCAAGCAGTCCATCTTGGAAGAGTAATAGACTGGCAACGTCATAATGATCTGAAGTTATGGGTGCAAATAGAACAGCATCAATCCTCCATACCATTGAGGAGGGCGCTATGGTGTTGGGATTTTATACCGTTAGATTTAAAATTACATCCTCTGATAGGGAATACCTTGAAACAATGCTCACAGGTTATGATACAGGCAGAGCAAACGACTAAGACATCTCCTTTAACTCCGATTATTGGGAACACTAAATTTCTTCCAGGGCCCCCAACCACACGATTTTTGACCTTACGTGAAACTGAGCGAATCACTGCATCACAGTTTGTGATAGGAGATAGATGGCCTACTATAGAGGAGTTGATGAATCCTGCAGGCCTCTATAGACTTAGATTCTGGAATGCAGCTCAGCTATATCATTTCCTTCAGACTATACCAGACCCGCAGGCATATTCTAGGCAATTAACCCTATTTGAGGAGTATTGCTCTGGAATAGAACCATTATTTCATGTCCTTTCTAAAATTTATACGTTACTTAATTCTCCACAGGAACAGCCAGAGCTTACTTGTATATTAAAATGGGGTCTAGATCTGCATTGTACATTCACTAAAGCACAAATACAAGCTATGATTAGTCTCTCGTATAAATCCTCAATCTGCACCAAGGTACAGGAGACTAATTATAAGATATTGACGAGATGGTATATGACACCTAGTCGACTTCATACCATATTCCCTGAGACATCAGAATGCTGTTGGCGATGTGGTGCAAATAGAGGGACTATTCTACATATATTTTGGACATGCTCTAAACTGACTGCTTTTTGGACGATGGTTCGGAATATCTCTCAGAAATTTACTAAGTTTCAAATCCCGAATGATCCGGCGTTCTTTTTATTGCATGTCTCTAATATGTCAATAAAAAACTATAGAAAATCCATCCTATGCCATTTATTAAATGCAGCTAAATCTTGCATCCCTCTGCTGTGGAAACAACAGACTCCACCAACCACAGCAATGTGGCTGAGGAAGGTGGAAGATATTAGAAGGATGGAAGATTTGATCCTGACATCTACTGATAGACAGGAGATATACAGAAAGATATGGACTCCTTGGAATCTTTTTATTTACTCGGTAAATCCCTCTTAGGGTCATAAAGCATTTATATGAATTGAAGACAGGAGAAGTGATGGAGGCGAGGCTAGATAGTAGGATATATTTTCGGGGGCCATCCCTGAATACTGCCCTCTTCCCTTTCTGAATTTCTCTGTAGGAGAGGTCTCCCCCTCTCTCTACTCCTTCTCCCCCTCCCCCCCCCCCCTCTTTTTTTTTTTTTTTTTCCTTGGGGACCGGGGTTTCTTTTTTTTCTCTCTTTTTGTGGGTTAAAGTATACGAAATGGAGTAGTAGAGCTTCATGGTACAGGGTGATATGAAGTAGGAGAAATAGGTGAAGGTTGTAGTGTGACAAAATGTTATGATATATGTTTAGATCAATCTATGCTAGATACCTTTGCCTGTTACTTTGAAGAAGCAATAATCATATACTTTGTAAATGTTGCTACATTCGTTGATTTTGTTTATTTTGGAAAAAAAATCTAATAAAAGTCTATATTTGAAAAAAAAAAAAAAAGGGGGGGAGGGGGGGAGAGTGGGGATGATTTTAGAAGGGGGGGGCTGGGGGGTGCTATCCCTCTAGTGTTGATGTCTTCTAACTTAAAATTAGTTATTAAAGAGTGAAAAAAAAAGACGATTTCAAAAACTACTACAAACTGAAAAACAAGTGTTAAAATCTAAAAGTGAACTGTATAGAGAACAAAGAGACAAATTTACAAGTTACTACACTGATGAAGTGACAAAACATATATGTAAAGAGAAAAATAACAAGTAGAATTATCGTCGCCTGTGCCAAAAAAATAAAAAAAAAAGGGGGGGGGGGAGAGGGGGAAGCCTCAGGGGAGAGCAAATCTAATCCCCCTCTCTCACTCTCTCCAGGAAAAGGAAGAAAACAAAAATAGGGGTGTCAAAAAAGGAAAGAAAAGGGAGGAAAGGGAAGGGAAGGCCGGCATGCATGGTATCCAATAAAATGTTTGTCACATTACATTTTAGTCTCTTAAGGGATAGGCCAAAGAATAACCACAGGGAATCCTCCTTAAGATATAGATAGCTTATTCAAAAGATGTAAACGAGTCTCAGTGGGTTTGTGCAAGTATCTCTCTATAGGTTGTGGTGTCCTTGAACTCCATCCACGGAGTACAAGTTAAAGTGTGTCGTTGAAAAGTGTCCTTGTTACAATGAGTGATATCTTCCATAAGATGGACCTCTGAAATTTTTTGAAACCACTTTTTCACGGATGGAGTCTCAGGCTGACCCCAAAGGGTAGGTATAAGTGCTTTAGCCGTATTAAGCAAATGTGGAACTAAAGAACATTTGTATTTTCTGACAGGTTCCTTAGTAGCATGGAAAAGAATGGTCCATGCATCAGCAGGAAGATTAATATTAGATATTTGTTGGATAATTCGAATAATGCTAGACCAGAAGGGGCGGATGAGTGGGCACGACCACCATATATGAGCGTGGGTTGCTCTGTTCCCACAATTCCTCCAACACAACAGGGAGTTGTCAGGGAACATCTGATGAAGCTTTAATGGGGTGTAGTGCCATCTGGTTAGTAGTTTGTAATTGACCTCAGCCATCCTTGATGCAATTGAAGAGATATGAGTCAGCTGTAGGACTTTATCTTTTTGGCTGTCTGAGAGGCAAGATTCCAAGTCTGCCTCCCACTTAGCGAGAAAGGGAGCATAAGTATCACCTTGGAGCTTGATGAGTAATTTGTAGAATACTGAGATACAATGTTCAGGTGGGTCCGTTGAATTAAAAACTTCCTCAATGCTGTTTAAGTCCTGTAGCTGGAGCTACACTTAAACAATGTACCTGTTCAAAATTACAAACAGATTCTACATAAGAACAAACCTACAGTCCCTGTCTTGTATGCACCGCCTGCATACGGTTGTTCAGAGTATATAGGGCCTTTTTTATTTTGTGTGCGGGGTTCCCCTTAATATCCATACAAGACCCAAAGGGGCTGGTAAGGGGCTGGGGTAGGGGGGGGGTGTGATGGGGTAGCTATGCCATTTTTCTTAAAGATTTTCATCCATATTACCGGGACCAGACATTACATTAAAGCCGCAAGCAGTTTTAAATGGCTTTTTTTCCTTTAGAAATGTAATTTTGTGCAGGGACAGTTCTAAACACGGGAAACACGTGGCACTTCACAGGCATACTTTAGACACCCCCCAGGTACGATATTTAAAGGAATATTTGACTTTTTTTTTTCACTTTATGCATCATTAAAATGACTGCTCCCGAAAAACGGCCGTTTTTAAAACTTCTTTTTGCATTGATACATGTCCCCTGGTGCAGAACCCGGGTTCCCAAACCCTTTTTAGGACAATAACATGCATAATAGTCGTTATAATTAGCACTTTAGATTTCGAACGTTCGCATCCATTGTATTTAATAGGGTTCTAAAGTTCGTGCAAACTTTCGGTCCGTTCGCGGGTTCTGGTGCGAACCGAACCCGGGGGTGTTTGGCTCATCACTACTAGTTACTAATTTTAAGCATGTTTGTAGCTGATTGCCTTGCCAAGTCTGGCTGTCTTAGTTTGATAATAAAAAAAAATCCTTATTTTTTAAAAATAATTTTAGCCGTGGGGAAACTGAGGAGTCGTCACTGCGTCCCCATTTTTCTGTCCTAGGACTCTCCCTCACTGTGTTTATAGTGCAGGGGGCCTCCTCAGACAGACTTTGTGCCTCTGGGCTTGTGTCATTTTTGAGCTCAGAAAGCCAACTTTTTATTTTTTACTATATATTTGAATTATTCCAATCTATTTAGATTGATGACTAGAACCTCCTTTTTTTTTTTTTCTTCTATCCTATTTTTCTTATTCTTTCTCCATCTTCCTCTCTTACTCCGGATTAAATCTGGTATCACAATTTATATTTGTTATGTATAGCTATATTCTTCTCAAGATGTATTAAAAGGCTCCCTTGAATGTACTTACCTTAAATACACAAGGTCTAAATATACCTCATAAGCTTACTAAAGTTTTCAGGTCACTTTCTGCATCAAAAACACACTGTCAAGGTCACCTGTGGCCAGGTGACAGATGCACACCGTAGGGGGACAGGAGTGCACCGCAAGGTAGTGAACCCTATGGCTGACTGCTGCGGATAGGAAACTGGGTGGTTGTGGAAAGCGGGACCAGAGGAGCACAACCGGGATCCTAACGGAAGCTAGAGCCAAGATTCCCCAGGGCGCGGAGTCTAAGACCCAGCAGGTCTTCTCCAGGGCCTCTAGTGGTGAGGATGTTATGCTGCAGGCTGGGACCAGGTCGCGGCCCCTGGAGTTTCCTAGCTCACGCCCCGTAGGATAAGGGTAAAAGAGGGGAAGCAGCAGCACAAGATATAAGAGGAACGAATAACAAGCTGAAGGTCAGGGGCCACAAGCAGACAAGGATAACGAAAGAACGAGCCGAAGGTCAAGGGTCACGAGCAGACAGGGATAGTCGGGGACAAGCCAATAACGTAACAGAGAGACAGACGTAGCACACGGCAGGCAGGAACCCAAACACACAATGCCTAACAAACACGTTGATCAGCAAAGCAGGCTTGCAGTGCACAGGTTAATATAGTGTTCTGTGATAGGGCCTGGGGTGGAGTCTGGCTCGGAGGAGATTATAAAGGAAGCCAGGTGAAAGGGCTCAGGCCTCTAAGATGAACACATGGGAAGGAAGGTAAGCTGACAGACAAACACTACTGCATATCCATGACAGTACCCTCCCTCTTATGGGCCCTCCCCCGCCTGGGCCCAGGCTTAAAGGGAAATCTCTGATGAAACCTTCTCAACAGATGAGGTGCAGCGACATCAGATGCAGCGATCCAAGACGCCTCCTCAGGACCAAAACCTCTCCAATGCACAAGGTACTGAAGAATGCCTCTGCAGAGCCGAGAATCCAGAACTTGTCTAACCTCGTACTTAAGATTATCCTCAGAGACCGAAAACGAGGTAGGGAGATGACAAGAAGATCTATTGAGGACCAAAGGCTCTCTAGGAATAAGCAAGGGCATGAGAGGATCAACAGGAATCTGAGGAGGGTCCCCTAGACCCTTAAAGGGGAACTGGTCATCTTGCACAGGACCATCAGACTGGGCAGATGTCAGTGGAACCCTGAAGTCAGGTTGGTTAGAAGGTGACATGTCGCCGGAGTCAAACTGAATAGCTGAAGGACAAGCAGAATGTCCTGAACAAGAAAAAGTAGGAGGCTCACTGGGCATGGGCTGGACTGGCATAACTAGTACAGAGGCAGAGTGAATAGCTGAGTCAGGTGTAGCGACTACCTGAATCGCATCGCAAGACGTAGCGACTGCAGGACTTGTAGACAAGCTAGCCTGGCTGTGCGTCCAAGGGCGATTAGGGACAGAGAAATGTAAATGGTTATGCAACCTGGAATGAATGACCGGCTCAGATTCACAGGGGGCAACCTTGGGTAGGCAGGACGAGGAACAGGAGGGACCCCAAGCCAGGATCTGTCCAGTAGTCCAGTCCACATGAGGAGAATGGAGCTGTAACCATGGGAGACCCAAAATTATAGGCGTTGAGGCCTTGGGTAAGATAAGGAAGGATATCCACTCCTGGTGGAGTGTCCCTACCGACATCTTAACAGGGAGGGTCTGGAAGCGGATAGGTCCCCCTGGGAGAACAGTACCATCAATCGCCAAGACCACCAATGGTGTGGTGAGGGGCAAAAGAGTAAGTCTCATGGACAATGCGATTTCCCAGTCCATAAAATTACCAGCGGCTCAGGAATCCAGATATGCTGAGACCGAATGAGAAGAAGCACCAACATGAAGGAACACAGAAAGCAGAAGACGAGAAGGGGAAGGTGATATTTCTGGGTCCAATACTCCACTTTCCAGATAAAGTGGACCCGAACGTTTTTCTGGACAAAGAGAGCAAGTGTCACGAAAATGACCTTTGCCCCCACAGTAAAGACACAGACCAAGAGTTCTGCGCCTAGCACGTTCCTCTGGGGATAGCCTGGTCCGGCCCAGCTGCATGGGTTCCTCAGCTGGTAGGAGATACTCTACGGGTCGAAGAGAGGGGAGCTCAGGCTGACTAAGAACCAAGGAGTGCTGGCGTTGCTTTTCTAAGGTCCTCTCCTGAAAGCGAATATCGATCTGGTTACACAAGGAGATAACGCCGGCCAGATCAGTGGGGATGGTTCTTCCTGCTAATTCATCCTTCACTCTATCAGACAGGCCATGCAAAAAGGTTGCGACTAAGGCCTCATTGTTCCAGCTCAACTCAGCCGACAGTATGCGGAAATGAAGGGCATACTGTCCCACAGAAGCAGACTCTTGGCGGAGACGTAAAAGGGCGCTGGCCGCTGAAGAGACACGAGCCGGTTCTTCGAAGATATTCCGAAAAAGTTTCAAGAAGCCAGACAGGCTAGAAACCACTGGATCATTCAGTTCCCACAGAGGGGCTGCCCAGGCTAAAGCTTCACCAGAGAGGAGGGAAATGATATAGGCTACCTTAGCCCGATCAGACAGGAAGTTTTGGGGCTGGAGCTCAAAATGAATTGTGCATTGGCTAAGGAACCCCCTGCAAGCCTTCGAGTCCCCAGAGAAACGGGACGGAGCTGGCAGTTGTAGTGAGTGTGTGGCTGCGACTGGTGCAATAGGTGCAGCCGCTGGTTGTATTTGAGGTTGCGGATTCAGGGTTCCCAAGGAGGCCTGAAGCTGCTCAAAGCGAGAAGCCAGATCCTGGAGGAATCGCATCACCTGAGTCTGATTCGATTCCTGGGTTTCAAGTCTGCAAACTATGCCCTGCAACGGATCATCCACGGGTAACGGGATGTCAGCCGGGTTCATGGCTGATCAAACTGTCAAGGTCACCTGTGGCCAGGTGACAGATGCACACCGTAGGGGGACAGGAGTGCACCGCAAGGTAGTGAACCCTATGGCTGACTGCTGCGGATAGGAAACTGGGTGGTTGTGGAAAGCGGGACCAGAGGAGCACAACCGGGATCCTAACGGAAGCTAGAGCCAAGATTCCCCAGGGCGCGGAGTCTAAGACCCAGCAGGTCTTCTCCAGGGCCTCTAGTGGTGAGGATGTTATGCTGCAGGCTGGGACCAGGTCGCGGCCCCTGGAGTTTCCTAGCTCACGCCCCGTAGGATAAGGGGAAAAGAGGGGAAGCAGCAGCACAAGATATAAGAGGAACGAATAACAAGCTGAAGGTCAGGGGCCACAAGCAGACAAGGATAACGAAAGAACGAGCCGAAGGTCAAGGGTCACGAGCAGACAGGGATAGTCGGGGACAAGCCAATAACGTAACAGAGAGACAGACGTAGCACACGGCAGGCAGGAACCCAAACACACAATGCCTAACAAACACGTTGATCAGCAAAGCAGGCTTGCAGTGCACAGGTTAATATAGTGTTCTGTGATAGGGCCTGGGGTGGAGTTTGGCTGGGAGGAGATTATAAAGGAAGCCAGGTGAAAGGGCTCAGGCCTCTAAGATGAACACATGGGAAGGAAGGTAAGCTGACAGACAAACACTACTGCATATCCATGACACACACATAGTGTGTCTCCAGGAGATTAATTTTGCTGAATCCTCCACCCCTAAATATTTTGGTGCAAGCTATCCACAAGTCTTTACAGCCTCAGCCAAATCCAAACACAGAGGAGTGTTGATAGCATTCCACCATACTACACCCTTCTCCCTTGTAGCAGAAATCAAAGATCCAGAAGGTCGCTACCTCATACTTACAGGCAATCTATGCGATATCCCAATCACAGTAGTCTCATATTATGCACCTAACAAAAGACCAACATAATTTCTTTCCCACATGTTTCAAGTTATTGATACACATAAAGTAGGCACACTCTTGATTTATGGAGATTCCAACCAAACAATATATCCATACCTATATAAATCACCAACACCTCCTACATCTAATTCTCAATCTAGATGGTTCCAGAGACTCCTTCAACAACACTCAATAGATTCCTGGCGTGAACCCTTCCAAACGTCAATACTCCTTTTATTCTCACCCTCACAGATCTTTTTCCCGTATTGATCATATTTTAATTTCTATATGTATGTCCCCAGAATTGCTCACCTCATATATCAAACCCTACACATGGACGGATCACTGTGCTATAATTTCCACTTTTAACTTACTTCCAAAAACACAAGACTCAACATGGCAAATAAACAACTCACTCTTATCACACCCTTCACACTCTCTAGACCTAGAAATTGCCCTAAAAGAATACATGCAAAATAATAAATCCTCAGATATATCCCCACTAACATTATGGGAAGCACATAAGCCTGTCCTTATAGGGCATTGCTTACGTCAAGCATCATATCAAAAGAAAGAAAAGAAAAAACTACAACAAAAACTTGAAACTGAATTTAACTATTGTCATAATAATTTCCAATCTAACCCCACTCCACAAAATAAAACAACTTGAGAAAGCTAGCTTAAGTCTAGATCTATTCTTATCAGAATCAGTGGACAAAACTCTACGTAAATCCAAACAAAAATATTATTTCCATGCCAATAAACCTGGCACCCTCCTTGCACGTGCAATTAAAAAATTAAACAACCCATTTAAGCCAATTCAACTGAAAACCTCTCACGATAAATATACTAGTAATCCAGTTAAGATCCTTCATACCTTCCATAAACATCTCACCTCCTTATATAAAAAAGAAGGCTTTTTTGACCACTCTTCAGCAGAAACATTCTTTTCACAAATAAAACTTCCTACCCTATCCCAGAATCAATATGAAAGCCTTGAAAGTCCCATCACTCCCATTGAAATTGAGCAAGCAATCAAATCCCTCAAACCTAATAAGCGTCCGGGACCTGATGGGTTTTCAGCCCTTTACTATAAAAAAAAATTCTCATTTATTAACCCCCATGCTGATAGAAGCATTCAATTCTATCATTAACAACCAATCATTCAGATCTGAAACTCTTACGGCTATTATATCAATGATTCCTAAACCACAGTCTGATGACTCATCATGTGCGAATTTTAGACCTATATCGCTTTTAAATCTAGATATAAAATTACTAGCTAAAGTGATAGCGACTCGTTTGAATACCATAATAGGTTCCTTAATAAGTAATGATCAGGTTGGTTTTATCCCTTTGCGCCAAGTAACAGATAATGTTCGTAGGGCCATGTTGCTGATTCAAACAGCCAAAAAAAGAAAAATTCCTATGTGTCTTCTGTCACTAGACATCAAAAAAGCTTTTGACACAGTAACATGGCCCTACCTACACTTCACTTTACAAAAATGGGGCTTTAGCCCACACTTTCTTAGCTGGGTCATATCTTTATATAATAATCCAAAGGCATATATTAAATATGCAGGATATAAATCAGCCATATTCGATATCAATAGAGGCACTCTCCAAGGATGTCCTCTTTCCCCACTTTTATTCGCCTTACTCATTAAACCCCTTGCTCAAGCTATTAGAACAGATCCATCAATTAAACTCATAAACTCTGCTTATTTGCTGATGACATTTTAATTTTCATGTCCTCCCCCAATATTACAGCTCCCAATATTATAAACAAACTAGAAAATTTTGTCCATATATCTGGACTAACGGTAAACACACAAAAATCCATAGCTTTAAAAATCTCTTTACCCCCAGATATACTACAACAAACAAAGACATCCCTGCCTTTTTTTGCATGGTCATCGTCACACCTCACATATCTAGGTATTGTACTTACCCCTGATCTAAAGGATATTTTCTGCTAACTACCCTCCACTGTTACGAAAAATTTCAAATTATCTAAAACAATGGTCCACTCTGCCTTTATCCTGGTTAGGTAAAATAAATGGAGGAAAGGAAAAACGTACCGCTCAAAAGCTTGAGAATTCACCAAATGGCTGCTTCCGCCCGGTCACTCACACAGGTGCTGGCTCTGCACTGATGCATGGGAGAAAAAGAAACCCTGGACTGCCGCACTCTGTATAGACAGTTATTTATTCCAAAATTTCAAGTAAAAAATCCAAATTCAAAATAAATCTATAAATCCAAAACAACAAATGCAGATAGTATGCATGCAGGGAAGGGTGGCTAATGCGTTTCACGTCACGAATTGACGCTTACTCATAGCTAGGGTGTGTGGGAATCAATAGAGGTATAAATGAAAAATAAAGTAACTTTACACCAATCAGTACTGAAAGAACACAGCTGACTGGGATAACCTTATGTTTGATTCCGGCACTCCCAAGAAAGGGAGAGGGGGGAAGGGAATAGCACTCTTTTGAAGACCATTCACAAGAATACAAAATGTGTATAAATTATAAACTAAACACTTAATGCTTAAACATAGACACACCAAAGTGTGTGTATATATTATTTGTAGTGAATGAATATGACAGTGATAAGTATGAATGTCAATTAATTAAGTTCAAAAAATGAACGAAAAAATCTTTTTAAATGAAAAAATAAATGAAAAGTGAAAAATGTGAAAATGTTTTTTGGAGATGGTAAGCCATAGATGTAAATATATTCATGTATGTGGAATAATTATTATGTGATATTCGTGTGAATTGAAATAATAATAATAGTGATTTACAAGTACTCCAAAAACCATAATGATTAATTAATTAATAAATAATAAATAATAAAACTTAAATGCACAAAATGTGCACAATGCGTGCTACTGCCAAACAGACTGTGTGACAATTACATGTGAAGAATGATAAATATGAATAAATAAATGATAAGTGATCATAAAGGAGATATATGTGTGTGTATAAAGTGTAAAGAAATGTCCATGTATGAATGTCTATAAATGTGCTATATAACATAATATAATCTACCTTGTAATGGGTCAATGGATATAATACAATATGCCATAGAACAAAATAAACATGGATAAATCAATAAAATTCAAATAAAGATCATGTGTGAATATATGCATTTACCGGAGACACAGTTCTCTCCTGTATGCACACATGAACCTTGAACTTTCAACTTTAAACATAAACATAAACAAGAAATGTATAATAAATGAGTATAAGAATGTACAAAGATATGCACGATAATATACAATAAAATCATGCAAGGGGGTACATGAAAATGTGTGTAAGGAAATTCGGATGTTCAGATCCATATAGGAAAATGGTATTTAACCACACACAATACTATCTAGCAAGATGACAATGCATCTTTGCATAGATGTACCCTCATCTCTGTGGTTTAAGATATAAACCCAATATTCAAATAATGATAAAATCATGATATTAACCTTAATTGTCAAGGGAATCTGTTAAAATAGTGTGTATGCACATGTCAATCACCGCACTTTTCCAAAATTGAAAATTAAATAATATATGAACATATAAAAATGTGCATGGTGGCCGGGCATGTGCATAGACACTATGGTACCTAAGTACTGGAAGCCGATGCTCATAATCACGGAATTTCAAATATGTATTGAAAACGGAATTACTGTTAGTTCGAGGGCTAGTAGTTACTAATAGCTCGAAGATTGTCGTTGTGGTGTATGGGCATTTATAAGGAAACAAAAATATAAAAATAAAATATCAAAAATTGAAAAAATCAAAAGGATATTTTTATCTTATATAAATATAGATATATTGCATTAGAGTTATGCCCATACAAACACGGCGACAAATGAATGGAGTAATTGGCCATCATTGGTTTGAAAATAATGTTTACAAATATGTGTTTACAAATATGTGTTTACAAATATGTGTACACAAAAGAAGATAGATGTAAACAGAGGTAGAACAGATACAATGATGCTTGGCCTCACAATGATTGATCTCCAAAAATCCTCTGGAGGACAAGAAAACACCACTAATACTCATTAAGAAAAAGGGACAGGACACTGTGCAAATAGGCTGTTTCAAGTCTCACGCACCAAAGGACAGAATATGTACTAAATTTGCAAAATTCCAATGCAATAAAGCACAACCTTGCAAGTTATGCTATAACTCTCAAAAGAAGGTCCTCTGTGCGGAAGTCTTGAAAACAAGTTATGGGCAGAAAAAAATAAAATAAATCAAAAATCAAAACTATATGCCCAAAAATGTGCATATGTGGGCCATAAAAAGTGCGAAAAGATTTGACATTATAGAGAGAAAAGATTCGACATAGGAGAGAAAAGATTCGACATTATAGAGAGAAAAGATTTGTTATTATAGAGAGAAAAGATTCGACATTATAGAGAGAAAAGATTTGACATTATAGAGAGAAAAGATTCGACATAGGAGAGAAAAGATTTGACATTATAGAGAGAAAAGATTTGACATAGGAGAGAAAAGATTCGACATTATAGAGAGAAAAGATTCGTTATTATAGAGAGAAAAGATTCGACATTATAGAGAGAAAAGATTTGACATTATAGAGAGAAAAGATTCGACATAGGAGAGAAAAGATTTGACATTATAGAGAGAAAAGATTTGACATAGGAGAGAAAAGATTCGACATTATAGAGAGAAAAGATTCGTTATTATAGAGAGAAAAGATTCGACATTATAGAGAGAAAAGATTCGTTATTATAGAGAGAAAAGATTCGACATTATAGAAAGAAAAGATTCGACATTATAGAGAGAAAAGATTTGTTATTATAGAGAGAAAAGATTCGACATTATAGAGAGAAAAGATTTGTTATTATAGAGAGAAAAGATCACTGCTTGTGGGCGGAACATTAGACCGGAAATGTATGATTGCAGAGTCGTACAGTTTCGCTGCTCCGTCGAATCTTCTTTGAACATTCGACAGACACCATAAGCCTTCAATGACAGATTCGACCTTAATTAATTCAGATTTTCGGACGAATGCAATTTTTAACGAAAAACGAAATAAATAAAAACGAATTTCGGGAGTAACTTAATAAATTTATTTTTCGGACGAAAAAGAAATTCCGAAACGAAATATTTCAGTGTGCACATGTCTAACTATCCTACCAAAATTTATATATTTATTTCAAGCTCTACCGATACGGGTACCGACTTCTTACTTTAAACAAGTACAGGCAATGTTCATACGATTTGTTTGGGCTAATAAGAAACCACGCCTTTCGCGTACCCTATTAACTCTTCCAAAACATTATGGTGGCTTAGCTTTGCCGGACATTCGGAAATATTATCAAGCAGTCCATCTTGGAAGAGTAATAGACTGGCAACGTCATAATGATCTGAAGTTATGGGTGCAAATAGAACAGCATCAATCCTCCATACCATTGAGGAGGGCGCTATGGTGTTGGGATTTTATACCGTTAGATTTAAAATTACATCCTCTGATAGGGAATACCTTGAAACAATGCTCACAGGTTATGATACAGGCAGAGCAAACGACTAAGACATCTCCTTTAACTCCGATTATTGGGAACACTAAATTTCTTCCAGGGCTCCCAACCACACGATTTTTGACCTTACGTGAAACTGAGCGAATCACTGCATCACAGTTTGTGATAGGAGATAGATGGCCTACTATAGAGGAGTTGATGAATCCTGCAGGCCTCTATAGACTTAGATTCTGGAATGCAGCTCAGCTATATCATTTCCTTCAGACTATACCAGACCCGCAGGCATATTCTAGGCAATTAACCCTATTTGAGGAGTATTGCTCTGGAATAGAACCATTATTTCATGTCCTTTCTAAAATTTATACGTTACTTAATTCTCCACAGGAACAGCCAGAGCTTACTTGTATATTAAAATGGGGTCTAGATCTGCATTGTACATTCACTAAAGCACAAATACAAGCTATGATTAGTCTCTCGTATAAATCCTCAATCTGCACCAAGGTACAGGAGACTAATTATAAGATATTGACGAGATGGTATATGACACCTAGTCGACTTCATACCATATTCCCTGAGACATCAGAATGCTGTTGGCGATGTGGTGCAAATAGAGGGACTATTCTACATATATTTTGGACATGCTCTAAACTGACTGCTTTTTGGACGATGGTTCGGAATATCTCTCAGAAATTTACTAAGTTTCAAATCCCGAATGATCCGGCGTTCTTTTTATTGCATGTCTCTAATATGTCAATAAAAAACTATAGAAAATCCATCCTATGCCATTTATTAAATGCAGCTAAATCTTGCATCCCTCTGCTGTGGAAACAACAGACTCCACCAACCACAGCAATGTGGCTGAGGAAGGTGGAAGATATTAGAAGGATGGAAGATTTGATCCTGACATCTACTGATAGACAGGAGATATACAGAAAGATATGGACTCCTTGGAATCTTTTTATTTACTCGGTAAATCCCTCTTAGGGTCATAAAGCATTTATATGAATTGAAGACAGGAGAAGTGATGGAGGCGAGGCTAGATAGTAGGATATATTTTCGGGGGCCATCCCTGAATACTGCCCTCTTCCCTTTCTGAATTTCTCTGTAGGAGAGGTCTCCCCCTCTCTCTACTCCTTCTCCCCCTCCCCCCCCCCCCCTCTTTTTTTTTTTTTTTTTCCTTGGGGACCGGGGTTTCTTTTTTTTCTCTCTTTTTGTGGGTTAAAGTATACGAAATGGAGTAGTAGAGCTTCATGGTACAGGGTGATATGAAGTAGGAGAAATAGGTGAAGGTTGTAGTGTGACAAAATGTTATGATATATGTTTAGATCAATCTATGCTAGATACCTTTGCCTGTTACTTTGAAGAAGCAATAATCATATACTTTGTAAATGTTGCTACATTCGTTGATTTTGTTTATTTTGGAAAAAAAATCTAATAAAAGTCTATATTTGAAAAAAAAAAAAAAAGGGGGGGAGGGGGGGAGAGTGGGGATGATTTTAGAAGGGGGGGGCTGGGGGGTGCTATCCCTCTAGTGTTGATGTCTTCTAACTTAAAATTAGTTATTAAAGAGTGAAAAAAAAAGACGATTTCAAAAACTACTACAAACTGAAAAACAAGTGTTAAAATCTAAAAGTGAACTGTATAGAGAACAAAGAGACAAATTTACAAGTTACTACACTGATGAAGTGACAAAACATATATGTAAAGAGAAAAATAACAAGTAGAATTATCGTCGCCTGTGCCAAAAAAATAAAAAAAAAAGGGGGGGGGAGAGGGGGAAGCCTCAGGGGAGAGCAAATCTAATCCCCCTCTCTCACTCTCTCCAGGAAAAGGAAGAAAACAAAAATAGGGGTGTCAAAAAAGGAAAGAAAAGGGAGGAAAGGGAAGGGAAGGCCGGCATGCATGGTATCCAATAAAATGTTTGTCACATTACATTTTAGTCTCTTAAGGGATAGGCCAAAGAATAACCACAGGGAATCCTCCTTAAGATATAGATAGCTTATTCAAAAGATGTAAACGAGTCTCAGTGGGTTTGTGCAAGTATCTCTCTATAGGTTGTGGTGTCCTTGAACTCCATCCACGGAGTACAAGTTAAAGTGTGTCGTTGAAAAGTGTCCTTGTTACAATGAGTGATATCTTCCATAAGATGGACCTCTGAAATTTTTTGAAACCACTTTTTCACGGATGGAGTCTCAGGCTGACCCCAAAGGGTAGGTATAAGTGCTTTAGCCGTATTAAGCAAATGTGGAACTAAAGAACATTTGTATTTTCTGACAGGTTCCTTAGTAGCATGGAAAAGAATGGTCCATGCATCAGCAGGAAGATTAATATTAGATATTTGTTGGATAATTCGAATAATGCTAGACCAGAAGGGGCGGATGAGTGGGCACGACCACCATATATGAGCGTGGGTTGCTCTGTTCCCACAATTCCTCCAACACAACAGGGAGTTGTCAGGGAACATCTGATGAAGCTTTAATGGGGTGTAGTGCCATCTGGTTAGTAGTTTGTAATTGACCTCAGCCATCCTTGATGCAATTGAAGAGATATGAGTCAGCTGTAGGACTTTATCTTTTTGGCTGTCTGAGAGGCAAGATTCCAAGTCTGCCTCCCACTTAGCGAGAAAGGGAGGATAAGTATCACCTTGGAGCTTGATGAGTAATTTGTAGAATACTGAGATACAATGTTCAGGTGGGTCCGTTGAATTAAAAACTTCCTCAATGCTGTTTAAGTCCTGTAGCTGGAGCTACACTTAAACAATGTACCTGTTCAAAATTACAAACAGATTCTACATAAGAACAAACCTACAGTCCCTGTCTTGTATGCACCGCCTGTATACGGTTGTTCAGAGTATATAGGGCCTTTTTTATTTTGTGTGCGGGGTTCCCCTTAATATCCATACAAGACCCAAAGGGGCTGGTAAGGGGCTGGGGTAGGGGGGGGGTGTGATGGGGTAGCTATGCCATTTTTCTTAAAGATTTTCATCCATATTACCGGGACCAGACATTACATTAAAGCCGCAAGCAGTTTTAAATGGCTTTTTTTCCTTTAGAAATGTAATTTTGTGCAGGGACAGTTCTAAACACGGGAAACACGTGGCACTTCACAGGCATACTTTAGACACCCCCCAGGTACGATATTTAAAGGAATATTTGACTTTTTTTTTTCACTTTATGCATCATTAAAATGACTGCTCCCGAAAAACGGCCGTTTTTAAAACTTCTTTTTGCATTGATACATGTCCCCTGGTGCAGAACCCGGGTTCCCAAACCCTTTTTAGGACAATAACATGCATAATAGTCGTTATAATTAGCACTTTAGATTTCGAACGTTCGCATCCATTGTATTTAATAGGGTTCTAAAGTTCGTGCAAACTTTCGGTCCGTTCGCGGGTTCTGGTGCGAACCGAACCCGGGGGTGTTTGGCTCATCACTACTAGTTACTAATTTTAAGCATGTTTGTAGCTGATTGCCTTGCCAAGTCTGGCTGTCTTAGTTTGATAATAAAAAAAAATCCTTATTTTTTAAAAATAATTTTAGCCGTGGGGAAACTGAGGAGTCGTCACTGCGTCCCCATTTTTCTGTCCTAGGACTCTCCCTCACTGTGTTTATAGTGCAGGGGGCCTCCTCAGACAGACTTTGTGCCTCTGGGCTTGTGTCATTTTTGAGCTCAGAAAGCCAACTTTTTATTTTTTACTATATATTTGAATTATTCCAATCTATTTAGATTGATGACTAGAACCTCCTTTTTTTTTTTTTTCTTCTATCCTATTTTTCTTATTCTTTCTCCATCTTCCTCTCTTACTCCGGATTAAATCTGGTATCACAATTTATATTTGTTATGTATAGCTATATTCTTCTCAAGATGTATTAAAAGGCTCCCTTGAATGTACTTACCTTAAATACACAAGGTCTAAATATACCTCATAAGCTTACTAAAGTTTTCAGGTCACTTTCTGCATCAAAAACACACTGTCAAGGTCACCTGTGGCCAGGTGACAGATGCACACCGTAGGGGGACAGGAGTGCACCGCAAGGTAGTGAACCCTATGGCTGACTGCTGCGGATAGGAAACTGGGTGGTTGTGGAAAGCGGGACCAGAGGAGCACAACCGGGATCCTAACGGAAGCTAGAGCCAAGATTCCCCAGGGCGCGGAGTCTAAGACCCAGCAGGTCTTCTCCAGGGCCTCTAGTGGTGAGGATGTTATGCTGCAGGCTGGGACCAGGTCGCGGCCCCTGGAGTTTCCTAGCTCACGCCCCGTAGGATAAGGGGAAAAGAGGGGAAGCAGCAGCACAAGATATAAGAGGAACGAATAACAAGCTGAAGGTCAGGGGCCACAAGCAGACAAGGATAACGAAAGAACGAGCCGAAGGTCAAGGGTCACGAGCAGACAGGGATAGTCGGGGACAAGCCAATAACGTAACAGAGAGACAGACGTAGCACACGGCAGGCAGGAACCCAAACACACAATGCCTAACAAACACGTTGATCAGCAAAGCAGGCTTGCAGTGCACAGGTTAATATAGTGTTCTGTGATAGGGCCTGGGGTGGAGTCTGGCTCGGAGGAGATTATAAAGGAAGCCAGGTGAAAGGGCTCAGGCCTCTAAGATGAACACATGGGAAGGAAGGTAAGCTGACAGACAAACACTACTGCATATCCATGACAGTACCCTCCCTCTTATGGGCCCTCCCCCGCCTGGGCCCAGGCTTAAAGGGAAATCTCTGATGAAACCTTCTCAACAGATGAGGTGCAGCGACATCAGATGCAGCGATCCAAGACGCCTCCTCAGGACCAAAACCTCTCCAATGCACAAGGTACTGAAGAATGCCTCTGCAGAGCCGAGAATCCAGAACTTGTCTAACCTCGTACTTAAGATTATCCTCAGAGACCGAAAACGAGGTAGGGAGATGACAAGAAGATCTATTGAGGACCAAAGGCTCTCTAGGAATAAGCAAGGGCATGAGAGGATCAACAGGAATCTGAGGAGGGTCCCCTAGACCCTTAAAGGGGAACTGGTCATCTTGCACAGGACCATCAGACTGGGCAGATGTCAGTGGAACCCTGAAGTCAGGTTGGTTAGAAGGTGACATGTCGCCGGAGTCAAACTGAATAGCTGAAGGACAAGCAGAATGTCCTGAACAAGAAAAAGTAGGAGGCTCACTGGGCATGGGCTGGACTGGCATAACTAGTACAGAGGCAGAGTGAATAGCTGAGTCAGGTGTAGCGACTACCTGAATCGCATCGCAAGACGTAGCGACTGCAGGACTTGTAGACAAGCTAGCCTGGCTGTGCGTCCAAGGGCGATTAGGGACAGAGAAATGTAAATGGTTATGCAACCTGGAATGAATGACCGGCTCAGATTCACAGGGGGCAACCTTGGGTAGGCAGGACGAGGAACAGGAGGGACCCCAAGCCAGGATCTGTCCAGTAGTCCAGTCCACATGAGGAGAATGGAGCTGTAACCATGGGAGACCCAAAATTATAGGCGTTGAGGCCTTGGGTAAGATAAGGAAGGATATCCACTCCTGGTGGAGTGTCCCTACCGACATCTTAACAGGGAGGGTCTGGAAGCGGATAGGTCCCCCTGGGAGAACAGTACCATCAATCGCCAAGACCACCAATGGTGTGGTGAGGGGCAAAAGAGTAAGTCTCATGGACAATGCGATTTCCCAGTCCATAAAATTACCAGCGGCTCAGGAATCCAGATATGCTGAGACCGAATGAGAAGAAGCACCAACATGAAGGAACACAGAAAGCAGAAGACGAGAAGGGGAAGGTGATATTTCTGGGTCCAATACTCCACTTTCCAGATAAAGTGGACCCGAACGTTTTTCTGGACAAAGAGAGCAAGTGTCACGAAAATGACCTTTGCCCCCACAGTAAAGACACAGACCAAGAGTTCTGCGCCTAGCACGTTCCTCTGGGGATAGCCTGGTCCGGCCCAGCTGCATGGGTTCCTCAGCTGGTAGGAGATGCTCTACGGGTCGAAGAGAGGGGAGCTCAGGCTGACTAAGAACCAAGGAGTGCTGGCGTTGCTTTTCTAAGGTCCTCTCCTGAAAGCGAATATCGATCTGGTTACACAAGGAGATAACGCCGGCCAGATCAGTGGGGATGGTTCTTCCTGCTAATTCATCCTTCACTCTATCAGACAGGCCATGCAAAAAGGTTGCGACTAAGGCCTCATTGTTCCAGCTCAACTCAGCCGACAGTATGCGGAAATGAAGGGCATACTGTCCCACAGAAGCAGACTCTTGGCGGAGACGTAAAAGGGCGCTGGCCGCTGAAGAGACACGAGCCGGTTCTTCGAAGATATTCCGAAAAAGTTTCAAGAAGCCAGACAGGCTAGAAACCACTGGATCATTCAGTTCCCACAGAGGGGCTGCCCAGGCTAAAGCTTCACCAGAGAGGAGGGAAATGATATAGGCTACCTTAGCCCGATCAGACAGGAAGTTTTGGGGCTGGAGCTCAAAATGAATTGTGCATTGGCTAAGGAACCCCCTGCAAGCCTTCGAGTCCCCAGAGAAACGGGACGGAGCTGGCAGTTGTAGTGAGTGTGTGGCTGCGACTGGTGCAATAGGTGCAGCCGCTGGTTGTATTTGAGGTTGCGGATTCAGGGTTCCCAAGGAGGCCTGAAGCTGCTCAAAGCGAGAAGCCAGATCCTGGAGGAATCGCATCACCTGAGTCTGATTCGATTCCTGGGTTTCAAGTCTGCAAACTATGCCCTGCAACGGATCATCCACGGGTAACGGGATGTCAGCCGGGTTCATGGCTGATCAAACTGTCAAGGTCACCTGTGGCCAGGTGACAGATGCACACCGTAGGGGGACAGGAGTGCACCGCAAGGTAGTGAACCCTATGGCTGACTGCTGCGGATAGGAAACTGGGTGGTTGTGGAAAGCGGGACCAGAGGAGCACAACCGGGATCCTAACGGAAGCTAGAGCCAAGATTCCCCAGGGCGCGGAGTCTAAGACCCAGCAGGTCTTCTCCAGGGCCTCTAGTGGTGAGGATGTTATGCTGCAGGCTGGGACCAGGTCGCGGCCCCTGGAGTTTCCTAGCTCACGCCCCGTAGGATAAGGGGAAAAGAGGGGAAGCAGCAGCACAAGATATAAGAGGAACGAATAACAAGCTGAAGGTCAGGGGCCACAAGCAGACAAGGATAACGAAAGAACGAGCCGAAGGTCAAGGGTCACGAGCAGACAGGGATAGTCGGGGACAAGCCAATAACGTAACAGAGAGACAGACGTAGCACACGGCAGGCAGGAACCCAAACACACAATGCCTAACAAACACGTTGATCAGCAAAGCAGGCTTGCAGTGCACAGGTTAATATAGTGTTCTGTGATAGGGCCTGGGGTGGAGTTTGGCTGGGAGGAGATTATAAAGGAAGCCAGGTGAAAGGGCTCAGGCCTCTAAGATGAACACATGGGAAGGAAGGTAAGCTGACAGACAAACACTACTGCATATCCATGACACACACATAGTGTGTCTCCAGGAGATTAATTTTGCTGAATCCTCCACCCCTAAATATTTTGGTGCAAGCTATCCACAAGTCTTTACAGCCTCAGCCAAATCCAAACACAGAGGAGTGTTGATAGCATTCCACCATACTACACCCTTCTCCCTTGTAGCAGAAATCAAAGATCCAGAAGGTCGCTACCTCATACTTACAGGCAATCTATGCGATATCCCAATCACAGTAGTCTCATATTATGCACCTAACAAAAGACCAACATAATTTCTTTCCCACATGTTTCAAGTTATTGATACACATAAAGTAGGCACACTCTTGATTTATGGAGATTCCAACCAAACAATATATCCATACCTATATAAATCACCAACACCTCCTACATCTAATTCTCAATCTAGATGGTTCCAGAGACTCCTTCAACAACACTCAATAGATTCCTGGCGTGAACCCTTCCAAACGTCAATACTCCTTTTATTCTCACCCTCACAGATCTTTTTCCCGTATTGATCATATTTTAATTTCTATATGTATGTCCCCAGAATTGCTCACCTCATATATCAAACCCTACACATGGACGGATCACTGTGCTATAATTTCCACTTTTAACTTACTTCCAAAAACACAAGACTCAACATGGCAAATAAACAACTCACTCTTATCACACCCTTCACACTCTCTAGACCTAGAAATTGCCCTAAAAGAATACATGCAAAATAATAAATCCTCAGATATATCCCCACTAACATTATGGGAAGCACATAAGCCTGTCCTTAGAGGGCATTGCTTACGTCAAGCATCATATCAAAAGAAAGAAAAGAAAAAACTACAACAAAAACTTGAAACTGAATTTAACTATTGTCATAATAATTTCCAATCTAACCCCACTCCACAAAATAAAACAACTTGAGAAAGCTAGCTTAAGTCTAGATCTATTCTTATCAGAATCAGTGGACAAAACTCTACGTAAATCCAAACAAAAATATTATTTCCATGCCAATAAACCTGGCACCCTCCTTGCACGTGCAATTAAAAAATTAAACAACCCATTTAAGCCAATTCAACTGAAAACCTCTCACGATAAATATACTAGTAATCCAGTTAAGATCCTTCATACCTTCCATAAACATCTCACCTCCTTATATAAAAAAGAAGGCTTTTTTGACCACTCTTCAGCAGAAACATTCTTTTCACAAATAAAACTTCCTACCCTATCCCAGAATCAATATGAAAGCCTTGAAAGTCCCATCACTCCCATTGAAATTGAGCAAGCAATCAAATCCCTCAAACCTAATAAGCGTCCGGGACCTGATGGGTTTTCAGCCCTTTACTATAAAAAAAAATTCTCATTTATTAACCCCCATGCTGATAGAAGCATTCAATTCTATCATTAACAACCAATCATTCAGATCTGAAACTCATACGGCTATTATATCAATGATTCCTAAACCACAGTCTGATGACTCATCATGTGCGAATTTTAGACCTATATCGCTTTTAAATCTAGATATAAAATTACTAGCTAAAGTGATAGCGACTCGTTTGAATACCATAATAGGTTCCTTAATAAGTAATGATCAGGTTGGTTTTATCCCTTTGCGCCAAGTAACAGATAATGTTCGTAGGGCCATGTTGCTGATTCAAACAGCCAAAAAAAGAAAAATTCCTATGTGTCTTCTGTCACTAGACATCAAAAAAGCTTTTGACACAGTAACATGGCCCTACCTACACTTCACTTTACAAAAATGGGGCTTTAGCCCACACTTTCTTAGCTGGGTCATATCTTTATATAATAATCCAAAGGCATATATTAAATATGCAGGATATAAATCAGCCATATTCGATATCAATAGAGGCACTCTCCAAGGATGTCCTCTTTCCCCACTTTTATTCGCCTTACTCATTAAACCCCTTGCTCAAGCTATTAGAACAGATCCATCAATTAAACTCATAAACTCTGCTTATTTGCTGATGACATTTTAATTTTCATGTCCTCCCCCAATATTACAGCTCCCAATATTATAAACAAACTAGAAAATTTTGTCCATATATCTGGACTAACGGTAAACACACAAAAATCCATAGCTTTAAAAATCTCTTTACCCCCAGATATACTACAACAAACAAAGACATCCCTGCCTTTTTTTGCATGGTCATCGTCACACCTCACATATCTAGGTATTGTACTTACCCCTGATCTAAAGGATATTTTCTGCTAACTACCCTCCACTGTTACGAAAAATTTCAAATTATCTAAAACAATGGTCCACTCTGCCTTTATCCTGGTTAGGTAAAATAAATGGAGGAAAGGAAAAACGTACCGCTCAAAAGCTTGAGAATTCACCAAATGGCTGCTTCCGCCCGGTCACTCACACAGGTGCTGGCTCTGCACTGATGCATGGGAGAAAAAGAAACCCTGGACTGCCGCACTCTGTATAGACAGTTATTTATTCCAAAATTTCAAGTAAAAAATCCAAATTCAAAATAAATCTATAAATCCAAAACAACAAATGCAGATAGTATGCATGCAGGGAAGGGTGGCTAATGCGTTTCACGTCACGAATTGACGCTTACTCATAGCTAGGGTGTGTGGGAATCAATAGAGGTATAAATGAAAAATAAAGTAACTTTACACCAATCAGTACTGAAAGAACACAGCTGACTGGGATAACCTTATGTTTGATTCCGGCACTCCCAAGAAAGGGAGAGGGGGGAAGGGAATAGCACTCTTTTGAAGACCATTCACAAGAATACAAAATGTGTATAAATTATAAACTAAACACTTAATGCTTAAACATAGACACACCAAAGTGTGTGTATATATTATTTGTAGTGAATGAATATGACAGTGATAAGTATGAATGTCAATTAATTAAGTTCAAAAAATGAACGAAAAAATCTTTTTAAATGAAAAAATAAATGAAAAGTGAAAAATGTGAAAATGTTTTTTGGAGATGGTAAGCCATAGATGTAAATATATTCATGTATGTGGAATAATTATTATGTGATATTCGTGTGAATTGAAATAATAATAATAGTGATTTACAAGTACTCCAAAAACCATAATGATTAATTAATTAATAAATAATAAATAATAAAACTTAAATGCACAAAATGTGCACAATGCGTGCTACTGCCAAACAGACTGTGTGACAATTACATGTGAAGAATGATAAATATGAATAAATAAATGATAAGTGATCATAAAGGAGATATATGTGTGTGTATAAAGTGTAAAGAAATGTCCATGTATGAATGTCTATAAATGTGCTATATAACATAATATAATCTACCTTGTAATGGGTCAATGGATATAATACAATATGCCATAGAACAAAATAAACATGGATAAATCAATAAAATTCAAATAAAGATCATGTGTGAATATATGCATTTACCGGAGACACAGTTCTCTCCTGTATGCACACATGAACCTTGAACTTTCAACTTTAAACATAAACATAAACAAGAAATGTATAATAAATGAGTATAAGAATGTACAAAGATATGCACGATAATATACAATAAAATCATGCAAGGGGGTACATGAAAATGTGTGTAAGGAAATTCGGATGTTCAGATCCATATAGGAAAATGGTATTTAACCACACACAATACTATCTAGCAAGATGACAATGCATCTTTGCATAGATGTACCCTCATCTCTGTGGTTTAAGATATAAACCCAATATTCAAATAATGATAAAATCATGATATTAACCTTAATTGTCAAGGGAATCTGTTAAAATAATGTGTATGCACATGTCAATCACCGCACTTTTCCAAAATTGAAAATTAAATAATATATGAACATATAAAAATGTGCATGGTGGCCGGGCATGTGCATAGACACTATGGTACCTAAGTACTGGAAGCCGATGCTCATAATCACGGAATTTCAAATATGTATTGAAAACGGAATTACTGTTAGTTCGAGGGCTAGTAGTTACTAATAGCTCGAAGATTGTCGTTGTGGTGTATGGGCATTTATAAGGAAACAAAAATATAAAAATAAAATATCAAAAATTGAAAAAATCAAAAGGATATTTTTATCTTATATAAATATAGATATATTGCATTAGAGTTATGCCCATACAAACACGGCGACAAATGAATGGAGTAATTGGCCATCATTGGTTTGAAAATAATGTTTACAAATATGTGTTTACAAATATGTGTTTACAAATATGTGTACACAAAAGAAGATAGATGTAAACAGAGGTAGAACAGATACAATGATGCTTGGCCTCACAATGATTGATCTCCAAAAATCCTCTGGAGGACAAGAAAACACCACTAATACTCATTAAGAAAAAGGGACAGGACACTGTGCAAATAGGCTGTTTCAAGTCTCACGCACCAAAGGACAGAATATGTACTAAATTTGCAAAATTCCAATGCAATAAAGCACAACCTTGCAAGTTATGCTATAACTCTCAAAAGAAGGTCCTCTGTGCGGAAGTCTTGAAAACAAGTTATGGGCAGAAAAAAATAAAATAAATCAAAAATCAAAACTATATGCCCAAAAATGTGCATATGTGGGCCATAAAAAGTGCGAAATGCGAATGCAATGATGCATAACTTCGCAACTGCAGTTATAAATGATGAAAATAAATGACAAAAGAAAACACCACTGATACTCATTAAGAAAAAGGGACAGGACACTGTGCAGACAGGCTCATGTTTCGAGTCTAACGCACCAAAGGACAGGATATGTACTAAATTTGCAAAATTCCAATGCAATAAAGCACAACCTTGCAAGTTATACTATAAATCTCAAAAAAAGGTCCTCTGTGCGAAAGTCTTGAAAACAAATTATGGGGAAAAAAAAAAAAAAAACTATATGCCCACAAATGTGCATATGTGGACCATAAAAAGTGCGAAATGCAAATGCAATGATGCATAATTTCGCAACTGCAGTTGTAAATGATGAAAATAAATGACAAAAAAAGTTTTTTTTGTGAAGACAAGCAGTGTAAGGAAAAGCCGACACTAAATGAGTGGATCATTGTAACAATGAAGCAAGTTATCATGATAACTTATATGCTATCCATATGGGATGCATCTTCACAGGTAATTTAATAAAAATGTGATACATCCCATTCATAATTTAACCCTGTGGGGCGTCTAGTGTCTAGTAGGAAGAGCCACCGAACTTCTTGTCTGCATAGTGTATTAAATTTGTCCCCACCCCTAATGGGTCTGGTGATCCTTTCCACTCCCTGTATAGTGAGGCTGGAGGTGTTTTTATGATGAACCTCGTTCCAATGTCGTGCTACATTGGTCATGTGGTCCTTGTCAATATCGTAAAGATGATCGTATAACCGATCTTTGAGGCATCTGGTAGTTCTCCCAATGTATTGTATGGAACACTGTGTACATGTGATGGCATATATGATGTAGCTAGTGTTACAATTGATGAAGGAATCTATCTTATGTATTTTGCCAGTCGACATGGATGTAATAGTGTCACCTTTCTGTATGAATGGACAATAAACACAGTGTGTTCCCCCACATTTAAATGTCCCTTTAAATGATAACCAGTGTTTCGTGGTGTTCTTACTAGAAAAAAGGCTAGGAGATAGTAGGTTTCCAAGAGATGGTGCTCTTCTGGAAACCGTACGAATGCCCTTCTGTAATATTTTATCATATATAGGATCATGTGTTAATATAGGTAAATATTTCATGACTATACGTTTGACATTCTGGAATTCAGCACTATATGGGGTGGAAAACGTGGGGATACCGTTGTCGATATTGTTTTTCTTTTTATTTCTGGATCTATGCTTGCTTTTCCTTTTCTTTTTATTGGTCTCTCTGATCCTATCTCTGTCTTTATTTCCATCCTCTCCATGTGCGTGATCTGCTTTTTTAGACAACAAGGAATCACGAGATGTATTCCTGCCAATGGATAATCCCTTTTCTATAACAGGTGTGGGATATCCCCTTTCTTCAAATCTACTAGACATAGCTTTGGCTTCATTTTCAAAGTCAGTGTTTCTGCTGCACAATCTCCTTAGCCTCAGGAACTGTCCAATGGGGATGCTATTAATAGTATGTGTAGGATGACTAGAATCTGCTCTCAACAACGTGTTCCCTGCATTAGGTTTTCTATATAGACTGGAGAAAATAGCATTGTTTTCACCTGACAACTTAACATCTAAAAATTCAATAGTGTTTTTGTTAAGTGTACCAGTGAAGCGTAGATTGAGTGCATTATCGTTCATGTATGCTAGCCATCTTTCTAGGTCACATGATGGGTCATTCACTATAAACAAGAGATCGTCTATAAATCTGCAAAAAAATAAAGTATCTTTGCGACGGGGACTGTGAGGTCCAAAAATGCGGAGTCTTTCCCACCATCCCATGTAAAGATTGGCCAGGGATGGAGAGAACTTGGCTCCCATCGAGGCTCCGCATTTTTGGAGGTAACAGTCCCCGTCAAACATAAAAAAATTATGAGTAAGCAAATATTCCAAACATAAAATAATGAACTCCTGTAGAATGGGGGAAAATCGATCCGATCTCTGTGTGAGAAACAGCCTGTAGACCCAAAGTATGGGGTATGGAGGAATAAAGACTTGTGACATCACAGGTGATCCACTGACAGTTTTCATTCCATGTGATGTCATTCAGTTTGGTCAAAAGGTCATTGGTGTCACTAATGTACCCTGGTAAGTCCATAACCAAAGGTTGGAGTTGTTCATCCACCCATTGCCCTAAACGTTCATTTAAGGAATTGATTCCTGCCACAATCGGTCTGCCCGTAAGAGGTGTAAGGCCCTTATGCAGTTTTGGTAGGTGATGAAAGATGGGCATGACAGGGAAAGGTGGGATCAAAACGTCTTTTTCCTTTTCTGTGAAGACTCCTATTAGGACTGACCTATCCAATAACGCAGAGAGTTCTTTCTTGAAGGATTCTGTGGGGTCACCTCTAAGCTTATGATAAGTGGTAGTGTCCGACAATTGCCTTAAAGCCTCTTGTTTGTAGATAGTGGCATCTAGGACAACCACCACCCCGCCTTCACTACAAATAATATATACACACACTTTGGTGTGTCTATGTTTAAGCATTAAGTGTTTAGTTTATAATTTATACACATTTTGTATTCTTGTGAATGGTCTTCAAAAGAGTGCTATTCCCTTCCCCCCTCTCCCTTTCTTGGGAGTGCCGGAAACAAACATAAGGTTATCCCAGTCAGCTGTGTTCTTTCAGTACTGATTGGTGTAAAGTTACTTTATTTTTCATTTATACCTCTATTGATTCCCACACACCCTAGCTATGAGTAAGCGACAATTTGTGACATGAAACGCGTTAGCCACCCTGCATGCATATTATCTGCATTTGTTGTTTTGGATTTATGGATTTATTTTGAATTTGGATTTTTTACTTGAAATTTTGGAATAAATAACTGTCTATACAGAGTGCGGCAGTCCAGGGTTTCTTTTTCTCCTAGGTAAAATAAATGTTATAAAAATGACTATATTACCAAATATTCTATATCTCTTTAGAGTTTTACCAATACCTAATCCAGCCTACTTCCTCAGAAACTTACAACGTAAAAAACACAATCATTTACATGGAACTCTCTAAAATCTCGAATTTCTTCTCACTATACCTTTCTAAACTTAAAGAAGGTTTAGGTTTCCCAAACTTTGCCACTTATTTTCATGCTGCACAAAGAGCAAATATTCCCAAGTACCACTCAAACCATGAAATTCCACTATGGGTAGCAATTGAAAGCATTGATAGCGACCCAATCTCTATACCAAACGTCATATGGTCCATCCCTTCTAACCACAAAATAATTGATAATAAGATAACTAAACACACAATTTCTATTTGGGAAAGATTCAAAACAACTCAGGGCTTACAATCCCCACACGTACCCCTTATATCTTTTATGAGAAACTCACAATTTTACCCAGCCCTCACATTTCCTAGAACTTTTACAAAATGGACTTCCGCTGGTCTAACACAATGCTGTGACTTTGTATCATCTACTTCATTTAAAACATTTTCTGAAATATGTGACAGTCATAAACTTCCGACCTCAGAAATGTTTCGCTACTTACAGATCAAGAAATTCTTTGCACCATACATACAAGATATTAGTAATTTGAGTGATATGACGCAGTTCGAACAAATATGTAAACAAGATCCTCACTCAAAAGGACTCATCTCAATACTGTATAGCCAATAAAATACTAAGCTTACTGCAAAATGACCTTCATATACTGAAAAATGGGTGAGCGAACTTGGTTCCAATATAGATACATCTACCTGGAGTAAAGTATGGTCTAATACTAAAATGTCTTCCCAAAATATACTTGCTCTGGAAACAAACTATAAAGTTATCATATACTGGTATCTGGTTCCTGTTAGAATTGCAAAATTTGCTCCCCAATATTCCCCGCTTTGTTTTCGTCGCTGTGGTGATCTGGGAACACATTTACATATTTTTTGGGAGTGTCCTGTTACAAAAAATTATTGGAAACAAATATTCCTCATGCTTACAACAGTTTTTACGAAACCCATTACTCCAGATCCAACTATCGCACTTCTAAATTTAAAACCTGACTGTATCTCTTTTACTCAATTTAAGTTATTGCTACAAATCACCACAGCCGCAAAACAAACCATCACCAAAGCTTGGAAAACAGCTACACTTCTAGTTTCTGAAACTATAAATAGAATAAACCAAGCCATGATCCATTCAAAATCAGAAGCCATAACAAATGATTCCATAGATCTATTTGAAAAAATATGGAACCCTTGGGTGACTTATTCTATCCTATCTAACCCTGAAAATTCTTTACTGAGCCCTTGGTAAGATTTTGAAAGCCAGTAATATTTTAGATACTTTATCTCAATATTATCTGTACCCCTTTATATATAATAATCCCGGAGTCTTCTCTCTGGTGTACATTTAATAAACCATGATAAGCCGAGATCATGATGATCACCACTTATCCCAGAGCATTGCCAGTTTAATAAGCTGAGATAAGGAGCAGAGAACATGTTCTCCGCTTCTCATCACAGCACATGACCGTTTTGTCACAAACGGCCAGTTTAATAAAGTGAGATCTGAAGATCTCACAGCCTTTCCACTGAAATATCTCCCTTCCAGTTTCACCAGCTCAGAGGTGGAGAATCTGGGAGAGAAGCTGGTGTGATTAGAGGAAGAAGGCTTATTTCTTCCTAATATCAGCACCAGTGGGTTAAAAATGAATATTAACAACATTGTGTATTACCGTATATACTCGAGTATAAGCCGAGATTTTCAGCCCTTTTTTTGGGCTGAAATTCCCCCCCTCGGCTTATACTCGAGTCAGCGAAATTGAACATTGTAAATTGTACCTGGAAAAAAAATTGAAAGGCTGCGGCGTCCATCGTTTAAATCTCGCGGTCTCTTCCTGGTCCCTTCCGTGATAGGCGGAACTGTGTCTGCTGAGAATCGCCTATCACGAACGTTCTCTCATCCTCACCCATCCCAGCAGACACTGTGTTCAGTGTGCCGCCAATCAGGGACGTCTGCTGGGAAACTGAGGATGAGAGAACGTTCGTGATAGGCGGAACTGTGTCTGCTTAGAAAACGCCTATCACGGAAGGGAAGAGGAAGAGACCGCGAGTTTTAAACGATAAACGCCGCAGCCTTTTAATTTTTTTTCAGGTACAATTTACAATGTTCAATTTCAATTTTAGGGGAACAGTGAGGATGGGAACAGTGAGGATGGGAACAGTGAGAATGGGAACAGTGAGGATGGGAACAGTGAGGAACAGTGAGGATGGGAACAGTGAGGAACAGTGAGGATGGGAACAGTGATGATGGGAACAGTGAGGATTGGAACAGTGAGGAACAGTGAGGATGGGAACAATGAGGATGGGCACAGTGAGGATGGGAACAGTGAAGATGGGCACAGTAAGGTGGCAATGGGCAGTGACAATTGGCTTAGTGAAGTTGCAATGGGCACAGTGAGGCGTGCAAATGGGCATTGTTGACCCTCGGCTTATACTCGAGTCAGTAAGTTTTCCCAGTTTTTTGTGGTAACATTAGGTACCTCAGCTTATACTCGGGTCGGCTTATACTCGAGTATATACTGTATATATATATATATATATATATATATATATATATATATATATACACACACACATACATACACACACACACGTGTGTGTGTATATAGATACTGTATTTGTGTGTGTATGTATGTATATATATATATATATGTATATATATTGTGACGGTATGCAAGGTGAGATACATGACAATCGCTACATTTCACCTCCCATTCGGTCCATTATAAGGGACTGAACGGGAATCCGGTCCGGTTTTTCCAGCCTCTGTGGCAGGCCGGGTTCCGGTCCTGATGTTCTGGTCCACCTGAGTCCACACTCAGGTGGAAGTTAAAAGACCAGGAAGAGAACACAGCAGGGCTCTGGCCTAAGACTCAGAGGGGAACCTGAGTCAGAAGAGCTCTGTTTGTTGGATTGTAAAAGAAAGGTTTTCTTCACCTTGTGTTTTGTGGGTGACGGGGGCCAGCCCCTCACCGTATAGAGAGCGGTTACTGTTTAGTTTAGTGCTGGACGGCAAGGATTTGATTTACTGTTTTGTTTATTTTGTATGACTATTGCAAACCACTTGTAAATAAAGCTGGCAATACACCAGGTTTTAAAGAAACTGCCTATACGCTGACCTTCATTCTGAGAAAAGGTGATCCCCACAAGCTAATCTCCCACACGTGGTGGATTCAGCGGACACTTTTCTGAAGATGGAGGAAATGATAAAGGCCCTGCTACAGGCCAATGCAGCTCAGCGAGAAACCAACCGCCAAGTTGCAGAGGCCGCTGCAGCACAACAGGCGGTCCAGCAGGAGATAAACCGGCAATTCGCAGAGGCTCTGGTGGAACTGAAAAAGGGGTCTGCACCTCCTGTGCCAGTGGAAGCAAAGATGATACGTGCATCCTACCACCTACAAAAAATGACAGCTGCTGATGTTGAGGCATACCTTGCGACTTTTGAGAGAGTTGCTGTCCGCGAAGGATGGCTAAAAGAGCAGTGGGCTGGTCTCTTGGCCCCATTTCTAACAGGAGGACCCCAAAAGGCCTATTTTGACCTAGAACCCGAATAAGGCCCAGGACTATGAGACTCTAAAGACAGAGATACTCGCACGCTTGGGTGTCACCATGGCAATCTGGGCCCAGCGGGTGCATCAGTGGTCCTACTCCAGCAACAAGCCACCCTGTTCACAAATGTTTGACGTGGTCCACCTCACCAAGAAGTGGTTGCAGCCAGAGACCTTGACAGGCCCGCAGATCGTGGAGTGTGTGGTAATGGACCGCTCCCTGCTGCTCTGAGGAAGTGGGTCGGACAGGGTGACCCCAAAACTTCAGCCCAACTGGTCGACCTAGTGGAGAGGTACAGTGCTACTGAGGACTTGGTGAATCCATCTACGCCCCACTTCGGTGTGTCTAGGGGTGCAAGATCTCCCGGCAGTTCTGGTAAGACAGTTCAAGGGTCCAAGAGCTTGGGGAGATTTGATGAGACTGTGCTTCCTAGACCTGGAGACTGGCCAAAGCAGCTAGGAAGGTCTTTGGGACCGTTAAGAGGACTGGGGGTTGAGCATATAAGATGTTTTCGTTGCCATGCATTAGGGCATATTGCTGCAAACTGTCCTATAAATGATGAACCTATGCAATGCGATTATGCTTATATGAAAAGACGCATTTTTTTGTTTGCACAGGTCGCATGTACTGCATCATGTCAGAGTCGCATTGAAAAACAGATGTGTGTTATTTTAGTGGATGGAAAGCCACTGACAGCCCTGCTAGACTCTGGTAGTGTGGTGACCCTAGTCAGGAGTGATTGTGTGAACCCCACAAAACTACACCCCAGTACTATTGGGGTAATTTGCATCCATGGAGACACTCGAGACTACCAGACAGCGGTGGTTGAGGTTGATACCTCCTGGGGCAACACATTCAGTGGGGGTGGTACCTTCACTGCTTCATGAAGCTTTAGTGGGAAGAGATTTTCCCCATTTCTGGAATTTATGGGAGAGCAAAGGGAGGCTGGTAGATAGAGCTCCCCCTGCTGGGGAAGCACTGGAACTCTCACCAGACCCTTTTTGCCGAAGGGAAGGAGATGCTGTTGGTGGGATCGAGGAAGCCGGAGACCCTCTTCCTTTCTCTGTCATGGCTGGGGAGCCGGAGGACCTGGAAGCTAGCTCCCAGCCTGAGGGTAACAAACAGGAGAACCCCTCTGACCCTGACATTGAGAGTAGCCAAAATGTGGTACAGGATTTAGAGGTTAGGAGAGAGGATTTCTGCACAGAGCAACTACGAGAGGCCATTCTCATGAGAGCCAGGGAAAATGTTAAGATGTTGGATGGGGAACCGGTGGATCCTAATTGGGTGGTGTCTTTCCCCTACATGGTAATTAAAAACAATTTATTGTATCGAGTGATAAAACATGGAGAGGACGAGGTAGAACAGCTACTAGTTCCCAAACCCTTCCGCAGGGTGGTGCTAGACCTGGCCCATGGTCATGTAATGGGGGGGCATCTCGGTGTTGAAAAAACCAGGAGAATCGCCCAGAGATTTTTCTGGCCCAGGTTGCATGCAGATGTCAAGGAGTACTGCGAATCGTGCTCCGAGTGCCAAATGTCAGCACCGTCACCCCATTTTCACAGCCCCCTTCTTCCTCTGCCAATAATTGAGGTCCCCTTTGAAAGGATTGGCAGGGACCTGGTGGTGCCGGTTGTGAAATCTGCCAGCGGTCACCAGCATATTCTGGTGATCCTGGACTACGCGACTCGCTATCCTGAGGCCATACCCTTGCGCAATACCTCTGCTAAGGCTATCGACAAGGAATTGGTCTATGTCTTTAGTCAACTGGGGATCCCAAAAGAGATCTTAACCAATCAGGGCACCCCCTTTATGTCCAAGGTTACCAAGGAGCTTTGTAAGTTATACAAAATCTCCCATCTCCGTACCTCTGTCTACCACCCCCAAACGTATGGTCTGGTCGAAAGATTTAATAAAACTTTGAAAAGTATGCTGAAAAAGGTGGTCGACAAAGATGGGAGAAACTGGGATTTTTTCCTGCCATATCTCATGTTCGCCATACATGAGGTTCCGCAGGCGTCCACAGGCTATTCCCCCTTTGATCTGTTGTATGGTAGGCATCCCAGGGGGCTGCTAGATGTTGCCAAAGAAACATGGGAATGTGAGGCAACCCCATATAGAAGCATCATAGAGCATGTCTCCTTGAGGCAGGATCGAATCACAGCTGTCCTACCCCTGGTGCGAGAACATATGGAGCGAGCCTAGGAGGCCCAAAGGAGGGTCTATGACCGAAGTGCCAGGGTCCGTACTTTCAGCCCTGGGGACAGAGTGTTGGTATTGGTTCCCACGGTGGAAAGTACGTTTTTAGCCAAGTGGCAGGGTCCCTTCGAGGTTGTCGAAAGGGTGGGGAGGTAAACTTCAAAGTCTACCAGCCAGGGAAAAGGAAACCACATCAAATTTACCGTGTGAATCTCTTAAAACCCTGGAAGGACCGAGAGACTTTACTGGCCACGTCCCCGCCTCCAACTGACCGGGTACCCGTGACACCTGACATTCCCATCACGGATACCCTGTCCGTGGCACAACAAAGTGATGTTAGGGCGTTTGTGCATAAAAATAGAGACTTTTTCTCCCCTTTACCCGGACTGACCAACATGATCCAACATGATATAGTGACGGAACCAGGGGTTCGGGTAAATGTGAAGCCATATAGAATCCCAGAGGCCAGGCGTGAGGCAGTCGCAAAAGAAATTAAAAACATGTTGGAGTTGGATGTGATAGAAGAGTCCCACAGTGAGTGGTTGAGCCCCATAGTACTTGTCCCAAAACCTGATGGCACTATCAGGTTTTGTAATGACTTTCAGAAACTCAACAGTGTGTCCAAGTTCGATGCATACCCGATGCCCCGGGTCGACGAACTTGTGGACAGGTTGGGACAGGCTCGCTATATAACGACCCTAGACCTAACAAAAGGCTATTGGCAAATACCGCTAACTGAATCAGCCAAGGAGAAGACTGCCTTTTCCACTCCTGGGGGCTCGTTTCAGTACAAGTGGATGCCTTTTGGTCTGCATGGGGCCCCTGCATCATTCCAACGAATGATGGACAAAACTTTGAGACCACATCACTCGTATGCGGCTGCTTATTTGGACGATGTGGCCATCCACAGCCCAGATTGGGAATCGCACCTGCCACGGGTACAGGCGGTGGTAGATTCCCTTAGGGAAGCAGGCCTCACGGCTAACCCAAATAAGTGTGCCATAGGCCTAGAGGAGGCCAAGTATCTTGGCTACGTTATTGGCCGGGGACTTGTCAAGTCTCAGACCAATAAGATTGAGGCAATTCAAAAATGGCCCCAACCCGTAAACAAGAAACAAGTTCGGGCCTTCCTAGGCATTACGGGGTATTACCGACGGTTTATACCTGACTTTGCCACCATTGCCGTCCCTCTGACTGACTTGACGAAGGGCAGAGGGTCTGTCATGGTCAAATGGAACCCTGAGGCCGAGAAGGCGTTTCAGAAATTAAAACAGGCCCTTTGTGCACTACTGGTGCTGGTGACCCCGGACTTCACAAAGGAGTTTGTCGTACAGACAGACGCCTCTGAGGTGGGCCTAGGGGCCGTACTGTCGCAGGACAGAAATGGTGAGGAGCACCAGGTTGTATACCTGACCCGGAAGCTGAACAAGCACGAAAGGAACTATGCCATTGTTGAAATGGAGTGTCTCGCCATTAAATGGGCCTTAGACTCCCTGAGGTATTATCTACTCGGGAGGTCATTTAGGCTGGTCACTGACCATGCTCCCCTGAAGTGGATGTGTGACAACAGGGAGAAAAATGCCTGTGTGAAAAGGTGGTTCCTGGCGTTACAGCCCTTTAAATTCACGGTTGAGCACAGGCCGGGCAAACTCCAGGATAATGCCGATGCCCTCTCCCGCGTGCACTGTATGGCTGGGTCAAGTGCTCAGCCACATGGGCTTGAGCAGAGGGGGAGGATATGTGACGGTATGCGAGATGAGATACATGACAATTGTTACATTTCACCTCGCATTCGGTCCATTGTAAGGGACTGAACGGGAATCCGGTCTGCTTTTTCCAGCCTCTGTAGCAGGCTGGGTTCCGATCCTGATGTTCTGGTCCACCTGAGTCCACACTCAGGTGGAAGTTAAAAGACCAGGAAGAGAACACAGCAGGGCTCTGGCCTTAGACTCAGAGTGGAACCTGAGTCAGAAGAGCTCTGTTTGTTTGATTGGAAAAGAAAGGTTTGCTTCACCTTGTGTTTTGTGGGTGACGGGAGCCAGCCCCTCACCGTATAGAGAGCAGTTACTGTTTAGTTTAGTGCCGGACGGCAAGGATTTGATTTACTGTTTTCTTTATTTTGTATGACTATTGCAAACCACTTGTAAATAAAGCTGGCCATACGCCAGGTTTTAAAGAAACTGCCTATACGCTGACCTTCATTCTGAGAAAAGGTGATCCCCACGAGCTAATCTCCCACAATATATATATATATATATATATATATATACATACACTGTATATATATATATATATGGGAAAGAGGAGTGTGCAAAAACAGAACACTCACTCGGCGCCAGATCAATCCAACAGCTCCCTTAGCAGCATACACACCGTGTAAGAGTAATAAAATATAATATGCAATATACTTTAAAACACTAAGCAGCTGTTTAAAAGATAGAAATAAAAAGAATGGTGGTAAAACAATAAAACAGTTCAGTATTCTGAATCATTAATTTACACAAACCAGCGCTAAAATTCTAATAATAATGATAGACCCGTGGTTAAAACCACTGATGAAAAAGTCCAGAATGTAGTGGGGTGATGTAACCAGTTCAAAGAAACAAAGGTGAGTATCAGCAATTGTCCTAGTGTGCACCTTCCACCAACAAAAACATTGACATTGATCGCAATCCACCACGTGATGAACACTCCCCTTAGGGGGTCAAACTCACCAGAGGTATGAATAAAGTAAGCCTTAAGTAAGATGTCTCATCAGCTACTTTGTTATGGATCATCACCTTCCAGCAGGATCCACCGGTGTAGGGGCTCCAACACAGGTCATATAATAACAAGAATAGCAGCACAATAGTGTAATCCTGTTTATTAAAACACTGATTCCCATACAACAGAAGACCCCTTTAACCTAACTACGTACATCACAGACAGTAATATTGAGAAAAAAAGTACCCAAGAGGGGGCTATCACCAATATCCAGCCGTCACAGAGAGAGTGTGCGTCTCCTTGCAGACACTGCAACAACTTCCGGGTGGGAGCGGTGGATGGTGGAGCGCAAACGTCACTTCCGGGTAGCGGGATGTCGTGGGTTACGCCCTGACGCGTTTCGTCATCTGACTTCGACAGAGGGCGTGATGCCACGACGTTCCCGCAGGCTTTAAATCACCCTGCCCATACCGCAACAACCAATCAGCGTGCTCGGCACGGTGTACCAATTAGATGGTACACTGTGCTTTACATTTGGTTTTTCATATCTATTCTAACATTAGGGTTCTATTTTAGTTTGCTCCCATATAGATAAGTTGGTTGAGTCACATCTGATTTACTGTTGCTCTGTGAATCAACATCTCTATTGTTCTAAGTGCATTTATCACATATAATACCAGCTTTTTATGTGTTTCATATTTGTTTTTATCATTTGATGTGTTATTATCAAGGCTATGTCCGTATTTGTGTTTATCACACAATCCCCGTGCTCCCTGTTTAACCACTTAAGACCCGATCCATTATGCAGCCTAAGGACCCGAGGTGTTTTTACAATTTGGCACTGCGCTGGTTTAACTGGTAATTGCGCGGTCATGCAATGTTGTACCCAAATGAAATTTGCGTCCTTTTCTTCTCACAAATAGAGCTTTCTTTTGATGGTATTTGATTGCCTCTGCGATTTTTATTTTACAGCTCTCATTTGTTTTTGAAAATGAAGAAAGCAAATAATTTTTTTTTTTCTTTTTTCAAATTTCAAAACTTTGTGACAAAAAGCGAGATCTGCAAAATACTCACCATACCTCTCAGCAAATAGCTTGGGGTGTCTACTTTCCAAAATGGGGTCATTTGGGGGGGTTGTGTGCCATCTGGGCATTCCATGGCCTCCGAAACTGTGATAGGCAGTGAGGAGTGAAATCAAAAATTTACACCCTTAGAAAGCCTGAAGGCGGTACTTGGTTTTTGGGGGCCCGTACGCGGCTAGGCTCCCAAAAAGTCTCACACATGTGGTATCCCCGTACTCAGGAGAAGCAACAGAATGTATTTTGTGGTGTAATTCCACATATGCCCATGGCATGTTTGAGCAATATATAATTTAGTGACAAGTTTGCGAAAAAAAAAAAAAAAAGTCTTTTTCCCACAACTTGTGTCAAAATATAAAATATTCCATGGACTCGACATGCCTCTCAGCAAATAGCTTGGGGCGTCTACTTTCTAAAATGGGGTCATTTGGGGGGGTTTTGAACTGTCCTGGCATTTTATGCACAACATTTAGAAGCTTATGTCACACATCACCCACTCTTTTAACCACTTGAAGACAAAGCCCTTTCTGACACTTTTTGTTTACATGAAAACATTTATTTTTTTGCGCAAGAAAATTACATTGAACCCCCAAACATTATATATTTTTTAAAAGCAAAGGCCCTACAGATTAAAATGGTGGGTGTTGCATTTTTTTTCCACACAGTATTTGCGCAGCGATTTTTCAAACGCATTTTTTGGGGAAAAAATACACTTTTTTAAATTGTAATGCACTAAAACACACTGTATTGCCCAAATGTTTGATGAAATAAAAAAGATTATCTTAGGCCGAGTACATGGGTACCAAACACGACATGCTTTAAAATTGCACACAAACGCGAAGTGGCGACAAACTACATACATTTTTAAAAGCATTTAAAAGCCTTTACAGCTTACCACATTAGATTTACAGAGGAGGTCTACTGCTAAAATTACTGCCCTCGATCTGACCTTTGCAGTGATACCTCACATGCATGGTGCAATTGCTGTTTACATATGACGCCAGACCGACGCTTGCGTTCGCCTTTGCGCAAGAGCAAAGGCAGGGGTGCTTTTTTTTTATTATTTATTTTGCATTTTTATTTTATTTTTAAACTGTTCCTTCCATATTTTTTTTTTTTTTACCATTTTTATTGTTATCTCAAGGAATGTAAATATCCCCTATGATAGCAATAGGTAGTGACAGGTACTCTTTTTTTGAAAAAAATTGGGTCTATTAGACCCTAGATCTTTTCTCTGCCCTCAAAGCATCTGACCACACAAAGATCGGTGTGATAAAATTCTTTCTCAATTTCCCAATGGCGCTGTTTATATCCGGGGGGGGGAGGACATTCCCTCCCACTGCTTGTAAAAGCAGTCTAGAGGCTAATTAGCCACTAGGATTGCTTTTACATGAAATCCGACCACTGGCTGAAAAGAATGATACCAAGATGATACCTAAACCCGCAGGCATCATTCTGGTATAACCATTCAAAGCCCAGCAACATACCAGTACGTTGCCGATCCTTGTTGGACATGTATTGTAATCTTTCTTTTCATGCAGCCTGTTGGCTGAACGAAAAAAAGAGATTGATCGGTGGGTATGCCCTACATTAGAATACCTGCCTTCATCCACCCACTTCTAATGATGGGCATACATGCACCATTTATATATACCGAAGCATGGGGGCATCCTCCCGCAAAAAAGTTATGCCCCGTACACATGGTCGGACTTTTCCACGGGCAAGCCTCCGTCGGAATTTCGACTGTATGTACGCGGCATAAAAAGTTATGCCGCGTACACACGGTCGGACTTTTCCACAGGCAAGCCTCCGTCGGAATTTCAACCGTATGTACGCGGCATTAGGAGCAAAATCGCTCCTCCGCCCCTGCTGCCCCCATGCTTTGGCATATAGAGTATGCTCTTTTTTTATCTGTGGTGGTGAAATCACCTCCTACAGCGTTGGAGTCACGGCTTTATGTATCGTGGAAACAAATGCTGTTGCTGTCAAGATAAATAAATCCGCGCTGCAACTGAATGGCGTATCTGCTAAGCAAATGATGGTTAACAATAAAACACTGTAAACAGTAAAGTATAAAAAAAATTACATACCTGAAAGCAAGCATGATAAAACATAATGAAGCGGGTATTTGAATTTAGGGGAGGCATCTGGGTGGTAGTGTAACCCAGATGCACTGATTGTTGGGGAATTTGGGACCGTTTGTATTTCATGGAGGACTCTGGTGGTGTGAGGTTCCCTTCGGTCTGTGGGTGGCGCTGTTGCACTGGGCCGGGGTTGAACCCTTACTGCAGTACTGTGCCCTTTTTGTCCTCTTCTGGCGGTTGTACAGCGGGGCGGGGAACCTGCTGTGATGCTGGGGAGAGGAGATAAAAGGGGGCGGACGCCCTGAACACGGGGTTCAGAGTCGGAGGTCAGAGTCGCGCCCAGGCACCTTCAGCCTGAGTGCCGGCGTTCCGGAGTTCCTTGACCTGGCCGGAGCGGGAGATGGAGTCCATTCCAGGCACCTTTAGCCTGGGGTGAGGTATTATTGAGGAGGCCTGGGGCCCAGTACCTGCGACTGGGTCCCGCAAGGGTGGAGGAATCCGAGGGGGCCCTAAAGCCTTGGGTGCCCGAGTCTGAGACGAGGAGGCCAGTGAGCAGAACTTCTCCGGATAGTCCGGTGCAGCATTCGCTGGTGACGGAGGGGCCTCTGGTAACTCTTGGACGGATGTCTTCCCTCTGACAGGGGCTGCGCTTAGCGAAGGTAATTCACTTTCTGTTCTACACAGTCGGTGGCAGCGGCTGTGCGCCATAACCGTTGGTGACTAGGGATAAGCTCGGTGTTCGAGTCGAACATAGGTTCGACTCGAACGTCGGCTGTTCGCGCGTTCGGCGAACAACGAACGATTTGGGCCCTTTGCGCCAAATTCGAGTGACGCGAACGGCCCACAATACACTGCGCCATCGCAGTGTAATCCCGGCGCTGTGATTTGCCAAGCATGCACGGTGACCCTGCATGCTTGGCCAATCACAGCGCCGGCAGCGAGGAGAGCAATGATTGGCCACAGGCAGGATGCCTGTGGCCAATTATAGCTGAGGGGGTTTAGTACACGCCCCACACTATAAAAGGCCGCCAGCGCGGCGGCCTTGTGTAGTGTGTTCCGGTGCAGGGAAAGTGAAGGATAGGCAGGGACAGTGTCAAATCTTGTCAAATCTATTCTTTGCTAAACCTTGTGTGTAGGGACAGAGAAGGATAGGCAGGGAGAGTGTCAGTGCCATATTCTTTGCTAAACCTTGTGTGTAGGGAGAGAGAAGGATAGGCAGGGAGAGTGTCAGTGTCATATACTTTGATAAACCTTGTGTACAGGGAGAGAGAAGGATAGGCAGGGGACAGTGTCAGTGTCATATTCTTTGCTAAACCTTGTGTGCAGGGAGAGAGAAGGATAGGCAGGGAGAGTGTCAGTGTCATATACTTTGATAAACCTTGTGTACAGGGAGAGAGAAGGATAGGCAGGGGACAGTGTCAGTGTCATATTCTTTGCTAAACCTTGTGTGCAGGGAGAGAGAAGGATAGGCAGGGAGAGTGTCAGTGTCATATACTTCGATAAACCTTGTGTACAGGGAGAGAGAAGGATAGGCAGGGGACAGTGTCAGTGTCATATTCTTTGCTAAACCTTGTGTGCAGGGAGAGAGAAGGATAGGCAGGGAGAGTGTCAGTGTCATATACTTTGATAAACCTTGTGTGCAGGGAGAGAGAAGGATAGGCAGGGGACAGTGTCAGTGTCATTGTTGCTAAGCCTCCTGCACATTATACACCTGAAGTTAGCCCGTATTGCTGCCTTTTCCTGGTGTGTTACACAAACAGGATTTTGCGGCACTTACAGCGGGCGGAGTGTGCCTCCTGACCATATTACACCTTAACTTAGCCTGTATTGCTGCTTTTTCCTGGTGTGTTACACAAACAGGATTTTGCGGCACTTACAGCGGGCGGAGTGTGCCTCCTGACCATATTACACCTTAACTTAGCCTGTATTGCTGCTTTTTCCTGGTGTGTTACACAAACAGGATTTTGCGGCACTTACAGCGGGCGGAGTGTGCCTCCTGACCATATTACACCTTAACTTAGCCTGTATTGTTGCTTTTTCTTGGTGTGTTACACAAACAGGATTTTGCGGCACTTACAGCGGGCGGAGTGTGCCTCCTGACCATATTACACCTTAACTTAGCCTGTATTGCTGCTTTTTCCTGGTGTGTTACACAAACAGGATTTTGCGGCACTTACAGCGGGCGGAGTGTGCCTCCTGACCATATTACACCTTAACTTAGCCTGTATTGCTGCTTTTTCCTGGTGTGTTACACAAACAGGATTTTGCGGCACTTACAGCGGGCGGAGTGTGCCTCCTGACCATATTACACCTTAACTTAGCCTGTATTGCTGCTTTTTCCTGGTGTGTTACACAAACAGGATTTTGCGGCACTTACAGCGGGCGGAGTGTGCCTCCTGACCATATTACACCTTAACTTAGCCTGTATTGCTGCTTTTTCCTGGTGTGTTACACAAACAGGAGTTTGCGGCACTTTCAGCGGGCGGAGTGTGCCTCCTGACCATATTACACCTTAACTTAGCCTGTATTGCTGCTTTTTCCTGGTGTGTTACACAAACAGGATTTTGCGGCACTTACAGCGGGCGGAGTGTGCCTCTTGACCATATTACACCTTAACTTAGCCTGTATTGCTGCTTTTTCCTGGTGTGTTACACAATCAGGATTTTGCGGCACTTACAGCGGGCGGAGTGTGCCTCCTGACCATATTACACCTTAACTTAGCCTGTATTGCTGCTTTTTCCTGGTGTGCTACACAAACAGGATTTTGCGGCACTTACAGCGGGCGGAGTGTGCCTCCTGACCATATTACACCTTAACTTAGCCTGTATTGCTGCTTTTTCCTGGTGTGTTACACAAACAGGATTTTGCGGCACTTACAGCGGGCGGAGTGTGCCTCCTGACCATATTACACCTTAACTTAGCCTGTATTGCTGCTTTTTCCTGGTGTGTTACACAAACAGGATGTTGCGGCACTTACAGCGGGCGGAGTGTGCCTCCTGACCGTATTACACCTTAACTTAGCCTGTATTGCTGCTTTTTCCTGGTGTGTTACACAAACAGGATTTTGCGGCACTTACAGCGGGCGGAGTGTGCCTCCTGACCATATTACACCTTAACTTAGCCTGTATTGCTGCTTTTCGCTGCAGGAAATTAGAATTAGAATGTCTGGAAGGCAAACAAGGAGAGGCAAACAAGGAGAGGCAGACAGTCAGGAGCCAAAAAAAGAGGGCAAGCAGGCTCTGTGTCTAGAGACAACAGTGCTGGTCGTGGACGCGGTGCATCGCCATCAGCACGTGGCCATGGGACACGCTTGTCCTTCTTTTCGGCAGTTGGACGTGTTGAGCCGCATCATGCCGAAGACTTGGTAGAGTGGATGACCAAGCCCTCCTCATCCTCCTCATCCTCTCTCACCCAGGCTCAGGGTACTGGCAAAGCAGCTGCCAAAGCGTCCTCTTCCCTGGTATCAATGTCATCATCAGTCACTCCTTCCCTAGACCAACCATGTCCTCCTGAGGAGTCCCCCGAACTGTTTGAGCACAGTGTTGGGTACATGCTCCAGGAGGATGCCCAGCATTTCGAAGGGTCTGATGATGATACCCAGCTAGAGGAAGGCAGTAGCGTGAGAGCAGAGAGAGGGGATGCTCAAGAAGGACACCAATCTGGCAGTCATGTTCCAGCAGCTGCAGCATACTGCCAGATTGGCTCCAGTGATGAGGAGGGAGGGGATGATGAGGTCACTGACTCCACGTGGGTGCCTAATAGGAGAGAGGAGGAGGAGGAGGATGAGGAGGAGGCACATCTCCAACGAGGCAGGATGCCCTCGGGGGACCAGCGTAAGGCAGCACACCAACGGAATCACACCGCAGAGCTCCGCCTGTGCAAGGCGCTGCCTCTGCCCGTTATTCAAAAAGTTCTTTGGTGTGGGCCTTTTTTGAGTCGAGTGCATCAGATCGCACAGCTGCTGTTTGCAACATATGTCTCAAGCGTATATCGCGTGGCCAAAACATCACCCGCTTGGGCACCACATGCTTGACCAGACATATGTTGACCTGCCATGCAGCTCGTTGGCAAGCCTACCTTAAAGACCCACACCAAAGAACAAAGCTGACCTCTTCTTGCACCGCATCAGCTGGGATCTCCAACCCCACTATACCTTCAGTCCTCTCTGAAACCTGCTCTGAGAGGAGTGAAGGTGTAGAATTAGGTGTGTCACAGCCAAGTACTTGCGGGCACTCTGCTAGCAGTACACCAACGTCCGATTCTAGCAGGCAAATTTCCCTGCCCCAGCTGCTGGACCGTCGAAAGAAGTTCACTCCCAGCCATCCACATGCCCAGCGGTTGAATGCTAGCTTGGCTAAATTGCTAGCGCTTCAACTGCTGCCTTTTCAGTTGGTAGACTCGGCCCCCTTCCGTGAGTTTGTGCAATGTGCGGTTCCTCAGTGGCAAGTTCCCAAACGCCACTTTTTCTCACGGAAGGCGATTCCGGCTCTCTACCGGCATGTGGAAGGCAATGTCTTGGCCTCGCTAGACAGGGCGGTCAGCGGTAAGGTGCATATTACCGCTGACTCATGGTCCAGCAGGCATGGACAGGGACGTTACCTTTCTTTCACGGCCCATTGGGTCACTCTTTTGGCAGCTGGGAAGGATGCAGGACAAGGTGCAGTAGTGTTGGAGGTTGTTCCACCGCCACGCCTCCAAAATGCTACTACTGGTTGTTACACACCTCTGTCCTCCACCCCCTCCTCTTCTTCTTCCTCCGTGGCCTCTTCCTGTGCTTTGTCCTCGGAACCAGCGGTGCTCCGTAGGCGTTCAAGGGGCTACGCAAGTACGCAGGCAAAAAGATGCCATGCCGTGCTTGCGCTGGTGTGTTTGGAGGACAGGAGCCACACTGGGGCAGAGGTTCTGTCTGCTCTGCAGGGCCATGCCGAGAGGTGGTTGACGCCACGCCAGCTTAAGCCAGGAATGGTAGTTTGCGACAATGGCACCAACCTCCTCTCCGCTCTCCGACAGGGACAACTGACCCATGTGCCCTGTGTGGCTCACGTCCTTAACCTGGTGGTGCAGCGGTTCTTGGGCAGGTACCCGGGCTTACAGGATGTCCTGAGGCAGGCCAGGAAAGTCTGTGTGAATTTCCGCAGATCTTATAATGCCAGTGCTCGCCTGGCTGAGCTGCAAAAGGAGTTGAACCTGCCCAAGAACCGCCTTATATGTGACATGCCCACCAGGTGGAACTCAACGTTGGCCATGCTGCAGCGGCTGCACACGCAGCAGAGGGCCATCAATGAGTACCTGTGCGACTACGGCACCAGGACAGGGTCAGGGGAGCACGGGTTTTTTTCACCACGCCAGTGGGGCATGATCAGGGATGCATGCACTGTCCTGGCACCATTTGAGGAGGCCACGAGGATGGTGAGCAGTGACAGTGCATGCATCAGTGACACTGTACCTCTTGTCCACCTGTTGGAACATACGCTGCGTGGAATAATGGACAGGGCACTTGAGGCAGAACAGAGGCAGGAAGAGGAGGACTTCCTTGCCTCTCAAGGCCCCCTTTACCCAGACAGTGTTCCTTCTGTCCCACCCATCGCACAGGAAGAAGAGGAGGAGGAGGAGGAGGAGGATTTTGTCAGCGTGGAGGTGGAGCCTGGCACTCAGCATCATCAGCAGCAGTCTTTTAGGGATGATTTACAGTCCCAAGAAACCAGTGGACTTGTACGTGGCTGGGAGGAGGTGGCTGCGGATCATGTCATCCTTAGTGACCCAGAGGACTCCGGACTGAATGCCTCAGCTAACCTACGCTGCATGGCCTCCCTGATCCTGCAAAGTCTGCGGAAGGATCCTCGTATTCTTCGGATCAAGGAGAGGGACCATTACTGGCTGGCCACTCTCCTTGATCCACGGTACAAGGGTAAGGTTGCGGACCTTATCTTACCGTCGCAGAGGGAGCAGAGGATGAGACAACTCCGGGAGGCCTTGCAGAAAGGTCTGTGCAACGCGTTCCCAGAGACTGGGAGGTTACAAACTCCTGGTCTTGGACAACGAGTTGCTGAGGCTTCGGTCAGTCAAAGAAGGAGCGGTGGGGAAGGTGGCCGTCTGACCGAAGCGTTCAGACAATTCTTTAGTAGTGATGAGCCGAACACCCCCGGGTTCGGTTCGCACCAGAACCCGCGAACGGACCGAAAGTTCGTACGAACATTAGAACCCTATTAAATACAATGGATGCGAACGTTCGAATTCTAAATTGCTAATTATAACAACTATTATGCATGTTATTGTCCTAAAAAGGGTTTGGGAACCCGGGTTCTGCACCAGGGGACATGTATCAATGCAAAAAGAAGTTTTAAAAACGGTCATTTTTCGGGAGCAGTCATTTTAATGATGCATAAAGTGAAAAAAAAAAAGGCAAATATTCCTTTAAATATCGTACCTGGGGGGTGTCTAAAGTATGCCTGTGAAGTGCCACGTGTTTCCCGTGTTTAGAACTGTCCCTGCACAAAATGACACTTCTAAAGGAAAAAAAAGCCATTTAAAACTGCTTGCGGCTTTAATGTAATGTCTGGTCCCGGTAATATGGATGAAAATCTTTAAGAAAAATGGCATAGCTACCCCATGACCCCCCCCCCCTACCCCAGCCCATTACCAGCCCCTTTGGGTCTTGTATGGATATTAAGGGGAACCCCGCACATAAAATAAAAAAGGCCCTATATACTCTGAACAGCCGTATACAGGCGGTGCATACAAGACAGGGACTGTAGGTTTGTTCTTATGTAGAATCTGTTTGTAATTTTGAACAGGTACATTGTTTAAGTGTAGCTCCAGCCCAAAAATCTATTTTTAAACTTTTTGGAAAACATAGGTAAGGGTTATCACCCCTGTAACATTTGTTTTGCTGTCTGTGCCCCTGTTCAGAACATTTCACCTCACTTTCCGTCCCAATGACAACTGTTTTTGAAATGTGGTGTTTTTCTTGAAACAAGGATTGGTGATAAAGCATCAGTACAGAGGAGACACCTTTCTCCCATATTAATTCTTACAGGAGAGAATTTTCCTTCCTAGGGGTAGATTTCCTCTCACTTCCTGTTGTCTTCTTGCGTTTGCAAGTAGGAGTCGTTTGTAAGTTGGATGTTTGAAAGTAGGGACCTGCCGTATATACTCTGCAGAAATAGGCCCCTTAGTTGTTGGTGTTGGCACAACACTGTAAGCACTCACAGTTACTCTTGGTTGGTGCTGGAACGCCCTGCTGTCAACTATTATATCAGGAATTTTAATTACATATAATTGTTGAACAGTGGTAGTAAAAATTGGGCCTTTGATGGTGGTGCTGGTGCCACAACACTGTAAGCCCTGACAGTTACTCTTGGTGGGTGCAGCAATGGGCCCTGCTGTGAATTATTAGATCAAGAATTGTAATTGCATGCCCCTGTTGAACAGGGGCTGAAAAATTGGGCCTTTCGTGGTGGTGGTGGTGGTGGTGGTGTTGCCACAACACTGTAAGCCCTCAGAGTTACTCTTGGTGGGTGCAGGAATGGGCCCTGCTGTGAATTATTAGATCAAGAATTGTAATTACATGCCCCTTTTGAACAGGGGCTGAAAAATTGGGCCTTTCGTGGTGGTGGTGGCGTTGCCACAACACTGTAAGCCCTCAGAGTTACTCTTGGTGGGTGCAGCAATGGGCCCTGCTGTGAATTATTAGATCAAGAATTGTAATTACATGCCCCTGTTGAACAGGGGCTGAAAAATTGGGCCTTAGGCACTGGTGGCACAACACTGCAACCCCTCACAGATACTGTACTTGGAGCACAGCAATGAGCCCTGTTGCAAAGTATTGCTTCAAAATTTTTAATTACACGCCCCTGTTAAACAGGGGCTGAAAAATTGGGGCGTAAGGCACTGGTGGTGGCACCCATAAACAAAAATGATCTTCCAAGCTATCATCATCAATCGTATCATTGAGGACTCGGAGGAGGAGGATAGCCAGTCAACATAACAGCACAGGCACTCAGCATCAGCATCAGTCTTGAAGGGATGTGACATGTTAAAATCAATTAGTCTGTTATATCAGCATCAGGTGTGTGGTAGCTGGTGGTGATCCAAGACTGGTTCATCTTGATGAAAGTCAGTCGATCAACTGAGTCGGTGGACAGGCGCACCCTGTGATCCGTGACAAATCCTCCAGCAGCACTGAATGTGCGTTCCGAAAGAACGCTGGATGCAGGACAGGCCAGTAGCTCAATTGCATACTGTGCAAGCTCTGGCCAGTGATCCATCCTCAAGACCCAGTAAGCCAGAGGATTTTCGGTGGGGAAGGTGTCCAAGTCTGACCTTGCCCCTAGATATTCCTGCACCATGTTTATCAGACGCTGGCGATGGTTGCTGGAACCGATCATACTTTGGGGCTGCGGACTAAAGAATTGTCTGAACGCATCGGTCAGACGGCCACCTTCCCCACCGCTCCTTCTTTGACTGGCCGAAGCCTCAGCAACTCGTTGTCCAGGACCAGGAGTTTGTAACCTCCCAGTCTCTGGGAACGCGTTGCACAGACCTTTCTGCAAGGCCTCCCGGAGTTGTCTCATCCTCTGCTCCCTCTGCGAAGGTAACATAAGGTCCGCAACCTTACCCTTGTACCGTGGATCAAGGAGAGTGGCCAGCCAGTAATGGTCCCTCTCCTTGATCCGAAGAATACGAGGATCCTTCCGCAGACTTTGCAGGATCAGGGAGGCCATGCAGCGTAGGTTTGCTGAGGCATTCGCTCCGGAGTCCTCTGGGTCACTAAGGACGACATGATCCGCAGCCACCTCCTCCCAGCCACGTACAAGTCCACTGGTTTCTTGGGACTGTAAATCATCCCTAAAAGACTGCTGCTGATGATGCTGAGTGCCAGCCTCCACCTCCATGCTGACACAATCCTCCTCCTCCTCCTCCTCCTCTTCCTCTTCCTGTGCGATGGGTGGGACAGAAGGAACACTGTCTGGGTAAAGGGGGCCTTGAGAGGCAAGGAAGTCCTCCTCTTCCTGCCTCTGTTCTGCCTCAAGTGCCCTGTCCATTATTCCACGCAGCGTGTGCTCCAACAGGTGGACAAGAGGTACAGTGTCACTGATGCATGCACTGTCACTGCTCACCATCCTCGTGGCCTCCTCAAATGGTGCCAGGACAGTGCATGCATCCCTGATCATGCCCCACTGGCGTGGAGAAAAAAAACCAAGCTCCCCTGACCCTGTCCTGGTGCCGTAGTCGCACAGGTACTCATTGATGGCCCTCTGCTGCGTGTGCAGCCGCTGCAGCATGGCCAACGTTGAGTTCCACCTGGTGGGCATGTCACATATAAGCCGGTTCTTGGGCAGGTTCAACTCCTTTTGCAGCTCAGCCAGGCGAGCACTGGCATTATAAGATCTGCGGAAATGCACACAGACTTTCCTGGCCTGCCTCAGGACATCCTGTAAGCCCGGGTACCTGCCCAAGAACCGCTGCACCACCAGGTTAAGGACGTGAGCCACACAGGGCACATGGGTCAGTTGTCCCTGTCGGAGGGCGGAGAGGAGGTTGGTGCCATTGTCGCAAACCACCATTCCTGGCTTAAGCTGGCGTGGCGTCAACCACCTCTCGGCCTGGCCCTGCAGAGCAGACAGGACCTCTGCCCCAGTGTGGCTTCTGTCCCCCAAACACACCAGCGCAAGCACGGCATGGCATCTTTTTGTCTGCGTACTTGCGTAGCCCCGTGAACGGCTACGGAGCACCGCTGGTTCATAGGACAAACCACAGGAAGAGGCCATGGAGGAAGAAGAAGAGGAGGGGGTGGAGGAGAGAGGTGTGTCACAACCAGTAGTAGCATTTTGGAGGCGTGGCGGTGGAACAACCTCCAACACTACTGCACCTTGTCCTGCATCCTTCCCAGCTGCCAAAAGAGTGACCCAATGGGCCGTGAAAGAAAGGTAACGTCCCTGTCCATGCCTGCTGGACCATGAGTCAGCGGTAATATGCACCTTACCGCTGACCGTCCTGTCCAGCGAGGCCAAGACATTGCCTTCCACATGCCGGTAGAGAGCCGGAATAGCCTTCCGTGAGAAAAAGTGGCGTTTGGGAACCTGCCACTGAGGAACCGCACATTGCACAAACTCACGGAAGGGGGCCGAGTCTACCAACTGAAAAGGCAGCAGTTGAAGCGCTAGCAATTTAGCCAAGCTAGCATTCAACCGCTGGGCATGTGGATGGCTGGGAGTGAACTTCTTTCGACGGTCCAGCAGCTGGGGCAGGGAAATTTGCCTGCTAGAATCGGACGTCGGTGTACTGCTAGCAGAGTGGCCGCAAGTACTTGGCTGTGACACACCTAATTCTACACCTTCATTCCTCTCAGTGCATGTTTCAGAGAGGACTGAAGTTATAGTGGGGTTGGAGATCCCAGCTGATGCGGTGCAAGGAGAGGTCCGCTTTGTTCTTTGGTGTGGGTCTTTGAGGTAGGCTTGCCAACGAGCTGCATGGCAGGTCAACATATGTCTGGTCAGGCATGTGGTACCCAAGCGGCTGATGTTTTGGCCACGCGATATACGCTTGAGACATATGTTGCAAACAGCAGCTGTGCGATCTGATGCACTAGCCTCAAAAAAGGCCCACACCATGGAACTTTTTGAATGATGGGCAGAGGCTGCGCCCTGCACAGGCGGAGCTCTGCGGTGTGATTCCGTCGGTGTACTGCCCTTACGCTGGCCACCAAAGGGCATCCTGCCTCGTTGGAGATGTGCCTCCTCCTCATCCTCCTCCTCCTCCTCTCTCCTATTAGGCACCCACGTGGAGTCAGTGACCTCATCATCCCCTCCCTCCTCATCACTGGAGCCAATCTGGCAGTATGCTGCAGCTGCTGGAACATGACTGCCAGATTGGTGTCCTTCTTGAGCATCCCCTCTGTCTGCTCTCACGCTACTGCCTTCCTGTAGCTGGGTTTCATCATCAGACCCTTCGAAACGCTGGGCATCCTCCTGGAGCATGTACCCAACACTGTGCTCAAACAGTTCGGGGGACTCCTCAGGAGGAGGACATGGTGGGTCTAGGGAAGGAGTGACTGATGATGAGTCTGACATTGATACCAGGGAAGAGGACGCTTTGGCAGCTGCTTTGCCAGTACCCTGAGCCTGGGTGAGAGAGGATGAGGAGGAGGAGGAGGGCTTGGTCATCCACTCTACCAAGTCTTCGGCATGATGTGGCTCAACATGTCCAGCTGCCGAAAAGAAGGACAAGCGTGTCCCATGGCCATGTGCTGATGACAATGCACCGCGTCCACGACCAGCACTGTTGCCCCCAGACACAGAGCCTGCTTGCCCTCTTTTATTGCCTCCTGACTGTCTGCCTCTCCTTGTTTGCCTTCCAGACATTCTAATAGATGGCCTGCAGGGAGATGGGAAAAAAGCAATAAGGGCTACCTTCAGGTGTCCTTCTCTGTCCCTTTACTTAAGGATTTCTAAATATGGTTGAGGATTATTGCTTTTGCACAGAATAGCACAACGACAATTTCCCTGACTGTCTAAAAAACAAGGATTTCAAAGATGGTTGATGAGGAATGCTTTGGCACACTATAGCACAAGGAGAATTCCCCTCACTTTCCTTCTTTGTCCCTAGAAACAAGGACTGGCACAGTGAAAGAAGAAACTGACACTCTCCCTACCTACAGTTTTCTGTCCCTAGAAAAAATGTTTTTTTAAAGCACACTATAGCACAAGGAGAATTCCCCTCACTTTCCTTCTTTGTCCCTAGAAACAAGGACTGGCACAGTGAAAGAAACTGACACTCTCCCTACCTACAGTTTTCTGTCCCTAGAAAAAAATGTTTTTTTAAAGCACACTATAGCACAAGGAGAATTCCCCTCACTTTCCTTCTTTGTCCCTAGAAACAAGGACTGGCACAGTGAAAGAAACTGACACTCTCCCTACCTACAGTTTTCTGTCCCTAGAAAAAATGTTTTTTTAAAGCACACTATAGCACAAGGAGAATTCCCCTCACTTTCCTTCTTTGTCCCTAGAAACAAGGACTGGCACAGTGAAAGAAACTGACACTCTCCCTACCTACAGTTTTCTGTCCCTAGAAAAAATGTTTTTTTAAAGCACACTATAGCACAAGGAGAATTCCCCTCACTTTCCTTCTTTGTCCCTAGAAACAAGGACTGGCACAGTGAAAGAAACTGACACTCTCCCTACCTACAGTTTTCTGTCCCTAGAAAAAATGTTTTTTTAAAGCACACTATAGCACAAGGAGAATTCCCCTCACTTTCCTTCTTTGTCCCTAGAAACAAGGACTGGCACAGTGAAAGAAACTGACACTCTCCCTACCTACAGTTTTCTGTCCCTAGAAAAAAAGTTTTTTTAAAGCACACTATAGCACAAGGAGAATTCCCCTCACTTTCCTTCTTTGTCCCTAGAAACAAGGACTGGCACAGTGAAAGAAACTGACACTCTCCCTACCTACAGTTTTCTGTCCCTAGAAAAAATGTTTTTTTAAAGCACACTATAGCACAAGGAGAATTCCCCTCACTTTCCTTCTTTGTCCCTAGAAACAAGGACTGGCACAGTGAAAGAAACTGACACTCTCCCTACCTACAGTTTTCTGTCCCTAGAAAAAAAGTTTTTTTAAAGCACACTATAGCACAAGGAGAATTCCCCTCACTTTCCTTCTTTGTCCCTAGAAACAAGGACTGGCACAGTGAAAGAAACTGACACTCTCCCTACCTACAGTTTTCTGTCCCTAGAAAAAATGTTTTTTTAAAGCACACTATAGCACAAGGAGAATTCCCCTCACTTTCCTTCTTTGTCCCTAGAAACAAGGACTGGCACAGTGAAAGAAACTGACACTCTCCCTACCTACAGTTTTCTGTCCCTAGAAAAAATGTTTTTTTAAAGCACACTATAGCACAAGGAGAATTCCCCTCACTTTCCTTCTTTGTCCCTAGAAACAAGGACTGGCACAGTGAAAGAAACTGACACTCTCCCTACCTACAGTTTTCTGTCCCTAGAAAAAATGTTTTTTTAAAGCACACTATAGCACAAGGAGAATTCCCCTCACTTTCCTTCTTTGTCCCTAGAAACAAGGACTGGCACAGTGAAAGAAACTGACACTCTCCCTACCTACAGTTTTCTGTCCCTAGAAAAAATGTTTTTTTAAAGCACACTATAGCACAAGGAGAATTCCCCTCACTTTCCTTCTTTGTCCCTAGAAACAAGGACTGGCACAGTGAAAGAAACTGACACTCTCCCTACCTACAGTTTTCTGTCCCTAGAAAAAATGTTTTTTTAAAGCACACTATAGCACAAGGAGAATTCCCCTCACTTTCCTTCTTTGTCCCTAGAAACAAGGACTGGCACAGTGAAAGAAACTGACACTCTCCCTACCTACAGTTTTCTGTCCCTAGAAAAAATGTTTTTTTAAAGCACACTATAGCACAAGGAGAATTCCCCTCACTTTCCTTCTTTGTCCCTAGAAACAAGGACTGGCACAGTGAAAGAAACTGACACTCTCCCTACCTACAGTTTTCTGTCCCTAGAAAAAAATGTTTTTTTAAAGCACACTATAGCACAAGGAGAATTCCCCTCACTTTCCTTCTTTGTCCCTAGAAACAAGGACTGGCACAGTGAAAGAAACTGACACTCTCCCTACCTACAGTTTTCTGTCCCTAGAAAAAATGTTTTTTTAAAGCACACTATAGCACAAGGAGAATTCCCCTCACTTTCCTTCTTTGTCCCTAGAAACAAGGACTGGCACAGTGAAAGAAACTGACACTCTCCCTACCTACAGTTTTCTGTCCCTAGAAAAAATGTTTTTTTAAAGCACACTATAGCACAAGGAGAATTCCCCTCACTTTCCTTCTTTGTCCCTAGAAACAAGGACTGGCACAGTGAAAGAAACTGACACTCTCCCTACCTACAGTTTTCTGTCCCTAGAAAAAATGTTTTTTTAAAGCACACTATAGCACAAGGAGAATTCCCCTCACTTTCCTTCTTTGTCCCTAGAAACAAGGACTGGCACAGTGAAAGAAACTGACACTCTCCCTACCTACAGTTTTCTGTCCCTAGAAAAAATGTTTTTTTAAAGCACACTATAGCACAAGGAGAATTCCCCTCACTTTCCTTCTTTGTCCCTAGAAACAAGGACTGGCACAGTGAAAGAAACTGACACACTCCCTACCTACAGTTTTCTGTCCCTAGAAAAAATGTTTTTTTAAAGCACACTATAGCACAAGGAGAAATCCCCTCACTTTCCTTCTTTGTCCCTAGAAACAAGGACTCGCACAGTAAAACACACTGACACTCTCCCTACCTATCCTTCTCTTTCCCTAAACTAAAGGAATCCAGGTTAAGCAAGAAAGAAATAAATGTCACTGTCCCTGCCTATGCTTGTCTTTCCCTGCTCCGGAACACACTACACTAGGCCGCCGTGCTGGCGGCCTTTTATAGTGTGGGGCGTGTACTAAACACCCTCAGCAATAATTGGCCACAGGCATCCTGCCTGTGGCCAATCATTGCTCTCCTCGCTGCCGGCGCTGTGATTGGCCAAGCATGCGGGGTCACAGTGCATGCTTGGCCAATCACAGCGCCTGGATGACACTGCGATGGCGTAGTGCATTGTGGGCCGTTCGCGTCACTCGAATTTGGCGCGAACGGCCCAAATCGTTCGATCTTCGTTGAACGATCGAACAGCCGATGTTCGAGTCGAACGTATGTTCGACTCGAACACGAAGCTCATCCCTATTCTTTAGTCCGCAGCCTCAAGGTATGATCGGTTCCAGCAACCATTGCCAGCATCTGATATACATGGTGCAGGAATACCTAGGGGCAAGGTCAGACTTGGACACCTTCCCCACCGAAAATCCTCTGGCTTACTGGGTCTTGAGGATGGATCACTGGCCAGAGCTTGCACAGTATGCAATTGAGCTACTGGCCTGTCCTGCATCCAGCGTTCTTTCAGAACGCACATTCAGTGCTGCTGGAGGATTTGTCACGGATCACAGGGTGCGCCTGTCCACCGACTCTGTTGATCGACTGACCTTCGTAAAGATGAACCAGTCTTGGATCACCACCAGCCACCAAACACCTGAAGCTGATATAACAGACTCATTTATTTTCAAATGTCACATCCCTTCAAGACTGATGCTGATGCTGAGAGTTTGTCCTGTTATGTTGACTGACTATCCTCCTCCTCCTCAATGATCCGATTGACGATGATAGCTTGGAAGAACATTTTTGTTTCTGGGTGCCGCCACCAGTGGCTAAGGCCCAATTTTTCAGCCCCTGTTTAACAGGGGTGTGTTATTACAATTTTTTATGCAATGCTTTGCAGCAGGGCTCATTCCTGCACTCCAACTAGAGTATCTGGGAGTGGTTGCAGTGTCGTGGCACCAGCACCAGTGGCTAAGGCCCAATTTTTCAGCCCCTGTTTAACAGGGGTGTGTTATTACAATTTTTTATGCAATGCTTTGCAGCAGGGCTCATTCCTGCACTCCAACTAGAGTATCTGGGAGTGGTTGCAGTGTCGTGGCACCAGCACCAGTGGCTAAGGCCCAATTTTTCAGCCCCTGTTTAACAGGGGCGTGTAATTACAATTTTTGACGCAATACTTTGCAACAGGGCTCATTGCTGTGCTCCAAGTTCAGTATCTGTGAGGGGTTGCAGTGTTGTGGCACCAGTGCCTAAAGCCTCGTACACACGACCGATTTTCTCGTTCAAAACCGTCAAGAAAAGTGCCGCGAGAGCTTTTTTGTCGAGAAAAACGTTTGTGTGTATGGTTTTACGGCGAGAAAATTGCCGAGAATCTCGACGAGAAAATAGAGAACCTGCTCTCTATTTTCTCGTCAGGATTCCAGATTTCCTCGTCGTGTTTCTCGTCGGCCTGTTTTGTGACGAGAAAATGGTTCGTGTGTATGCTTTTACGACTCTTCCAAAAGTGCGCATGCTCACAAGCAACTATGAGACGGGAGCGCATCTTCTGGTAAAACAAGCCTTCGTAATGGAGAGAGCACATTCGTCACGCTCAAAATTATTGCATCGTTTAAATGTTCTGCATTGAAATCTTCGTTAGAATGTTACATTAATCAAAACGAGTGACCTTCTTTTGCTGCTGATATTCACACAGAGTTACAGTATGACTATTTATTTTTAACCTTTTTCATGCTGCTCTTAAGAAGATTTATGTGTATTATATCGTGCAAGTTTTTAGGAATAATTTAAATGGTTATATTTTTCAAAATGATGTTAATTATAATTTCGCAATGTTTTGATAGTGATCTCCCATTTAATTTTGGAATCTATATTAGTTAAATTTTCCACCATTTTTTTTTGCAAATCAGATTTAGTTATTCTTTTGGGGGGTTGATATCTGTCCCTTTTTTTGTCAGTCAAATGTATCTGCTTACTCCAAAGCTAGATTTTTAATTTTTACAAATACACATAGTCAAGTATGAACTTAAACAAAAATCACATTTATTCATGTTTCGAAATAAAATAAAGAGAAGGCAGCGCTGGAGAACCTGCTGCTATTTGTGCATCCCAGGGACCCCAGAGCACACAGCAACCCTGTGTGGACCCTAAAATTGGGAGCTTGAGAAGGCCAACATTTCTGAACACAATCTGATGCTGGCCTCCCAGAGGTCAGGAACAGCAGCAGGTGATATATATGTCCCAAGTGTGTGGTACTACAACAGGCTGCCTTCTGTCCGACCACAATGAAGCAAGGCCATCACTTCCTCTTCTTCCTGGCAACCTTCCCTGCAACCTTCCCTGAAGCCTTCCCTGCAGCCTTCCTTCTTCGTTTGGCTGGAGGCTGGGCCACTGGAGGGGTACTCCTGTCAGGAGGAGGAGGAGATGTAGCAGAAGGGGGTGGGGCAGAAGAAGAAGGTGGAGGTGTAGCAGAAGGGGGTGGGACAGAAGAAGAAGGTGGAGGTGTAGCAGAAGGGGGTGGGGCAGAAGAAGAAGGGGGAGGTGTAGCAGAAGGGGGTGGGGCAGAAGAAGAAGGTGGAGGTGTAGCAGAAGGGGGTGGGGCAGAAGAAGAAGGTGGAGGTGTAGCAGAAGGGGGTGGGGCAGAAGAAGAAGGGGGAGGTGTAGCAGAAGGGGGTGGGGCAGAAGAAGAAGGGGGAGGTGTAGCAGAAGGGGGTGGGGCAGAAGAAGAAGGTGGAGGTGTAGCAGAAGGGGGTGGGGCAGAAGAAGAAGGTGGAGGTGTAGCAGAAGGGGGTGGGGCAGAAGAAGAAGGGGGAGGTGGTGGTTGAGGTTGGGTCAGTTGTGCCACCTCACATATGGCGGTATTGGGGGTAATTTTCTCCATCACCCCCTTGTTGAGCAAGGTGATGAGCAGGGGCTCGCATAGGAGGCGTTGCTCCATGCTCATCACCTTGAACTTAGCCTCCACTAGGCCGGCAATGGCCTCTTCAGGGGATGTGGGCTCCTGGAGGGTGGCATGGGCCTCAAGAATAAGGGCCATTGCTGCCTCACTCGTGCTCCTGTCCCTCCTGCCTCTTTTGGGAAGCCGGATGGGAGGCACCTGGGATCTGGTGCTTCTCCTTTGCCCTGCCACCTCCTGTCTGCCACTGGGCCCTGCCACCTCCTGGCTGCCACTGGGCCCTGCCACCTCCTGGCTGCCACTGGGCCCTGCCACCTCCTGGCTGCCACTGGGCCCTTCCTCCTCCTGCCTGACAGTTTCCAGACCCTCCTCCTGGCTGATTTCATCCTGTGTATGAAAAAGGGACATAGTTTAATATGTTGGTTTAATCTTTGCATCAAACTTTGTAATCCTGATTGAAGCAATTAGAATGTAAATCCATAAATCCTTGCTTTAAATTTACCACTACATCAGATTGACTATTTAGCACCCAATTAAGTGCAGACTAATGTCTACAGATCTTGATTTCACTTGTGGAATCCAAAATATTTTATGTTTGTCATCTTGACATATTTGTCAAACATTAAGTTTATCCCAATACATTTTCACTTAATACTATACCTGGCTCCAGATGGCCAAATCAGGATCATCCAGGATGGCTGCCTCCTCTTGCTCCAGAGAAGGCTCAGGTTGGCTGCAGGGAAGTCTGGGGGGAAGAGTGGAGAGTGATGGCCTTGTCTCAATGTGGTCATCCAGGAAGGACATCCTGTTGTAGTACCACAAAATCGGGACATAAACATCACCTGCTGCTGCTCCTGACCTCTGAGAAGCCAGCACCTTAGAGCGTTCAGTCCTGTAGGTACCTCTCAAGCTGCCAATTTTAGTGTCCACTTGTTTTGCTGTGGCTGTGGGCACCTTGGTATGCACAAATGGGAGCAGCTTCTCCAGCGCTGCTTTTCTCACCCCTCTTTTTTGTGGATGGGGTTTTTCATCTCCCACAGAGCCGGCAGCTCCCTTACCCGGTCAATAAATTCCGCCAGGAAATCCTTGTCGCTTATAAAGACATTCATATTGTATCTGCAAGTTAAATAAATTATATATAACTAATGTGAGGCAAACAGTCTAACCTCCTTAACATCCTAGTCACCATATATATCCTCCAACATTCTCAAGACAGTATAGGCCAACAATTTGTACAAGTCACAAAATCACATACCTTCGTTCGCACGTCCGTCACTTGAACTCCTCTCTCCGCACACCGAACGTACTATAGTCACATGTGTGTTTGCTATATACACACCACGCATGCGTCAAAATACGAACACGTCGCTCCGCACACGTCGCCCGCCCATGACATTCTAACTAACATCTTTTCCCCGCCCCTTCTCTTTCGGCGCACAGACAGATATGGCGGAGTTACAGCAGGTGTCTGATAATTCCGCAACTAACGAGGAGGAGACAAGCCCGGAGACCGAGGAAACGTCACGATCAAGGAGGAGATTCAAGGCATCGAATATGTCTTTGGCGGAGATGGCGGAGATGGTGGACATCTTGCTCAAGTCTGATTATGATGCAAAGCATGGGCCGTATAGCAAACCAAATAGAAGGAAGGCCAAAATCCTCACTAAAGTCGTGAAGAGTCTGAAGGCGAATTTCGGGGTGAAACGCTCAAATGAGCAGCTCAGAAAGAGGTGGTCAGACCTCAAACTGAGGGAGCCAGAGCAGTTGAGGAGCATAAAGAGAATGCTTGCTAAAAGTAAGTAAAATGTAGACTTTTCTGCTATTAATCTTTTTCTAAACTTACATGTTGCTCTTTATTTTGGTTTCTCATATTGGACTCCCTTCCAAAATGTAATATTTTGAACTTGGTTGGGCACAGTAATCGTTCGTTACGTTACCGACACTTCGTTCGGCCACTATCCGCGGTTTTGGCTTATTTTAGAGCCACAAAAGTAATTAGACATCTGCCATTTTTGCTCAAATATTGTGGCGAAATTTTTAGGCTAGATGATGTGTTTGTAAAGAGAATGAAATGCTAACTTTTATCAGTGTAAAGGAGATGACACTCAGCAGCTGCTTCCACATCTGTACTTTGGAGCACTATAGTGTGGGCCACCAGACCCGCCTTTTTTGGGTGTCCCACACAGGTGCATCAGTGAATTTTTGTGGTGCCTCCATGTCAAATAAATTACATCCAAAGGTGAATACTAAACATATTCTTGGTCATAAATAATGCATTCTTCTTTAACCACTTCCCTACCCAGCCATAGTAATATGACGTCCACAGATGGGATCTCCCATCCTGGGTGGACGTCATATGACGTCCTCTGCTTTGTAGGGGAATATCTGAATGATGCCTGCAGCTAGAGGCATCATTCAGATATCCTTTTGTTCTGCCAGCGATTCTCTGCACCATAAGAACGATCATAGCGGCGGTTCCGCCGCTTGATCGTTCTTATAGGCGGCGGGAGGGGGCACCCCCCCCTCCCGCCGCCATCCAGTGCTTCGCCGGCTCTCCCAGGTACCGTTGTGTTCCTTAGGACACAGCAGTTCCCTGATGGGGCTAAATGAGTGGCGGCGGAGCAGCAGCGGCGGGCAGCGGAGCTTTCTGTGCGGCGCGGCGGGCAGCGGAGCGGCTTACCGGCTCCCATATGCAGAGCTGCAGCAGCGGCGTGCATGGCGCCCGCGCGCGCCCCCGGGGGCGCGCAGCGCGGCGATCTGGGATCCGGTGTGTCCCTCTGGACACACCGATTCAAGTAATGTGGCGGCGGGCGGCGGAGATTCCGGTATAAACTTACCGGAATTGATGATGCAGAGCTGCGCAGCGCGGCGATCGGGGCTGAGGTTTTTCCCTTGGATACAGCCCAGCCTCGATCAGGGTAAAGAGCCAATGAAATTGGCTCTTTACCACGTGACCGGCTGTGTCCAATCACAGCAGGTCACTAAATGTAAACAAAACACACAATTGTGTGTAACTCACTGTTGCCTGGTTCTCCTCTTCACACACCTGTGAGGAGGAGATCAGCTAACAGTGAGTTACACATATGTTATACACATATACATATGTACTACTGTGCCCAGATTGCCCCCCCTAAATAAAGAGTACCTGTCATCTAGTACCTGCCACCAGATCACCCGCCACCCACCTGTCCATCAGGAGTACCTGTCCATCAGGAGTACCCGCCACCTCACCTGAGTACCCGCCACCTCAGAGTACCCGCCACCAGTCCATCAGGAGTACCTGTCCATCAGGAGTACCTGTCCATCAGGAGTACCCGCCACCTCACCTGAGTACCCGCCACCTCAGAGTACCCGCCACCAGTCCATCAGGAGTACCTGTCCATCAGGAGTACCTGTCCATCAGCAGTACCCGCCACCTCACCTGAGTACCCGCCACCTCAGAGTACCCGCCACCAGTCCATCAGGAGTACCTGTCCATCAGGAGTACCCGCCACCTCACCTGAGTACCCGCCACCTCAGAGTACCCGCCACCAGTCCATCAGGAGTACCTGTCCATCAGGAGTACCTGTCCATCAGGAGTACCCGCCACCTCACCTGAGTACCCGCCACCAGTCCATCAGGAGTAACTGTCCATCAGCAGTACCCGCCACCTCACCTGAGTACCCGCCACCTCAGAGTACCCGCCACCAGTCCATCAGGAGTACCTGTCCATCAGGAGTACCTGTCCATTAGCAGTACCCGCCACCTCACCTGAGTACCCGCCACCTCAGAGTACCCGCCACCAGTCCATCAGGAGTACCTGTCCATCAGGAGTACCCGCCACCTCACCTGAGTACCCGCCACCTCAGAGTACCCGCCACCAGTCCATCAGGAGTACCTGTCCATCAGGAGTACCTGTCCATCAGCAGTACCTGCCACCTCACCTGAGTACCCGCCACCAGTCCATCAGGAGTACCTGTCCATCAGGAGTACCTGTCCATTAGCAGTACCCGCCACCTCACCTGAGTACCCGCCACCTCAGAGTACCCACCACCAGTCCATCAGGAGTACCTGTCCATCAGGAGTACCCGCCACCTCACCTGAGTACCCGCCACCTCAGAGTACCCGCCACCAGTCCATCAGGAGTACCTGTCCATCAGGAGTACCTGTCCATCAGCAGTACCCGCCACCTTAGAGTACCCGCCACCAGTCCATCAGGAGTACCTGTCCATCAGGAGTACCCGCCACCTCACCTGAGTACCCGCCACCAGTCCATCAGGAGTACCTGTCCATCAGCAGTACCCGCCACCTCACCTGAGTACCCGCCACCTCAGAGTACCCGCCACCAGTCCATCAGAAGTACCTGTCCATCAGGAGTACCTGTCCATCAGGTGTACCAGCCACCTCACCAGGAGTACCCGCCACCTCACCAGGAGTACCCGCCACCAGTCCATCAGGAGTACCTGTCCATCAGGAGTACCCACCACCTCACCAGAGTACCAGCCACCTCACCAGAGTACCCACCACCAATCCATCAGGAGTACCTGTCCATTAGAGTACCCGCCACCTCACCAGAGAACCTGCCACCAGAGTACCTGCCACCTCACCAGCGTACCCACTATGTCCAGAAAGGTGTACACCCCAGAAGAAGCATATCAAATACTCAGTCTGACCGATGAGAGCAACGGGGAGCTCTCACCGCTCAGTTCTGATTCCGATTCTGGTTCGGAATATGAACCCCCCGAAGGCAGCACATCCGGATCCGAATTAGAGGAGGACACAGTCCGTCCAAAAAGAAGACGGTCTGAACACCAGGCAGCGACCAGCAGTGCCAACGGCGGTAGACCCCAGGAGGCGAGGTCCAGTGCAAGCGCTGCTAGACCCCAGGAGGAAAGGCCCAGTGCAAGCGCTGCTAGACCCCAGGAGGAAAGGCCCAGTGCAAGTACACGCCAAAGAAGTAGGACCCGAACCCAGCTTCCAGATGGCTTGGCAAACCCATTGTGGCTGCCTTCTACCTCAGGGTCAGCCACGATTCCCCCTTTTACAGCACAGCCAGGTGTGCAGGTCAACACTGAGGGTTTTTCCAAACTTGATTTTTTTAATTTATTTTTCCCTGATGAATTGGTTCAAGGCATTGTGGAGCAAACTAATCTTTTTTCTCAACAATTCATTGAAAACAACCCCAGCTCCAGCTATGCCCGCCCTTTTGAATGGAGATCCCTAACAGTGGTGGAGCTTAGATTGTTTTTAGGCCTAACGTTTAACATGGGGCTTACAAAAAAAAATGAAATGAATAGGTATTGGTCGAAGAAACCCATCCACCATATGCCAATTTTTACATCGGCCATGTCCAGGTCCCGATACGAACTTATAATGCGGTTCCTGCATTTCAGTGACAACTCACAGTGCCCCCCCCGAGATCACCCAAACTTTGACAAATTATATAAAATTCGCCCCCTAATTAATTTTTTTTCCAAGAAGTTTGCCGAACTTTATGTCCCTGACCAAAACATTTCTGTGGACGAATCCCTGGTGCATTTCACAGGCCGGCTGGGAATCAAGCAATATATCCCCAGTAAGCGGGCGAGGTACGGCTTGAAGCTCAACAAGCTCTGTGAAAGCGCCACTGGTTATGTGCACTCATTCCGCATGTACGAAGGCAAAGATTCCCAGCTCGAGCCCCCTGAGTGTCCATCGTACATGGGAATAAGTGGAAAAATTGTTTGGGAGTTGGTATTTCCACTCCTCCAAAAGGGGTATCATATTTATATGGACAACTATTATACCAGCCTGCCCCTTCTCCGCCACCTCTACCTAAAAAAAACTCTGGCGTGTGGTACAACAAGAATAAACAGAAAGGGCTTCCCACAGCGTCTTGTCACCACTGCCATTCAAAAGGGGGAATCGGCAAGCTTGAGGAACGAGGAAGTGTTGGCTGTGAAGTGGAGGGATAGGAAAGATGTGTACATCATGTCCACCATCCACGATGACACCTCGGTGGAACTTCACAGAAGACGCAGTACCGTTCGCAAGCCTTCCTGCATCAATGAGTACAATAAATTCATGGGGGGTGTGGATTTAAATGATCAAATGTTGCAGCCCTATCTTTCAACCCGAAAATCCCTCTTCTGGTATAAAAAAATCGCAATTTACTTTTTTCATTTGGCCCTGTTAAATTCTTTCATAGTCTACCAAAAATCCACACATAGACCCACCACCTTCATGAGATTTATTGAAGACATTGTCACTGCCCTGATCTACCAACAAACATCCCCCCCAGAAAGCATTCACTCAGATTGTGTCAGCAGACTACATGAGCGCCATTTTTCAGACCATATTCCACCATCACGATCCGGAAGACGACGCCAAAAAAAATGTCGGGTGTGCACCAGAAGAGGAATTAGGAAAGACACCAGCTTCCATTGTCCCGACTGTCCCTCCCAACCTGGCCTTTGCATCGGAAAATGCTTCAAGCGATATCACACTCTCGAAAACTATTAGCCCATATTTCTAATACTGCCATTTCCCCGTTTTCAATATGTCCTGAATATTTCCCTGCCTCAACCAACCATATCATAGTCTTCCATGTGAACTGACCCTGGCCTGTTTCTCGACTATGTCTCTGCCTACCGTCTGCATTGTTTATCCGCCATGTTTCTGCCTTTCACGTGAACTGACCCTGGACTGTATGGATTATGCCTCTGCCTACCGTTTATTTCTGCCTTTTACCTGCACTGACCTCGGCCTGTTGACCATGTTTTTGCCTGCCCCCTTGGACTGATCTTTCACCCTGCTACACAGGGGTCTCACATATGTGAGGGGCTCCAGAATAGTGTTCTGAGTTCAGAAAACCAGTTTTTGGTTTTCTGTGTTCCCAGAACAGGGTCTGGTTGTCCGGAGGCTTCAAAGCGATTTGGGTGGGAGAAGCCTCTACCCCTGTCCCCATTCTTTCCTGACCGTTGCCCTAAGCTTGATGGTCCTGCCTGCTCCCTGGACAAATACTCTGGCTGTGCTGACCATACCTCTGCCTGCTGCATGTACTAACTATGGACAGTATTCCTGCCTGCTGCATGGACGATCCTTTGTTCCTTTTGCTACTGCTGACCACATCTCTGCCTGCTATCTGGACCAATGCTTTGGCTGTGCTGACATCATCTCTACCTGTACTGACTATTCCTGCCTGCTGCCTGTTTTGCTGTCGCTGTCCACGTTCCTGCCTGCTGCCTGGACCGATGCTCTCCTCTTTGGACCACTGCACTACTAAAACCGCAGGTAATCTTTTCTTTACCCTTTTTCTCAGAAGAATGTATTTTGGTTTATAATTGGTATGTACAGTACATGCTATGTTTTAGAAATATGAAGGGCCTTCAACAATGTGATAGGTTGTCAGGAATTTATGTGTGTAATTTATGCTCCTAGAACACATGACGGTGCTACTTAGATGTTAGGCCTCTGTATTTGGCCAGGCTGTGTAAAAGTCTCACACATTTGGTATCGCCATACTCAGGAGGAGTAGCAGAATGTATTTTGGGGTGTCACTTTTGCTATGTACATGCTATGTGTTGGTAATATCTTATAAATGGACAACTTTGTATAAAAAAAATGCGTTTTCATTTTTTTCCCACATATTCCAAAAACTTCTGGAAAAAAATGAACCGTTCAAAAGACTCATTATGCCTCATAGATTATACGTTGGGGTGTTAGCTTTCCAAAATGGGGTCATTTAATGGGAGTTTCCATTGTCCTGGTGCTCCAGGGTCTTCAAAACTGTAATAGGTGGTTGAGAAATGAGATGTGTAATTTATGCTCCTAGAATGCCTGAAGGTGCTATTTCAATGTTGGGCCTCTGTATTTGGCCAGGCTGTGTAAAAGTCTCACACATTTGGTATCGCCATACTCAGGAGGAGTAGCAGAATGTATTTTGGGGTGTCATTTTTGCTATGTACATGCTATGTGTTGGTAATATCTTATAAATGGACAACTTTGTATAAAAAAAAATGCGGTTTCATTTTTTTCCCACATATTCCAAAAACTTCTGGAAAAAAATGAACCGTTCAAAAGACTCATTATGCCTCATAGATTATACGTTGGGGTGTTAGCTTTCCAAAATGGGGTCATTTTATGGGCATTTCCATTGTCCTGGTGCTCCAGGGTCTTCAAAACTGTAATAGGTGGTTGAGAAATGAGATGTGCAATTTATGCTCCTAGAATGCCTAAAGGGGCTATTTCAATGTTGGGCCTCTGTATTTGGACAGGCTGTGTAAAAGTCCCACACATTTGGTATTGCCATACTCAGGAGGAGTAGCAGAATGTATTTTGGGGTGTCATTTTTGCTATGTACATGCTATGTGTTGGTAATATCTTATAAATGGACAACTTTGTATAAAAAAAATGCGGTTTCATTTTTTTCCCACATATTCCAAAAACTTCTGGAAAAAAATGAACCGTTCAAAAGACTCATTATGCCTCATAGATTATACGTTGGGGTGTTAGCTTTCCAAAATGGGGTCATTTTATGGGCATTTCCATTGTCCTGGTGCTCCAGGGTCTTCAAAACTGTAATAGGTGGTTGAGAAATGAGATGTGCAATTTATGCTCCTAGAATGCCTAAAGGGGCTATTTCAATGTTGGGCCTCTGTATTTGGACAGGCTGTGTAAAAGTCCCACACATTTGGTATTGCCATACTCAGGAGGAGTAGCAGAATGTATTTTGGGGTGTCATTTTTGCTATGTACATGCTATGTGTTGGTAATATCTTATAAATGGACAACTTTGTATAAAAAAAATGCATTTTCATTTTTTTCCCACATGTTCCAAAAACTTCTGGAAAAAAATGAACCGTTCAAAAGACTCATTATGCCTCATAGACTATACATTAGAGTGTGAGCTTTCCAAAATGGGGTCATTTTATGGGCGTTTCTATTGTCCTGGTGCTCCAGGGTCTTCAAAACTGTAATAGGTGGTTGAGAAATGAGATGTGTAATTTATGCTCCTAGAATGCCTGAAGGTGCTATTTCAATGTTGTGCCTCTGTATTTGGACAGGCTGTGTAAAAGTCTCACACATTTGGTATCGCCATACTCAGGAGGAGTAGCAGAATGTATTTTGGGGTGTCATTGCAAGTATGCATGTGCTGTGTGAGAGAAATAACTTGTTATTATGACAATTTTGTGCAAAAAAATAAAAATTTAAAAAAATTTAAAAAATTTCCCAAGAATTGTGGGAAAAAAGTACAACTTCAAAAACTCACAATGACTCTTACTAAATACATTGGAATGTCTGCTTTCCAAAAAGGGATAATTTGGGGGGTATTTGTACTTTCCTGGCTTGTTAGGGTCTCAAGAAATGAAATAGGCCTTCAGTACATCAGGTGTGATCAGATGTGATAATTTTTCAATGATTTGCACCATAGCTTGTAGACTCTATAACTTTCACAGAGACCAAATAATATACACTTTTTTGGTTATTTTTACTAAAGATATGTAGCAGTATACATTTTGGCCCAATTTTATGAAGAAAAATTACTTATTTGCAAAATTTTACAATAAAAACCCCCAAAAAAGTGTTTTTTTTTTAAAAAAATCTAACTTTTTTCGCTTATATTGCAAAAAATAAAAAACCTAGCGGTGATTAAATACCACCAAAAGAAAGCTCTGTTTGTGAGAAAAAAATGATAAAAATTTGGTTTGGGTACAGTGTAGCATGACTGAGTAATTGTCATTCAAAGTGTGAGAGCGCTGAAAGCTACAAATTGGTCTGGTAAGGAAGGGTGTTTAAAAGCCCTGTATTGAAGTGGTTAAATTCCGCCCAAACACACACTTGTACCACACTTCCAAGCAATTTAGCCTGTTTTTATTTTAACATTGAGATTTACAGTGTGATAAATAGACCTTTTGTTTGATTCTCATAGGGGAGAGAAGACTGGAAGGAGAACACTCCAGGGAATACATGCACCCCACAACTTCCAAGCAACCCCAAACTCCCAAAGACCCAAATACGGAAAGGTTTTTTCACAGTAAGAGCTGTGAAAATGTGGAATAGACTCCCTGCAGAGGTGGTTCTGGCCAGCTCAGTAGATTGCTTTAAGAAGGGCCTGGATTCTTTCTTAAATGTACATAATATAACTGGGTACTGACATTTATAGGTAAAGTTGATCCAGGGAATATCCGATTGCCTCTCGGGGGATCAGGAAGGAATTTTTTCCCCTGCTGTAGCAAATTGGATAATGCTCTTCTGGGTTTTTTTGCCTTCCTCTGGATCAACTGTGGGTATAGAATTGGGTATATGGGATTGTACGATATATGTTTATTTTTATTTTTTTATTTTTATTTTTTACGGTTGAACTGGATGGACTTGTGTCTTTTTTCAACCTGACTAACTATGTAACTATGTAACTATGTAACTATGTGCAGGAAGTTGAGGTGGAGGAAGGAGAAGTGCAGGAAGGAGAGGTGGATGACGTTGTGGATCTGGTCACCACAACAGGTCAGTATCTGTCACCACAGCTTCAGGTAAGAGATGTAGGCCTGCAGAGTTATAATACCTTTTGTTTTTTGTTTTCAGGGGATATAAATGTTGTGAAGGATAGTACACGGTTCTCTGCTGACAGTGCCCTCCGCCTCATCCAGCAAGTGATGGAATGTAGCACGGAACTGGACCTAATTAAACAAAGAATCCATGTGATGGAACAAACATTTAAAGACATTCTCGATGTTTTGGGGAGAATTCAATAAGCCATCCAAACACATTTGTTTTTACATGTTTGTTATTGCACATTTTAGAATATTTTTGACAATCAAACCAGCCAAAAATTTAATCTGCACACAGTGTGTCAACATGTGCTATCTGCCATCAGGGGATATCCATGTACGTCTTTTGGGGGTGCAACCCCTTCCTCGTATCTAAAGTCAGTGAACTGAGGAAGGGGTTGCACCCCCAAAACACGTCCATTGATCACCCCTGATGGCAGATAGCACATGTTGACAATAGGGATCAGGATTGTAAACTTCCTAGATGAAAAAAATCCCAAATGTGTGCATATTCAATTTTTGGCTGGGCAAGGGGTGGCAGGACCCCATATTAGGACGGGCACATAGAGACATAGTTTGTGTAAGTGAATGTCTCAGATTGCTCAGAGGTATCCAATGTTGTAATTTTTGGAATGCAACTGTTATTTTTGTATTTTCATAAGCAAAAAATTGCCCGGTTGTGGCCAGGCCAACCCAAAAAACCAGAAAAAACTAAAAATGGTGAGAATGTGCACAGAGTAAAATATTTGACCACAAACAACGTGTAGCTTCTTTTTATAATACCCTCTAAGCTTATTTGGTTATTTTGTAAGGTTACATAGTGAAATGGTTGTTAGTTACTAAAGTAAAATACACTTGGCACTACAAATGCACTAAGACAAACTAGGAGACAGGAAAGAACAAATAATTAAAGGTTTAAACAAGCTTTTTATTTGGATCCTTAGACATAGGCTGGCATAGGAATTGCCCCCCTACCCGTGAAATACTCCATGTATTTGTCCCGAACCTCACGGGCATTTTGGGAGGGCAAGCCAGGACGGGCAGATTCCAGGCCCGGCAGGGGATTTGCAGGGGAAAGTCCAGCCTCTGGCAAAACTGAGGCCATATAGGAATTTGATTTTTGGCTCAGAAAGTTGTGTAGCACACAGCAGCATAATACGACATAGTTTATTTTGTAGTCCGCCAAGTGTATTGAAGTCATAAAAAGGCAGAACCGGCTGGCCATTATGCCAAAGGCATTTTCGACAACTCTTGGGCCCCTGGCCAGCCGGTAATTGAACACCCTCTTCTCTGGGGTCAGGGTCCTCTGTGGAAATGGGCTCATAAGATGCCGTCCGAGTCCGAAGGCTTCATCAGCCAAAAAAACAAAGGGGAGTCCTTCAATATTCCCTGCATCCGGTGGCAATGCAAGGTCGTCACTCTGGAGACGGAGGGCAAACTCCGTCTGGATGAAGGATCCCCCATCGGACATCCGGCCATTCTTCCCTACATCAACATAGAGGAATTCATACCGTGCTGACACCACCGCCATCAGCACAATGCTATGAAACCCCTTGTAATTGTAGTAGTAGGACCCAGAATGGGGTGGCGGCACGATGCAGACGTGCTTCCCGTCTATGGCACCACCGCAGTTGGGGAAGTCCCACCGCGTGGCAAACTCCGATGCCACAGTCTGCCATTCCTGTGGCGTGGAAGGAAGCTGTGGAGTGAAACAAGATGAAATAATATTAGAATACAAAAATCATACATTACAAGGAAATTCTCTGAAAAAACATTAGAGGCCAACATCAATCAAATTCTACGTTTATTAAGGTGTTTAAAATAAGTATAATGGAAGGCTCATTTATCATATTCATCACCCCCTCTGATGGGCCATTACTAAATTATTTTGGGGGAGGGGGAGATGTGTTTGGCCACAGGATAGCATTGCAGTGGCGGTGCGTCCAGAGTGGGCGCTGGAGCACTGCCCCCTCTCTCCTGTGCTCATCACTCAGAACAATACATAGGTTCATGCGTTGCATGAACCTATGTATTGTCTATGCCGCCCACTATTCAGGTGGATGGCCTCTTGTAAAGCGACCGACATATGAATAATTGTGGCATTTAGGGGGTTCAAATTGCATAGCAGAAACAGGTAGTAAAATAGTCTTGCACATTACAACCTGAGGGATGTAATTGGCTTCCTAAAAGTAAAATAGGGGACGCAGGGGGGGGGGGGCATTCCTTGGGGAAACACTGGCAGGCTGCTCTGCCAATCATGTTCACCAAGTCTGTTTAATGGTAACATGATTGGCTGATGCAACATCAAGGGAAGGAGAAGACATCAAGGACAGAAGAAGGATGGCGCTGACCATAGGCGTGCGCAGCCTATTGCATTAGGGTGTGCACCTCAAACCAAAGCTCAAACACACGTGCGTCTGTGTGTATAATGTGTGTATAATATATACATATATATATATATATATATATATATATATATATATATATATGCGCACTTTTTTTGCTGACAAGCCAGGGTTCATATCGATTTGAATTGTGTATACATATATATATAGTGTAAAAATAAATATATATGTATTACATATACAATTCCAAACTATATGAACCCTGGCTTGTCAGCAAAAAAGTACGTATTTTTAAATATATATATATATATATATATACACACATACACACACACACACACACACACTTTTTTGCTGACAGTGACAAGCCAGGGTAGGGTGCATATCATATCGATTGGTTTCCTTTTTTTTTTTGGTCCATCATTTGCCCACTGCCTGCCCTGCTCAGTGCTGTCTCACTCAGTGGCGTCACTAGGGTTGGTGTCACCTGGTGCAGCAAAACATGGTGTCACCCCCCGACATCATGCTGTATGTTATATATACACTGGTCTGTATATAATGTACCGTATGGTGCCAGGGTAAGTCTGTACATTATATGTACACCATACGGTACATTATATACACTGGTCTGTATATAACAAGAAGAGATACGGAAGAGAGAGAGAGAACGGGGGGGAAAAAAAGTTGGTGGAGGGAGAGGGAGGCAAAGATAGAGAAAGTGGGGGTGAGAAAAAAATGGGGAGAGAACGAGAGAGAGAGAGGGGAGAGAAAGAGAGGTGGGGGGAGAGAGAGAGAGAGAGGTGGGGAGGGGGGGGGAAAGAGAGGAGGAGGGAGAAAGAGAGAGGAGGGGGAAAGAGAGAGGAAGGGGAAAGAGAGAGAGGAGGGGGAAAGAGAGAGAGGATGGGAGAAAGAGAGAGAGGATGGGGGAAAGAGAGAGAGGATGGGGGAAAGAGAGAGAGGGGGGATAGAGGGGGAAGAAAGAGAGAGAGAGGGGGGAAGAAAGAAAGAGAGAGAGAGGGGGAAGAAAGAGACAGAGAGAGAGAAGAAAGAGAGAGAGAGAGGGGGGAAGAAAGAGAGAGAGAGAGGGGGAAGAAAGAGAGAGAGAGGGGGAAGAAAGAGAGAGAGAGGGGGGAAGAAAGAGAGAGAGGGGGGAAGAAAGAGAGAGAGGGGGAGAAAGAGAGAGAGGGGGAGAAAGAGAGAGAGAGAGGGGGGAGAGAGAGGGGGAGAAAGAGATAGAGGGGGAGAAAGAGAGAGAGAGGGAGAGAGGGGAGAAAGAGAGAGAGGGAGAGAGAGGGAGAGAGAGGGGGGAGAAAGAGAGAGGGGGAGGGGGAGAAAGAGAGGGGGAGAAAGAGAGAGGGGGGGGGAGAAAGAGAGAGAGAGGGGGAAGAAAGAGAGGGAGAGAGAGAGAGGGGGAGAGAGAGAGGGGGAGAAATAGAGAGAGAGGGGGTGGGAGGGAGAGAGGAGGGGGAAAGAGAGAGAGAGGAGGGGAAAGAGAGAGAGGGAGAGAGAAGGAGAGAGGGGGAGGGGGAGAAAGAGAGAGGGGGGAGAGAGAGTGGGGGGGAGAAAGGGAGAGAGAGATGGGGGAGATAAAGAGAGAGAGAGGGGGAGAAAGAGAGAGCGAGGGGGAGAGAGAGGGGGGAGAGAGAGGGGGGAAAAGAGAGAGAGGGGAGAAAGAGAAGGGGGTGGGAAAGAGAGGGGGGAGAAAGAGAGGGGGGAGAAAGAGAGAGAGGGGGGAGAAAGAGAGAGGGGGGAAGAGAGAGAGAGAGTGGGAGAAAGAGAGAGAGGGGGAAGAGAGAGAGAGAGATGAGAGAGAGTGGGGGGGGGGGGTAGAGGAGGAAGTGAGAAGGGGAGAAAGAATGGAGAGATAGAGGCAGGAGTGGGGGGGCAGTGCAAAAGGTGGCAGGGGGATCCAGGGGTTTTGTTCTGTGTGCAAAAGTTTTACTTACCAATTATGCCTCCCTCCTCTCAAGCTGGTTCCCCTTTGGGTGGCTTGTGCAGCAATAACAGCCATTGTTTCATATCTCCCGCCCAGCAAAGAGAGAGAGAGAGGGGGGGGGGAAGAGAGAGAGAGATGGGGGGATAGAGGGGGAAGAAAGAGAAAGAGAGGGGGGAGAAAGAGAGATGGGGAGAAAGAGAGAGAGAGGGGGGGAAGAGAGAGAGAGAGGGAGGAGAAAGAGAGAGAGAGGAGGGAAAGAGAGAGAGAGAGAGGGGGAGAAAGAGAGAGAGAGAGAGGGGGAGAAAGAGAGAGAGAGAGGGGGAGAAAGAGAGAGAGATGGGGGTAAAGAGAGAGAGGGGGAGAAAGAGAGTGAGGGAGAGAGGGGGAAAGAGAGTGAGGGAGAGAGGAGGGGAAAGAGAGAGAGGGGGGAGGGGTAGAAAGAGAGAGGGGGAGGGGAGAAAGAGAGGGGGAGGGGGAGAAAGAGAGGGGGAGGGGGGGGAGAAAGAGAGAGAAAGAGAGAGAGGGGGGAGAGAGGGGGAGAGAGAGAGGGGGGAGAGAGGGGGAGAGAGGTGGGGGGAAGAGAGAGGGGGGGGGAAGAGAGAGAGAGAGGGGGAGAGAGAGAGGGGGGAAGAGAGAGAGAGGGGGGGGGAAGAGAGAGGGGGGGAGAGGGAGGGGAGAGAAAGAGAGAGAGAGATGGGGGAGAGAGAGAGAGTGGGGGGGAGAAAGAGAGAGGGGGAGAGAGAGAGGGGAGGAGAAAGAGAGAGAGAGGGGAGGAGAAAGAGAGAGCGAGAGGGGAGAGAGAGGGGAAAAAGAGAGAGGAGGAGAAAGAGAGAGGGGGGAGAGAGAGAGAGAGGGGGAGAAAGAGAGAGGGGGGAGAAAGAGAGAGAGAGAGTGAGAGAAATAGAGAGAGAGAGGGGGAGAAAGAGAGAGGGGAGAAAGAGAGAGAGAGAGAGAGGGGGGAAGGGAGAGAGAGGGGGGAAGAGAGAGAGAGATGAGAGAGAGTGGGGGGGTAGAGGAGGAAGTGAGAAGGGGAGAGAGAATGGAGAGATAGAGGCAGGAGTGGGGGGGCAGTGTAAAAGGTTGCAGGGGGATCCAGGGGTTTTGTTCTGTGTGCAAAAGTTTCACTTACCAATTATGCCTCCCTCCTCTCAGGCTGGTTCCCCTTTAGGTGGCTTGTGCAGCAATAACAGCCATTGTTTCATATCTCCCGCCCAGCTTCTCACAAAACCCCAATCACAGCTAAATGCAGGCATTGCATGCAGGGGGTTGGACTGTGGGCAGGGTTGGGTGGACACAAATGGGAGGCGGAGTGTGGCATTGGACAGTTAGTGGAGTAAGGGAGGGGTTGGGAAAACGGACAGGACCAACTGGACACTGAGCACTTGCAATCCCACTCCCGAGCAAGATGGCTCTCCAAGTCAGGCAGAGTCCCGTTATCTGCCCTTCGTTATTACTGTAAGGCAGAGCAGAGCGTCTCTCACTGCAGTGCTCACCTTGATCCAGTAGGCTCTAAACATCAATCCAGGCTCCGCTCCGCTGCTTCAAAGGGAGAGAGAGGGGGGAGGCGGAGTGCAGATGTAGATCACTCCGCCGGCGCCTGCGGGACCTGTAGCCAGAACTATAGAAGCTGCATCGGCTTATGCGGCTCCCGGCTGGGTTACTCCGCGGCTAGTTCCCTCCCTGCTTATTCCTTCCACTCAAAGCACATAGCTGTATTTTCTGGCGGACAGTACCCCAGGCAGTGTTGGGTAAATGAGTTACACACAGGGACATGTTGCAGAGTGAAGGCAGTCAGTGCAGAACAAGATCACAGCAGGCATGATTAGGGTGTGCCTGGGCACCCCCGGCACACCCCGTGGGCACGCCTATGGCGCTGACCACAAGAAGGTAAGTGCAGGGCTGGGGGGAAACTGGCTGCATTAGAGGGGACTAAATGGCTGCATTGGAGGGAACAAAATGGCTGCATTAGAGGGGACAACTGGGGGCGTTTAATAGGCACCAGAGCAAAAAAAGAGGAAGTTTATTTCCTAAATTGGGGTTTGAACCCCCAAACATTTGGAGCAACAGGCGCCCCTGCTGGAAAAGTTAGTGAAGGGAAATATTTATGGAGGAGAAAAAAGGGGCAAGCTAAAGCTTCCAGCATGCATGGGGACAAAGGGGACATTCTCAGCATATTACAATCATGGTAATTAGGGAAGGATGAAAGAAATACAATACATTAGCATACATGTAATACATAAAATGTGATGTTAACCACTTTACAACCACCTGCCGACAAATAACATCGACAAGGTGGTTGCTTAACTCTGGGAGGACGTTATATAACGTCCTCCCAGAATCGCGCTCCCGCGCGCCCCCTGGGGCGCGCACACGGGAAACTCCGTGACCGCCGGGTCCAGAGGACCCAGCGGATCACGAATCGCGGTAAATCGCCGCTGATAGCGGCCGTTTACCACGTGATTGCTCAATCGAATGACGGAGCAATCACTTGTAAACAGACCGGCGTCATTTGATGACGCCGGTTCCTCCCTCCCCTCTCTGTACCGATCGGTACAGTGTGAAAGGGGAGGGGGAGGGAGCGGATGGCAGCAGCAGCTCTGTGGGCTGGATCTGTGACAATTGCAGTCACAGATCCAGCCATCCATCCATCCCTGCTCAGCCATCCCTGTGCAATACTCTGCAATACACCCTGCCAATACTCTGCAATACACCCTGCCAATACTCTGCAAAATACCCTGCGCAATACTCTGCAAAATACCCTGCGCAATACCCTGGTGCAATACTCTGCAATACCCTGGTGCAATACTCTGCAATACCCTGGTGCAATACTCTGCAATACCCTGCGCAATACTCTGCAATACCCTGCGCAATACTCTGCAATACCCTGCGCAATACTCTGCAATACCCTGCGCAATACCCTGCACAATACTCTGCAATACCCTGCGCAATACTCTGCAATACCCTGCGCAATACCCTGCGCAATACCCTGCACAATACTCTGCAATACCCTGCGCAATACTCTGCAATACCCTGCGCAATACTCTGCAATACCCTGCGCAATACTCTGCAATACCCTGCGCAATACTCTGCAAAATACTCTGCAATACCCTGCGCAATACTCTGCAATACCCTGCGCAATACTCTGCAATACCCTGCGCAATACTCTGCAATACCCTGCGCAATACTCTGCACAATACTCTGCAATACCCTGCACAATACTCTGCAATACCCTGCACAATACTCTGCAATACCCTGCAATACCCTGTGCAATACCCCCTGTGCAATACCCCGTGCAATACCCTGCCATACTCCGCAATACCCTGCCATAGTCCGCAATACTCCGCAATGCCCTGCAATACTCTGCAATGCCTGGCAATACTCTGCAATGCCCGGCAATACTCTGCAATAACCACTTCCCGCCCGCCGGCCGTCATATGACGTCCTTGACTTTGTGCGGGATATCTGAATGATGGGAGCAGCTACAGGCATCATTCAGATATCAGCTTTTTCAGCCGGCGATTCCCCACACCATAAGAACAATCATAGCGGCTGTTCCGCTGCTTGATCATTCTTACGGGAGGCGAGAGGGGATGTCCCCCCTCCCGCTGCCCTCCGGTGCTTCTACCGACTCACCGCTACGATCAAAGCCAGGATTGTTGTTTTTTTTTTGTTTTTTTTTCAGGCTTCCCAGCCTAGAGGTGAGATGTGGGGTCTTATTGACCCCATATCTCACTGTAAAGAGGACCTGTCATGCCATATTCCTATTACAAGGGATGTTTACGTTCCTTGTAATAGGTATAAAAGTGATCAAAAAAAATTTGGGGGCGGAAAAACATGTCAAACTAAAATAAATAAAGTAAAATGAACAATAAAAAAATATTTTTGTTTTTAAAGCGCCCCTGTCCCCGTGAGCTCGCATACAGAAGCGAACACATACGTAAGTCCCGCCCACATATGAAAACGGTTTTAAAACCACACATGTGCGGTATCTCTGCGAACGTTAGAGCGAGAGCAATCATTTTGGCCCTAGACCTCCTCTGTAACTCAAAACATGTAACCAGTAAAAATATTTAAAGCGTCGCCTATGGGGGTTTTTTAAGTAGCGAAGTTTGGCGCCATTCCACGAGTGTGTGCAATTTTTAAGGGTGACATGTTAGGTATCTATTTACTCGGCGTAACTTCATCTTTCACATTATGCAAAAACATTGGGCTAACTTTACTGTTTTTTTTTTTTTTAAGCACAAAACATTTTTTTTCCGTAAAAAACGCGTTAAAAAAATTGCTGCGCAAATATCGTGCGAGATAAAAAGTTGCAACAACCACCATTATATTCTCTAAGGTCTTTGCTAAAAAAACATATATAATGTTTTGGGGTTCTATGTAATTTTCTAGCAAACAAATGATGATTTTTACATGTAGGAGAGAAATGTCAGAATTGGCCTGGGTGCTCCAGAACGCCTGAAGGTGCTCCCTGCATGTTGGGCCTCTCTATGTGGCCACGCTGTGTAAAAGTCTCACACATGTGGTATCGCCATACTCGGGAGTAATAGCAGAATGTGTTTTGGGGTGTAATTTGTGGAATGCATATGCTGTGTGTGAGAAATAACCTGCTAATATGACAATTTTGTGAAAAAAAAAAAAAAAAAAAAAAATCTTGATTTTGCAAAGAATTGTGGGAAAAAATGACAACTTCAAAAAACTCACAATGCCTCTTTCTGAATACCTTGGAATGTCTTCTTTCCAAAAAGGGGTCATTTGGGGGGTATTTGTACTTTTCTGACATGTTAGGGTCTCAAGAAATGAGATCGGCCGTCAGTACTTCAGGTGTGATCAATTTTCAGATATTGGCACCATAGCTTGTGGACTCTATAACTTTCACAAAGACCAAATAATATCCACCAATTTGTACTTATTTTTACCAAAGATATGTAGCAGTATACATTTTGGGCAAAATTTATGAAGAAAAAATAGTAATTTGCAAAATTTTATAACAGAAACGAAAAAAAAATAATTTTTTTACAAAATTTTCAGTCTTTTTCCTCTTATAGCGCAAAAAATAAAAACCCAACAGTGATTAAATACCACCAAAAGAAAGCTCTATTTGTGTGAAAAAAAGGACAAAAAATTCATATGGGTACAGTGTTGTATGACTGAGTAATTGTCATTCAAAATGTGAGAGCACCGAAAGCTGAAAATTGGTCTGGTTATTAAGGGGGTTTAAGTGCCCAGTGGTCAAGTGGTTAAGGGAGAAAACTTACCCTAATATAGTCCTCCTGCAGGACTTGTATAATGGCAGAACAGGTGTCTGGGATTATGAGGCCCAGAGCCTGGGGGGAGATGCCTGTGGTGAACTTCAAGTCCTGAAGACTTCTCCCTGTCGCCAGGTAACGCAACGTGGCGATGAGCCTCTGCTCAGCACTGATGGCTTCCCGCATAACGGTGTCCTTCCTGGTAATATAGGGGGACACCAAAGCCAACAGTTCCTGAAAAACGGGGTCAGACATCCGCAGAAAATTCCTGTAGTCCTCAGGATTATTCTCGACGATCTCCCGCAGCAGAGGCATATGGCAGAATTGGTCCCGCTGGAGCAACCAATTCTTGGTCCATGAACTCCTCCTCACACCATTCATGGACTGGTCTTGGTCCAAAACAAGCAGACCAACACCAAGTGCACGTACAGCACGAACTCGATGACGAGAACGTCCAGGCGACATGGCTAAGAAACGGTCGTCTTATCAGAACGTACAGAACAGAACGCACTTTAGAACAGCAAGGCCTATGAATAACGAACTGAAAATCAGAAACGAACAGGCAAGAACGCACTGTAAAACAGATACGACCTGCCTAGACGCCCTGAAAGTCAAGATACGAACCCACAAGCACAAACTGAACCGCAGAAAACGATCTGAAAAGTACGAAGACTGAAAAGCGCGAATCGTCTCTTCCCAAACTTTTACTTCACACGCGGTAACACGAGATCAGCAAAAGCAGCCCAAGGGGTGGCGCCAAGAAAAAAGATCTTCCCCTTTATAGTGCCGTCGTACGTGCTGGACGTGACCGCGGAGAACAACGAGGAAATTGGAAATTGTCAGTGTGTACGCATGGAAAGCTTGACGAGAAAATCGACAAGCTTAACAAGAATCTCGTCGAAAAAAACGACGTGTTTTTTACGACGAGAAAATCGGTCGTGTGTACGAGGCCTAAGGCTCAATTTTTCTGCCCCTGTTTAACAGGGGCATGTAATTACAATTCTTGATCTAATAATTCACAGCAGGGCCCATTCCTGCGCCCACCAAGACTAACTGTGAGGCCTTACAGTGTTGTGTCAACACCACCACCACCACCACCACCACCAAAGGCCCAATTTTTCAGCCCCTGTTCAACAGTGGCATGCAATTACAATTCTTGATCTAATTATACACAGCAGGGCCCATTCCTGCGCCCACCAAGACTAACTGTGAGGCCTTACAGTGTTGTGTCAACACCACCACCACCACCACCACCAAAGGCCCAATTTTTCAGCCCCTGTTCAACAGGGGCATGCAATTACAATTCTTGATCTAATAATTCACAGCAGGGCCCATTCATGCGCCCACCAAGAGTAACTGTGAGGGCTCACAGTGTTGTGGCAACACCAACATGTAAGGGGCAAATTTCAGCTGAGTATATACGGCAGGCCCCTACTTTCAAACATCCAACTTACAAACGACTCCTCCTTGCAAACGGAAGGATACAACAGGAAGTGAGAGGAAATCTACCCCTAGGAAGGCAAATTCTCTCCTGTAAGAGTTAATATGGGAAAAAAAGTGTCTCCTCTCCACTGATTCTTTATCAGCAATTCTTGTTTCAATAAAAACCCCAAATTTTCAAAAAACATTTGTCATTAGGACGGAAAGTGAGGTGAACTGTTCTGAACAGGTGCACACTGCACAGACAGCAAAACAAATGTTACAGGGGTGATAACCCTTCCCTATGTTTTCCAAAAAGCTTAAAAATATATTTTTTGGCTGGAGCTACACTTAAACAATGTACCTGTTCAAAATTACAAACAGATTCTACATAAGAACAAACCTACAGTCCCTGTCTTGTATGCACCGCCTGTATACGGCTGTTCAGAGTATATAGGGCCTTTTTTATTTTGTGTGCGGGGTTCCCCTTAATATCCATACAAGACCCAAAGGGGCTGGTAATGGGCTGGGGTAGGGGGGGGGGGGTGTGTGATGGGGTAGCTATGCCATTTTTCTTAAAGATTTTCATCCATATTACCGGGACCAGACATTACATTAAAGCCGCAAGCAGTTTTAAATGGCTTTTTTTCCTTTAGAAATGTAATTTTGTGCAGGGACAGTTCTAAACATGGGAAACATGTGGCACTTCACAGGCATACTTTAGACACCCCCAGGTACGATATTTAAAGCAATATTTGACTTTTTTTTTCTTCACTTTATGCATCATTAAAATGACTGCTCCAGAAAAACGGCAGTTTTTAAAACTTCTTTTTGCATTGATACATGTCCCCTGGTGCAGAACCCGGGTTCCCAAACCCTTTTTAGGACAATAACATGCATAATAGTCGTTATAATTAGCACTTTAGATTTCGAACGTTCGCATCCATTGTATTTAATAGGGTTCTAAAGTTCGTGCAAACTTTCGGTCCGTTCGCGGGTTCTGGTGCGAACCGAACCCGGGGGTGTTCGGCTCATCACTATTGGTGACACCACAATGGTTAGTTCTATCTAGGGATTGTGCCTCAACCTACTCCCCACCTATACTGAACTGCTCTTTGGGTCACAACCTGTCTGTGCTAAATGACGTTTTATTGCTATTGGAGAATAAATACGAGTTGGACCTTTTCAGTGGTGTGGAACTCCAGTTACTGGGAGCAGAGGGGGTCATTTACAGAAAAGACTTGGCTCTGGGTTATGCACACGACCCGATGGTAAAATAGGTTCTGGCCTTCACCTCTAGCCAAAAGAGGACATGGGCCGTGGTGTATCACATCCCTCCTTCCATACTCCCCCCTAGACAAGACAACAAGCCGAGAAGAAGAAGGTGTGAGAGGGGTGAGGTCGCTACAATAACAACAATAAAACATTGCATAAAAGAATACAGTAAAAAAGAGCAGAACAATAGAGAGAGAATAGCCACTTAACGACCGCTCACTGTATATGTACGTCGGCAGAATGGCACCGACAGGCACAATCACGTACAGTGTACGTGATTGCCTTTGTACAGTTGGGGGGTCCGATCGGACCCCCTCCTATACAGTGAGCGGTCGGTATTCGTTGGGGAGCGATCCGACATGAGGGGGCGGCCATTCGATTCCGGCCACCCCCCCGCGATCGCTCCCGGCGAATGGAAATGCTCCCTCTGCTGTGTAATGTTTACACAGGCAGAGGAAGCAGGAGGAAGTGATGTCATCTCTCATGCGGCGCTCACATATACCGAGCGCCGTACAAGAGAAGACACACAGGTCAGTACACTAACACTACACTGACACCAGGACACATAGGCACACAAATCGCCCTCCCAGATCACCCCCCAGCCCCCAGTTGCAGTGACCATTTATTTACTGATCACTGCAATCAGTGACATTTGTGACTGTAAAAGTGTCACTACATTTAGTTTTAGGTCCAGTGTAGCCAGTATTTTTTTTAGGTTCGCCGCAGGTTTTTATAGCGTCAGGTACCCCCATATATTATCTAATAAAGGTTTTAACCCCCTAATTGCCCCTAGTTAACCCTTTCACCAGTGATCACCATATAAGTGTTACGGGTGACGCTGGTTAGTTAGTTTGCTTTTTATAGTGTCAGGGCACCCGCCGTATATATAACCCAATAAAGGTTTAACCTCCTGGTCGCCCGGCGGGTGATATCAATTAGGTTTTAGCATCAGAGAGGGTCTGCGTCACACCCCAGTCAGCGTCAGGTTAGTGTCAGTAACGCTAACACCCACGCATGAAGCATACACCCCCCTTAGTGGTATAGTATCTGATCAGATCAATATCTGATCTGATCAGGTCTATACTAGCGTCCCCAGCAGTTTAGGGTTCCCAAAAACGCAGTGTTAGCGGGATCAGCCCAGATACCTGCTAGCACCTGCGTTTTGCCCCTCCGTCCAGCCCAGGCCACCCAAGTGCAGTATCGATCGATCGCTGTCACTTACAAAACACAACACACATAACTGCAGCGTTCGCAGAGACAGGCCTGATCCCTGCGACTCCAGTGCTGTAGGAGGTGATTTCACCACCACAGTTAAAAAAAAAAAGCATATATGCCGAAGCATTGGGGCAGCAGGGGCGGAGGAGCGATTTTGCTCCTAATGCCGCGTACATACGGTCGAAATTCCGATGGAGGCTTGCCCGTGGAAAAGTCCGACCATGTGTGTGCGGCATAACTTTTTTGCGGGAGGATGCCCCCATGCTTCGGCATATATAAATGGTGCATGTATGCCCATCATTAGAAGTGGGTGGATGAAGGGCGGTATTCTAATGGTGGGCATACCCACCGATCAATCTCTTTTTTCGTTCAGCCAACTGGCTGCATGAAAAAAAAAAGATTACAATACATGTCCAACAAGGACCAGCAACGTACTGGTATGTTGCTGGACTTTGAGTGTTTATACCAGAATGATGCCTGCGGGTTTAGGTATCATCTTGGTATCATTCTTTTCAGCCAGCGGCCGGATTTCATGTAAAAGCAATCCTAGTGGCTAATTAGCCTCTGGACTGCTTTTACAAGCAGTGGGAGGGAATGTCCCCCCCGGATATAAAAAGCGCCATTGGGAAATTGGGAAAGCATTTTATCACACCGATCTTGGTGTGGTCAGATGCTTTGAGGGCAGAGGAAAGATCTAGGGTCTGGAAGACCCCATTTTTTTCAAAAAAGAGTACCTGTCACTACCTATTGCTATCATAGGGGATATTTACATTCCCTGAGATAACAATAAAAATTATTAAAAAAAAAAAATATGGAAGGAACAATTTAAAAATAAAATAAAAAAGCAAAATTAATAATAAAAAAAAAATAAAAAAATAAAAAAACCCTGTCCTGCCCTGCTCTTGCCCAATGGCGAACGCAAGCGTCGGTCTGGCGTCATATGTAAACAGCAATTGCACCATGCATGTGAGGTATCACCGCAAAGGTCAGATTGAGGGCAGTAATTTTAGCAGTAGACCTCCTCTGTAAATCTAACGGGGTAACCTGTAAAGGCTTTTAAAGGCTTTTAAAAATGTATGTAGTTTGTCGCCAATGCCCGTTTGTGCGAAATTTTAAAGCATGTCGTGTTTGGTATCTATGTACTCGGCCTAAGATCGTCTTTTTTATTTCATCAAACATTTGGGCAATATAGTGTGTTTTAGTGCATTAAAATTAAAAAAAGTGTATTTTTTCCCCAAAAAATGCGTTTGAAAAATCGCTGCGCAAATACTGTGTAGAAAAAAAAAATGCAACACCCACCATTTTAATCTGTAGGGCCTTTGCTTTAAAAATATATATAATGTTTGGGGGTTCAACATAATTTTCTTGCAAAAAAAAAAAATGTTTTCATGTAAACAAAAAGTGTCAAAAAGGGCTTTGTCTTCAAGTGGTTAGAAGAGTGGATGTAAGCTTCCTAATGTTGTGTATAAAATGCCAGAACAGTTCAAAACCCCCCCAAATGACCCCATTTTGGAAAGTAGACACCCCAAGCTATATACTGAGAGGCATGTCGAGTCCATGGAATATTTTATATGTTGACACAAGTTGCGGAAAAAAGACAATAATTTTTTTTTTTTTGCACAAAGTTGTCACTAAATGATATATTGCTCAAACATGCCATGGGCATATGTGGAATTACACCCCAAAATACATTCTGCTGCTTCTCCTGAGTACGGGGATACCACATATGTGAGACTTTTTGGGAGCCTAGCCGCGTACGGGACCCCAAAACCAAGCACCGCCTTCAGGCTTTCTAAGGGTGTAAATTTTTGATTTCACTTCTCACTGCCTATCACAGTTTCGGAGGCCATGGAATGCCCAGATGGCACAAACCCCCCCAAATGACCCCATTTTGGAAAGTAGACACCCCAAGCTATTTGCTGAGAGGTATTGTGAGTATTTTGCAGATCTCGCTTTTTGTCACAAAGTTTTGAAAAAAAAAATATATATATATATATATTTTCTTTCTTCATTTTCAAAAACAAATGAGAGCTGTAAAATACTCACCATGCCTCTCAGCAAATAGCTTGGGGTGTCTACTTTCCAAAATTGGGTCATTTGGGGGGGTTTTGTGCTATTTTGGCATTTTATGGCCTTCGAAACTGTGATAGGTAGTGAGGAGTGAAATCAAAAATTTGTGCCTAGAAATCCTGAAGGCGGTGCTTGGTTTTTGGGGTCCCGTACGCGGCTAGGCTCCTAAAAAGTCCCACACATGTGGTATTCCCGTACTCAGGAGAAGCAGCAAAATGTATTTTGGGGTGTAATTCCACATATAACCATGGCATGTGTGAGCAATATATCATTTAGTGACAACTTTTTGTAATTTTTTTTTTTTTGTCATTATTCAATCACTTGGGACAAAAAAAAAAAATATTCAATGGGCTCAACAGGCCTCTCAGCAATTTCCTTGGGGTGTCTACTTTCTAAAATGGGGTCATTTGGGGGGGGGGTTGTGCTATTTTGGCATTTTATGGCCTTCAATACTGTGATAGGTAGTGAGGAGTGAAATCAAAAATTTGCGCCCTTAGGAATCCTGAAGGTGGTGCTTGGTTTCCGGGGGCCCGTACGCGGCTAGGCACCCAAAAAGTCCCACACATGTGGTATCCCCGTACTCAGGAGAAGCAGCAACATTTATTTTGGGGTGCAATTCCACATATAACCATGGCATGTGTGAGCAATATATCATTTAGTGACAACTTTTTGTAATTTTTTTTTTTTTTAGTCATTATTCAATCACTTGAGACAAAAAAAAAAAAATCTTCAATGGGCTCAACATGCCTCTCAGCAATTTCCTTGGGATGTCTACTTTCCAAAATGGGGTCATTTGGGGGGGTTTTGTACTGCCCTGCCATTTTAGCACCTCAAGAAATGAGATAGGCAGTCATAAACTAAAAGCTGTGTAAATTCCAGAAAATGTACCCTAGTTTGTAGACGCTATAACTTTTGCGCAAACCAATAAATATACGCTCATTGACATTTTTTTTACTAAAGACATGTGGCTGAATACATTTTGGCCTAAATGTATGACTAAAATTGAGTTTATTCGATTTTTCTTATAACAAAAATTAGAAAATATCATTTTTTTTCAAAATTTTCGGTCTATTTCCGTTTATATCGCAAAAAATAAAAATCGCAGAGGCAATCAAATACCATTAAAAGAAAGCTCTATTTGTGGGAAGAAAAGGACGCAAATTTCGTTTGGGTACAACATTGCATGTCCGCACAATTTACAGTTAAAGCAGCACAGTGCAAAATTCTGAAATCTCCTCTGGTCCTCTAGCTACCAAATGGTCCGGGGCTTAAGTGGTTAAAGAGGGAGAGAACAATAAAACGACAACTATTTTTGTTTATTTTATTTTATATATTTTTTGTGGTTTTTATTTTTCCTTTTTTTTTTAACACTTTTTTTTGTAACTGTAAAACTTTTCGGTTCCAGGTTTGGGTCTCTCAAAATGCGATGGCATCTTGGGAGACCCTGTGTAAGTGTGTCCTATCCTGTGCATTGCTGTACCCTACGCTAAAACTTCACTAGTGTGTGGTAGCATTCAAAACATTTACCAATGCAAAGACCAGGATCGTCAGGACAGCAGGGACAAAAATAACGGGTGTCACGCCTAAATCCGTGATTTCTACAGACACAACATTTTCTTTGGGGGGCTCGTTGGGTAGGGGTACTCTCGAGCAGTGGCGTAGCGTGGGTTGTCAGCACCCGGGGCAAGGCAAGTAATTTGCGCCCCCCTAACCTGCGGACTTTTCGCACTCTCCAAGTCCCTTCCCTTCCTTCAATAGTACTGACCTACCTGATTCCTATACTAACCTCTACACTGACCTACCTGATTCCTACATCGCCCACTACACACTGACCTACCTGATTCCTATACTGACCACTACACTACACACCACACCAACCTACATCGACCACTACACTACACACTGACCTACCTGATTCCTATACTGACCACTACATAATACACTACATACTGACCGCTACACAATACACTATTCAATACACTACATACTGACCGCTACACAATTCAATACACTACATACTGACCGCTACACAATACAATACACTACATACTGACCGCTACACAATACACTACATACTGACCGCTACACAATACAATACACTACATATTGACCGCTACACAATACACTACATACTGACCGCTACACAATACTCTACCCACAGACCAATACACTACATACTGACCGCTACACTATACACTATTCAATACACTACATACTGACCGCTACACAATACACTACATACTGACCGCTACACAATACACTATAATACACTACATACTGACCGCTACACAATACTCTACCCACAGACCAATACACAATACACTACATACTGACCGCTACACAATACACTACATACTGACCGCTACACAATACGCTACATACTGACCGCTACACAATACACTACAATACACTACATACTGACCGCTACACAATACACTATAATACACTACATACTGACCGCTACACAATACTCTACCCACAGACCAATACACTACATACTGACCGCTACACAATACACTATTCAATACACCACATACTGACCGCTACACAATACACTACATACTGACCGCTACACAATACACTACATACTGACCGCTACACAGTACACTACATACTGACCGCTACACAATACTCTACCCACAGACCAATACACAATACACTACATACTGACCGCTACACAATACACTATTCAATACACTACATACTGACCGCTACACAATACACTACATACTGACCGCTACACAATACACTACATACTGACCGCTACACAATACACTACATACTGACCGCTGCACAATACACTACATACTGACCGCTACACAATACTCTACCCACAGACCAATACACTATACACTACATACTGACCGCTACACTATTCAATACACTACATACTGACCGCTACACAATACATTATAACTACACACAACACACAATACACTATACATTATACACAATACACTATACACAATACGCAAATTTTCTGTCTGCTCCCCCTCCCCAGACCATATCTACTCCCCAGGCCGAGTGAGTCTCATACCTTTTTTTTCTTCCATCTGCTCTGCCGCCTGTCACACTGCTTGCTGGACTGTGTGTCCTGACGGGGACATGATCGGGAGACCTGGCCGGAGAGGAGGAGGAGGAGATGATGATGGCAGCCACAGGCTGCCTGCCGCTGCGCCGGGGACATGATCGGAGAGGGAGGAGGAGGAGATGATGATGATGATGGCGGCGGCAGCTGGCCACAGACTGCCTTGCCTGCCTGCCACCGCGCCGTGGACCTGGTGACCTGGGCCGGAGAGGAGGAGGAGGAGGAGGAAGAGAAGACAGCCCCGCTCCCCCGCGATTAAGGACAGGCCACATGACCCCTTTCGCTCAATCACAGGACGCCAGGGGCCGGCCTGAGAATAAAGATGGCGGGCGGAGCGGCTCGGGGTCACAAAAAAAATTGATTTATGGAGCTAGGGTGACACCGGCGCGGGATTGCGCCCCCTCAAATGTTGCGCCCGGGGCCTAGGCTCCCCTCGCACCCCCCACGCTACGCCACTGCTCTCAAGGACATACGGAAAATGCCTCTCATGTAGCCGGCTTACTGAATTTGGTTGGGAATGGTGAGTTGCAGTACCGGAGGTCTGTGACGATCTCATCCTGAAATTGAAGGAAGGATCCAGTCTGTCCTGAAGCTCTGTATAGCACATGAGCGTTCAGCAAAGCCAACTGAAATAAGTATAGAGACACTTTTTTGTACCAGCTTCTCGCCTTACTGGCAATGTGATACGGCGCCAACAACTGGTCGTTGAGGTCCACCCCTCCCATATTTTGGTAACATTCGTGGATACAGAGGGGTTTCTCCACAACACCAGTCGCCGTATGAATTTGGACTGTCGTGTCTGCGTGAAGGGAGGTAAGAATGGAAACATTCTTATTATCCCTCCACTTCACAGCGAGCAAGTTATTACACTTCAAGCAGGCTCTCTCCGCCAACCTAAGATGAGAATCTACAAGCCCCTGGGGAAAGCCCCGGTGATTAGGTCGCACGGTGTCACATGCTCCAATCTGATGATCAAACAAGTGACTAAACAGTGGCACGCTCGTGTAATAATTGTCCACATACAAGTGGTACCCCTTTCCGAATAAGGGTGACACCAAGTCCCACACAATCTTGCCAGTGCTCCCTATGTAATCTGGGCAGTTCTCCGGCTCTACCTGACTGTCTTTTCCCTCATAAACCATAAAGCTCCATACATAGCCTGTTGCCCTGTCACAGAACTTATAGAGCTTGACCCCGTATCTGGCACGCTTGCTGGGAAGTTACTATTTGAAAGACAAGCGGACAGAAAATTTAATCAGGGACTCATCAACGCAGACAACTTGATGGGGAGTATACAAGGCTGCAAAACGTTTGTTGAAGTGGTTTATGAGGGGCCGAATTTTGTAGAGTCGATCGTATTCAGGGTCTCCACGTGGACGACAAAGTTCATTGTCGTTGAAGTGCATGAACCGCAAGATCGCCTTGTATCGTTTCCTGGCCATGGAGGCAGAGAACACGGGCATATTGTCATGTGGGCGTGTGGACCAATACGTCCGCATCTTCGGGAATTTATGTATGCCCATGTTGAGGGAAAGGCCCAGAAAGATCTTAAATTCGGAAACCGTAACTGGTTTCCATTCTCTTGCAAGGGCGGACTGGGGACAAGTGGGACTTTTTGGGAGCCTAACATACAAATTAGTTTGGTCCACAATAGATCTATAGAGATCTTCTGTGAAAAACAGTGAATAAAAATCAAGTGACGTAAAATCAGCTGTTTCCACCTGAATACCGGGTTGGCCAGTGAATGGGGGAAGTACGGGTGCTGCAGAAGTGGTGGGGACCCAATCAGGATAGGCGAATGCAGCAGGAAGGGCACTATGGGCACGATGGGCCTGTCTTTGTCTTCTTCTTGGTGGCAGCGGGACACTACTTGTGCTTGCCACCTCGCCAGCTTGAACTGCACTTATGGGACTCGCCACGTCACCACGTGATACTGCAGTGCTGGTTGTACTACCAGGGTGTACTAGGCCGCTAGTGCTGGCCAGTTCACCAGAAGGAATAGCGGCGCTAGTACTGGCTCTCTGCTCCATACGAGGGACCTGCGGTTCTTGCTGCTAAACAACGGCAGAATGGGGTGGGGTACGCCTGTCCTTAGCAGGGACCTCATCTTAGTCGTCAGAGCTATCTGACATGGAGCCGCTGTCTTCTACGGGGATGTATTCTGAGCCTGAATCTGACAGATGTGTGTCCTCCTCTTCACTATCTGAAAGAATAGTTCACTATCTGTCATGCTCAAAAACTCGTAGGCCTCTTTACTAGTGTACCTTCAGTTTGCCATTTTGGGCTCTAAATTTAGTGGTACACTAGTAAGGATTCACAGGTAAAAAAGCACCTGACTGTCAGCAAATGTATAAAACGCTACCAAAAAAAATGTTAGCGATCGCAGGGATCAGGCCTGTCTATGTGAACGCTGCAGTTATGTGTGTTGTGTTTTGTAAGTGACAGTGATCGATCGATACTGCACTTGGGTGGGCTGGGCTGGGCTGGGCGGAGGGGCAAAACGCAGGTGCTAGCGGGTATCTGGGCTGATCCCACTAACAATGCGTTTTTGGGAACCCTAAACTGCTGGGGACGCTAGTATAGATGTGATCAAATCAGATATTGATCTGTTCAGATACTATACCACTAAGGGAGGTGTATGCTTCGCGCGTGGGTGTTAGCATTACTGGCACTAACCTGACGCTGCCTGGGGCGACGCAGACCCTAACTGATGATAAAACCTAATTGAGATCACCCGCCGGGCGATCAGGGGGTTAAACCTTTATTGGGTTATATACGGCGGGTGCCCTGATGCTATAAAAAGCAAACTAACCAACCAGCGTCACCCGTAACACTTATACGGTGATCACTGGTGAAAGGGTTAACTCTAGGGGCAATCAGGGGGTTAAAACCTTTATTAGGTAATATATGGGGCTAAATAAAAACCTGACGGGTAACCTAAATAACGAAATAACTAACTGGCTAACCAGTGTCACCAGTGACACTTATACGGTGATCACTGGTGAAAGAGTTAACTCTATAGGCAATCAGGGGGTTAAAACCTTTATTAGATAATATATGGGGGTACCTGATGTTATAAAAACCTGGTGGCGAACCTAAAAAAATAACTGGCTACCTAGCGGCACCAGCGACACTAATACAGCGATCAGAAAAACGATCGCTTAGTGACACTGGCGATAGGGGGTGAAAGGGTTACCTGGGGGGCGATCAAGGGGTGAAACCTTTATATGGGGGGGTTAGGGGGGTACCCTGGACCTAAAGGGGCCTAAACCTAACTGCCCTGCAACTTTTTACTGTCACAGATACACTAAATGCAGTGATCAGTAAATAAATGATCACTGCAATCAGTGACACTTTGACTGGGGGCTAGGGGGTGATCTGGGGGTGACTGGGGGGTGATTTATGTGCCTATGTGTGCTGGTGTCAGTGTACTGTTGGTGCACTAACCTGATGTCTTCTCTCCTCTGCGTTCTGGACGAAAAGAGCGCCGCATGGAGAGATGACATCACTTCCTCCTGCCTGTGTTTACATTACACACGCAGGGGAAGCATCTCATTCGCCAGTATGAAAAACCTCTGAAATTGGGATTATGTAGGCAACAAAAACAATTTATACAATTATTTTTTGTGTACTACAATAACAATTGTTAAATGCACCACTTTTTCCTGATTATCTGTTCTCCAGGAGATTTTTTCCTTTGAGGGAACAGGGGTTTGGTGTTTTTTATAGCGGTCACTTTTTTCAGTGCAGCTTAGTATTTTAATTCCTGTGTTTTTGTTTCTTTTCTAATTTCTTCTCTTACACATCCATTATGGGGGATTTACAGGGGGGTGGATGGAAGGAGCTTATGGCTGGTATCCAGAAGAACTACCAAGGGACAGAGCAGCTAACCAGAACTGTCATCTCTTTTTTGCAACCTCAGAAAAATACTTGAGAAAAAATCAGCCTAAAGCCCTGTACACACGATCGGATATCCTATGGACTCTAATCCGATGGATTTTTCCATCGGAAATCCGATGAAACTGTCTTCCATCAATCTTGCCCACACACCATCAGTCAAAAAACCGACCGTCCAAAACGCAGTGACGTAAAACACTCCAACAAGCCGAGAAAAATTAAGTTCAATGCTTCTGAGAATGTGTCGACTTGATTCTGAGCATGCGTGGGTTTTTAACCGATGGACTTGCCCATAGACGATCTGAATTTGCTATTGGTTTTTTATCCATTTAAAACATGTTCTATTTTTTGACACCGATGGAAAAAAGACCGATGGGGCCCATACTCGGTTTGTCCGATGAAAAAAATCCATCTGACTGTTTTCATCGGTAAATCCGATCGTGTGTACGCGGTTTTATATTGGCATATTCTTTCATTTGAAAGATACATTGGAGAACAGATTAATCCCATTGGTCTGAGGATCCAAATATTTCCTATTTTGGATAATATTAGTAAGGATCTAAAGGCCAATTGGGAAACTAAACTTAATGAATGTTCCAAGAATTTGATGATTCTGTTACAAAATGAATACAGACAACAGCTAACTGGTCTGGATATTGAAATTGATTCACTATATGCTCGCCTCGCACCATTGAAAACGCATAAAGAATATAGTAATTTTGAAAAAAACTTGAAAGAACATTTGGAAACCTTTGGTAAATCCATCTTAATTAAAAAAGAAAATAAATATTGGAGAGACAAGAATGCATTTTGGAACCAAGAAAAAAAATTCATAAACAATAAAACTGATAAAAACAGAAAAGTTTCTGGAAATATCAATGTACCTAATGACTATTCATCAGACACTCCATCTAATTCCTCCTCTTCAGTTTCCTTGAATGCAGGTAGGTTGTTTGGGACAAAGAGGAAAGGTCCCTCTCCCAGGCAAAATGAAACAGAAGGAGAAATTCAACAACAAAATAAAAAGGCAACGACAGATCCCCAGGTGTATTCCACGCAAAGTGGAAGGGGCGGTGGACATACTCGAGATACACACAAAGGAAACCCCAGAGGATCCATAACTAGGTAAAACTGCTCCTCATAAGGAACCCGGGGCCATTCCAAAAATAGGGGCCTTTTCAAAAGTCCAACCCATACAGGTGGAGGATTTTTTTGAGAAAAACAAGATACCGTATATACTCGAGTATAAGCCGACTCGAGTATAAGCCGAGGTACCTAATGTTGCCCCAAAAAACTGGGAAAACTTACTGACTGGAGTATGAGCCGAGGGTCAACAATGCCTCACTGTTCCCATGCTTACTGTTCCCATCCTTACTGTTCCCATCCTTACTGTTCCCATCCTTACTGTTCCTATCCTCACTGTTCCCATCCTTACTGTTCCTATCCTCACTGTTCCCTATCCTCACTGTTCCCTATCCTCACTGTTCCTATCCTCACTGTTCCCTATCCTCACTGTTCCTATCCTCACTGTTCCCTATCCTCACTGTTCCTATCCTTACTGTTTCCTATCCTCACTGTTTCCTATAAATTTTACATTGTAAATAGTACCTGTAAAGAAGTTGTGGCTGCGGCGTCCATCGTTCAAATTCCGCGGTCTCTTCCTGTTCCTTCCGTGATAGGCGATTCTCATCCGACACTCTCCGCCTATCACGAACGTTCTCTCATCCTCAGTTTCCCAGCAGACACTGTGTTGGGTGTTCCGCCAATCACAGAGGTTTGCTGGGAAACTGAGGATGAGAGAACGTTCGTGATAGGCGGAGAGTGTCTGATGAGAATCGCCTATCACGGAAGGAACAGGAAGAGACCGCGGAATTTGAACGATGGACGCCGCAGCTGCAACTTCTTTACAGGTACTATTTCCAATGTAAAAATTTCGCGGACTCGAGTATAAGCCGAGGAGGGGGACTTTCAGCCCAAAAAAAAAGGGCTGAAAATCTCGGCTTATACTCGAGTATATACGGTACCTTTGGTATCGCCATCGCCCATAACACAACTAGTCATGGAACCATTCATGACAAAGATAACACAAGGGGAAAACTTAACATCATAAATCTATCCTCACATATCCTAACCGACACTGAGCATGAAGTACTGTCTTTGGGGTTATCCTTTTGCCCCAATAGCAGTGCAGACAGCTTTTAAATGGTTAAGGATATTCATTTATTTTCTCGCAAGCTTTTTTACAAGAGCTTATACGCGAAGCAAGAAAGTCAAGAACCTGAACTTGCACCTAATCTCAAAGCAGCAGACTTCAGGGCCCTCCGGGACCTTAATCTGCTGCTAGAAGAGAATGCTCCTTTGGATGCAACATGGGAGGGAAACTTAGAGGAGGAGGAAAGCAATGATGAGGAAGAAGATCAGATGAGTACTGCATGTAAAAAATTCAAAAGGAAATCTCATAATTTTCCTCAAATAAATCAAAATCCAGCGTTAGCATTGTTCATTAGACAGACATGTAAGGAAATTGAGGGATTGAAAAAAGAAAATATTCATCAGAACCTGAGTCCTGAGCAAAAACATGCCCTCAAGACCCTTAGGAATAATTTTAACATCACAATTAAGGGGTCAGATAAGGGCGGGAACATTGTCCTCATGGACAACCCTGACTATGAGGACATGTGCCTAAAAATATTAAGAGACACCAAGTGTTATCGGAAAATTTCTCCATCCACAGTCGAGAGGACGAATGAAGGATTCTATCGGCTGGTGGATGAGTCCTTCAGGGACGGTGCGATTGATTAAGACACCTGGGACTTTGTCCGCACCAGATACCCACGTTTACCAACCATGTACGCCCTTCCAAAAGTACACAAAAATTTATTGAAACCTCTGGGAAGACCGATCATTTCGGGCAATGGGTCAATTTCTGAGGGTGTGAGTAGAATTATCGATCAATACTTAAGACCCCATGTACTAGATCCCCCCTCATACACCAAGGATACTATCCATTTATTGCAGATATTAGAAGACCTTGTCATTCCCCAATCAGCTTTTTTGGTTACAGTAGATGTGGAATCACTCTACAATAGTATACACAACCAGGACCCTGCAGGGTTAAAATTTTGGGGGATTGACCATCTCAAACCCTTCTGGAGAGGATCAAACTTAGTGAGAGAACTCTCCAAGCGTGAGACTCAATGTATCTTCTTGATTGATACTTTATCGCCTAAAGGGTTAAATGTTGATCTAGATATAAATTGTTTTATCAGTGATTATTGATCAACATACTCCACTAATTTATTCGCCATCATTATACCTTTTTTACTCATTGAGTTTCCTCCTCATTTGTGGTTCCTCTGACTTTTGTTTAAATGTGTATATTACTATTTTAAGATATATATTTATTTGTTTTTAATACATCTCTTTTTTATACACGTTATATCGACTTTTATCTCAGATCTCATGAATTTTAGTACATTATCTCTGAAGTTCCTTCTCATCTGTGGTTCCTCAAACTTCTGTTAGAGTGTGTATAATACCAATGTTTTAAGATATATATCTTTAAAGCGGAGGTCCACCCTTAAAAAAACTTTTCATGAACAGCTTTGTTTTAATAAAAAAAAAAAATATATATATTTTTTGACACTTCTATATATCTGTTGCTAGGCAGAATACTTCCTGTCCTAACACGCATTGCCTCCTGGGAAATGATTACACTCATTTCCCAGGAGTATCTAGGCATTACACATGCAGAGAATAAGAGCAGAGGGAGGCGGCCGGCCAGAGGGAACAGGCCTTTACCAAGTCACAGTGCTGCCTGAACTGCGCTCTAAGACTCGACTCCACCCACGACCCACCTCCTCTCCTCCTCCTCCGGCCGCAGCAGCACTGGCAGAGAGCGCAGCCAGCATCATCAGTCACTCACGACCTCCGACCAGACCTCCACCTCCAGTCCACTGACCTCGCTGGCGGCGGCATTCTGCAGTGCCTTAGATCCACCGGCTCGGCTCAGCTGATCCCGTTCCATCCCGACTCCCGACCTCCCACTCCCGCTCCCACCCGCAGTGCATTTCAGGCTGCAGCCCGTGTCTGCACGACATCCGACCTCCTCCATGCTCCTCCTCCTCCCACCCAAGCGGCCCGACTGCCTGCCTGTGCCTGGACCAGGGAACCAAGAAGAGAAGAAGACCGGCGCTGGCTGAAGTCTGTCCCACCAGATCAGAGTGACAGAGAGTCCAGATTAAAAGGTTAGCAGATGATGAGGTGACAAATAGCGGCAATTGACAGTGGCAGCTATTGATGGGGCAAAGTGTCACAGTCACAGCAATTGATGGGCACACTCACACTGGCAGCATTTGATCATGGGGCAATTTATTGGCACACTGGCACTCTGATGGAACACAGTAGTGACAATAGATGGGCACACTGGCATGGGGCACCATTGGTGTGCGCAGCCTATTGCATTAAGGTGTGCACCCTAGAGCCTAAACACACGTGTGTATATCAGCAGAGCAGAGCAGTAGAGGTGTCAGTAGAGCAAAGATTGGTGTCAGATTATTTTTATAATTTTTCTGTGGGCCATGCAATTCGATTTGCTGGGGGTGTTGCAATGTGCTGTAAATGATGCGATTCGATGTGCTGGGGGTGATGCAATGTGCTGTAAATGATGCGATTCGATGTGCTGGGGGTGATGCAATGTGCTGTAAATGATGTGATTCGATGTGCTGGGGGTGATGCAGTGTGCTGTAAATGATGCGATTCGATGTGCTGGGGGTGATGCAGTGTTCTGTGGGCCAAGCGATTCGATGTGCTGGGGGTGATGCAATGTTCCGTGGGCCAAGCGATTCAATGTGCTGGGGGTGATGCAATGTTCTGTGGGCCATGCGATTCGATGTGCTGGGGGTGTTGCAATGTGCTGTGGGCCATGCGATTCGATGTGCTGGGGTGATGCGATTCGATGTGCTGGGGGTGATGCGATTTGTTGTGCTGGGGTTGATGCGATTTGTTGTGCTGGGATTGATGCGATTCGATGTGCTGGGGTTACATAGTTACATAGTTAGTCAGGTTGAAAAAAGACACAAGTCCATCCAGTTCAACCATAAAAAAATATATATATATATATATATATATATATATATATATATATATATCGTACAATCCCATATACCCAATTCTATACCCACAGTTGATCCAGAGGAAGGCAAAAAAAAACAGCAGAGCATGATCCAATTTGCTACAGCAGGGGAAAAAATTCCTTCCTGATCCCCTGAGAGGCAATCGGATATTCCCCGGATCAACTTTACCTATAAATGTCAGTACCCAGTTATATTATGTACATTTAAGAAAGAATCCAGGCCCTTCTTAAAGCAATCTACTGAGCTGGCCAGAACCACCTCTGCAGGGAGTCTATTCCACATTTTCACAGCTCTTACTGTGAAGAAGCCTTTCCGTATTTGGAGGTGAAATCTCTTTTCCTCTAGATGTAAAGAGTGCCCCCTTGTCCTTTGTGTTGACCGTAAAGTGAATAATTCAACACCAAGTTCACTATATGGACCCCTTATATATTTGTACATGTTGATCATATCCCCCCTTGATCTCCTCTTCTCAAGAGTGAATAAATTCAGTTCCTCTAATCTTTCCTCATAGCTGAGCTCCTCCATGCCTCTTATCAGTTTGGTTGCCCTTCTCTGCACTTTCTCCAGTTCCCCAATATCCTTTTTGAGAACTGGGGCCCAAAACTGAACTGCATATTCCAGATGAGGTCTTACTAATGATTTGAACAGGGGCAAAATGATATCTCTCTCTCTGGAGACCATACCTCTCTTAATACAAGAAAGGACTTTGCTCGCTTTGGAATCCGCAGCTTGGCATTGCATGCCATTATTGAGCTTATGATCTACCAAAACCCCCAGATCCTTCTCCACTACAGATCCCCCCCAGTTTTACTCCCCCTAGTATGCATGATGCATTCATATTCTTAGCCCCCAAGTGCATAACTTTACATTTATCAACATTAAACCTCATCTGCCACATAGTCGCCCAATTAGACAGAGCATTGAGGTCGGCTTGTAAATTGGCGACATCCTGTAAGGACGTTATTCCACTGCATAGCTTGGTGTCATCTGCAAAGACAGAAATGTTACTTTTGATCTCAGACCCAATATCATTTATAAACATATTAAAAAGTAAGGGTCCCAGCACTGAACCTTGGGGTACACCACTGATAACCTTGGACCATTCAGAGTAAGAATCATTAACCACTACTCTCTGAATTCTGTCTTTTAGCCAGTTTTCTATCCATTTACAAACTGATATTTCCAATTCTGTAGACTTTACCTTGCACATGAGCCGTGTGTGGGGAACTGTATCGAACGCTCTTGCAAAATCCAAGTATACCACGTCCACAGCCACCCCTCTGTCCAAGGTTTTACTTACCTCTTCATAAAAATAAATCATGTTTGTCTGACAACTTCTGTCTTTCATGAATCCATGCTGTCTGTTGCTTAAATAGTTTTTTTCCAGCTTACAACTTACATCAAATGAAATCATGTTATGGTCACTGCTACCCAGGTGTTCCTTTATCTGAACATTACTAATACGCTCTGCATGGTTTGAGATTACCAGGTCCAACAGAGTATCATTCCTAGTTGGGGCCTCAATAAACTGGACCATAAAATTGTCCTGCAATAGGTTTATAAATTTTTGCCCTTTAACTGTTCCAGCAGTTCCATTACTCCAGTCAATTTCTGGGTAGTTAAAATCCCCCATTATTATCACCGTCCCAGCCCTTGCAGCCCTTTCCATCTGTGCAAGGAGCTGAGTCTCCACCTCCTCATTAACATTGGGTGGTCTATAACAAACTCCAATGATTAGCTTTGAACTACGCACATCTGTATGCAGTTACACCCATAATGCTTCAGACTCATCCCACTCTCCATCCACCAGGTCCTCTTTCACACTCGCTTTGAGATCACTTCTCACATAGAGACAGACCCCTCCACCTTTCCTTTTTACCCTGTCTTTCCGAAAGAGTGCATATCCAGGAATATTAATAGCCCAGTCATGTGAGGAATGAAGCCAAGTTTCAGCAATACCGATTACATCATAGCTCTCCTCATGCACCAGAGCTTCCAACTCACCTATTTTCCTTGGCAGACTTCTGTTATTGGTGAACAGACACTTTAATGCATTCATATATTTTGACCGGTCACATACTATCCTCTTGGGTGTTCCCAGATTGCAACTAGGACTTGCTACTATACTTACCTTGGGTTTATGTGCTTTGGTTACCCTACCACTAATGCCCCTAATACTACCCTCTAGAATATGTTCCCCGCTGACTCTCACTATCTCTGGACCCTCCCCCCTGTCGCCTAGTTTAAAAACCCCTCTAACTTTTTGGCCATCCTTATTCCCAGCTGATCTGCACCCTCCTCATTTAGGTGCAGTCCGCCCCTTCTATAGTACTGGTTGTCGACTGGGAAGTCAGCCCAGTCCTCCAGGAACCCAAACCCCTCCTTACTACACCAGCTCTTCAGCCACTTGTTCACTTCCCTAATCTCCCTCTGCCTTTCTGGTGTGGCTCAATGTACCGGTAGTATTCCTGAGAATACTAAATTGGAGGTCCTTTTCTTCAATTTAGCTCCCAAGTGCCTAAAATCATTCTTTAGAACACTCCATCTGCCTCTGACTTTGTCATTGGTGCCAACGTGCACTATGACAGCTGGGTCTTCCCCAGCCCCTCCCAGTAATCCGTCCACCAGATCCGTGATGTGCCGAACCCGAGCGCCCGGTAGACAACATACAGTTCGGCGCTTCAGGTCTTTGTTACAGATTGCCCTCTCTGTCCTTCTAAGAATTGAGTCCCCTACCACCAGAATCTGTCTTTCCTTTCCCTTCGCTTTCCCCCACTCTCACTGGAGGAGTTCTTCCCCCGGCAGCTAGGAGAGTCCCTCAGCTCCAGCAGTGCTGGTCCCTGACTGGTTTCACCAATGTCACTCAATGGAGCATACTTATTGGGATGCTCCAGCCCTGGATCGGCCTCCCTGGCACTTTTCCATCTACCTTTCCTGACTGTCACCTATCTACTATTTTCTAGTGCCTGCACCTCTTTGATTGATGCGATTTGTTGTGCTGGGGTTGATGCGATTTGTTGTGCTGGGGTTGATGCAATTCGATGTGCTGGGGTTGATGCGATTTGTTGTGCTGGGGTTGATGCGATTTGTTGTGCTGTGGTTCATGCGATTAGATGTGCTGGGGTTGATGCGATTCGATGTGCTGGGGGTGATGCAATGTGCTGTGGGTGGGGGTTGATGCGATTTGTTGTGCTGGGGTTGATGCGATGTATTGTGCTGGGGTTGATACGATTCGATGTGCTGGAGTTGATGCGATTCGATGTGCTGGGGTTGATGCGATTTGTTGTGCTGGGGTTGATGCGATTTGATGTGCTGGGGGTGATGCAATGTGCTGTGGGCGGGGGTTGATGCGATTTGTTGTGCTGGGGTTGATGCGATTTGTTGTGCTGGGGTTGATGCAATTCAATATGCTGGGGTTGATGTGATTTGTTGTGCTGGGGTTGATGCGATTCGATGTGCTGTGGTTGATGCGATTCGATGTGCTGGGGGTGATGCAATGTGCTGTGGGCGGGGGTTGATGCGATTTGTTGTGCTGGGGTTTATGCGATTTGTTGTGCTGGGGTTGATGCGATTTGTTGTGCTGGGGTTGATGAGATTCGATGTGCTGGGGTTGATGCGATTTGATGTGCTGGGGTTGATGCGATTCAATGTGCTGTGGGCCACGCAATTCGATGTGCTGGGGTTGATGCGATTCGATGTGCTGAGGGTGATGCAATCTAGATGCATAAATGAATTTGGTTGATGAGATTAGTATTTTTTTAAATGAAAAGCTGTACAGAAAAAAGTAGCCTGTGTGTATATATATATATATGCGCACACACACACACACACACCAAGAATATATATATATATATATATATATATATATATAATTTCTTGAACATGCAGTATATTTTCTGTTTCCTGCAGGGAGGAGGGGAGGAGAGGTTTGCATAGAAAAGTGTCAACTTCCTCTGACACTGCCGTTGCTATAGAAACCTGACCTGAAATCTATTACACTGCTTGTGTAGCACTGAGCATGTGCGAGATCTGCAGTAATGAAATCCAGAAAGTAATACAGTCTGGCTTCAGATGCCCACACATAAGATGGTCACGTGGAAAGGCTGGCCGTAGGCTAGCCTGTATTTGTGGGAGGAGGCTGAGAGGACTACTTAAGCCTCCTCCCCTGTCAGGTCCTGCGTCGGCGTCGTTCAGGGTGACTGCTGTCGTCACTTCCGGATTCGCAGGGCGTCCGCGTCACTTCCATTTTTTCCTTCAGCAGAGCGGCAGCATGGTTCCCCGGCATGAGGCTCCTCTTCAACCCATCTCCCGGGGCTCGCGGTGCTGGTAGGGGGGCGGAAGGCATTGACAGGGGGGTCCGCTCGGATGCCAGTCGACAGGCACGGGCCGGGGGGGTGCCATGCACCAGCTGTCCACCTGCCCGCCCGCCACGGCATGCCTTTATGGGGGGGATAGCCTTGTTGTGAGCGGCGCTCGGTATAGCGTGCTCTGTCGCTGGGGGTAGGGAGACGCGTGCTGGTCACTCACCTCCCGGCATTCACATGGGGGACTCCTGCACGCCTCCCTTTTTGCTCTGGGTTCCATGCAGGGCAGGGGGCCGCCCGCTTGCTTCCCGATCTCCACGCTCATCAGGGGGAGGGGGGCCGCTCATCAGGGGGAGGGGGGGTCGCTCACTGCCCGGGTTCACCCCGGCTGGGGGGGGGGGACGCTGCACGTCTCTCTTCCTGCTCACGCTGGTCTACGGGTAGGGGGGGGCGGCCCGCCCTTCCATCCGTCCTTCCATCATCCATTCTCCCGGGCCATGATGGTGTCAGGAGGGGGACTTCCATCCACTCCTCCCGGACCACGCTGGCAGCGTGAGGGGGGGTGGATTGGTCACCTCACTGCTAGAGGGGGGGGATTGGTCACCTCTCTGCCACAGGGGGGGGCACACGCTGGCTGTAGCAGTCCACTTGCTTTGTGGGGGGGGGTGTCCACCCAGGGGCCACGCTGGCAGTATTTTCTTGCGTTGCATGCTTGTCATAGGTTCCTGTTCTGCGTTTTCAGTCTCAGTGTTTCTGTTTTCACGTTGTGCATCAGGCGTTTTGTTTTGGCGTTTCTGTCATGGCGTTCGTGTCTGCCCCAGGTTTTTTCTGTCATTTCGGCGTTTTCTCAGTGTCTCTGCGTTTTCTCAAGTGTCTCTGCGTTTTCTCAAGTGTCTCTGCGGTTTTTCTCTCTCAGTGTCTCTGCGTTTATGCACCAGGCGTTTTGTCTTTGGCTTCTCTGGCCCGGCTGTTGCGTTTTCAGTCTCAGTGTTTCTATCAATACTTTCTGGCTCAGCCTCAGCATTTGTCTGCCCCAGGATTCTGTCATCACGTTTCAGTCTCAGCTTCTGCCCCTGGTTTCTGTCATTGCATTTTCTGTCATAGCGATTTCTGCCTCAGCGTTGCAGGCTCAGCTTTCGCTCGTAGCTTCTGCCCCAGGGTTCTGGCATGGCACTTCAGCCTCAGCTTCAGTCTCAGCGTTTCTGTCATGGCGTGTTGGCCCCAGGTTCCGTCATTGCTTTGCAGTCTCAGCTTGCTGTCATAGCATGTCTGTCATAGTGTTTCTTCCCCCAGGTTTCGGTCGTTGCTTTTCAGTCTCAGCATTTCTGTTTTAGTGTTTCTGCCCCAGGGGTTCTGGCATTACGTTCTGCCATGGCTTTCAGTCAGTCCCATGTTCTGTCGTAGCGTTCTGTCCCAGGGTTCTGTCATTACTTCTTTCACCCTCGTTCTTCATTGCGTTCTGCCCCAGGTTTCTGTCATTACATTTTCAGTCACGTTCTGTCATAACATTTTGCCCCAGGTTTCTGTCATTGCATTTTCAGTCACGTTCTGTCATAGCATTCTGCCCCAGGTTTCTGTCTTTGCATTTTCAGTCACGTTCTGTCATAGCATTCTGCCCCAGGTTTCTGTCTTTGCCTTTTCAGTCACGTTCTGTCATAGTATTCTGCCCCAGGTTTCTGTCTTTACATTTTTCGGTCACGTTCTGTCATAGCATCTTGCCCCAGGTTTCTGTCAGTACATTTTTTCAGTGACGTTGTGTCTTAGCGTTCTGCCCCAGGTTTCTGTTATTGCTTGTTTCAGTCACGTTCTGTCATAGCGTTTTGCCCCAGGTTTCTGTCATTGCTTTCAGTCACGTTCTGTCGTAGCATTCTGGCCCAGGTTTCTGTCGTTGCTTTTTTCAGTCACGTTCTGTCATAGCGTTCTGCCCCAGGTTTCTGTCATTGCATTTTCAGTCACGTTCTGTCATAGCATTCTGCCCCAGGTTTCTGTCTTTGCATTTTCAGTCAAGTTCTGTCATAGCATTCTGCCCCAGGTTTCTGTCTTTGCTTTTTCAGTCACGTTCTGTCATAGTATTCTGCCCCAGGTTTCTGTCTTTACATTTTTCGGTCACGTTCTGTCATAGCATCTTGCCCCAGGTTTCTGTCAGTGCATTTTTTCAGTGACGTTGTGTCTTAGCGTTCTGCCCCAGGTTTCTGTCGTTGCTTGTTTCAGTTACGTTCTGTCATAGCGTTTTGCCCCAGGTTTCTGTCATTGCTTTCAGTCACGTTCTGTCGTAGCATTCTGGCCCAGGTTTCTCTTGTTGCTTTTTTCAGTCACGTTCTGTCATAGCGTTCTGCCCCAGGTTTCTGTCATTGCTTTCAGTCACGTTCTGTCGTAGCATTCTGGCCCAGGTTTCTGTCGTTGGATTTTCAGTCGCAGCATTCTATCGTAGCGTTTCTATCATAGTGGTTCTACCCCAGGGGGTTCTCTGTCATTGCATTTGTCTGCCTCAGCGATTCAGCCTCTGCGTTATCTTAGCATTTCTGCCCCAGGGTTCTGTCATCGCTTTTGCCGTAGCGTTTTCAGTCCTAGCGTTTCTGTTCCAGGGTTTTCTAGCATTTATTCTGCTTCAGCCTTTCAGGCACTGCGTCCAGGCTCGGCATTTCTCTCGTACATTTTCTGCCCCGCGATTTCTGTATTTGCATTTCTGCCCCTTGATTTCTGTCTTTGCGGTTCTGCCCCACGATTTCTGTTTTACGTTTAGTCTCAGTGTTCTGCCCCAGGGTTTCGTCATAGCGTTTCCGCCCCCACGAGTTATGTCGGGCGTTTCTGCCCCGCTATTTCTGTCATTTCGTCTGCCCCACGATTTCTGTCAATTCGTCTGCCCCATGATTTTCTGTCTTAGTGTTGTCACAGCGTTGTCTTCTTTGTGGTTACCATGTCTCATCGTCCTTGTCATGTTACAACCTGGGTTGTTTAGCTAGTGCTCACATCTCGGGATCTGTCATGTCTACAGATCCATACGGGTTGAGGTTTCGTTTTTAATGATTGTTGACCACAATCTTCTCGCCCGTATACCACACTTCATACGATGTTCGTTCATTCATTACACCTGTACGTTTACCCACCACGGTCTGTGGGTGCACTAGCCCTGAGTGTTCAGTTCTACTGCCTGTCTGCACTGCAGGTTACTCGGGCTCACATTAGGGTCGGGGGGGCTGTTATCATGTTCTTTCATGTCTTGACGTTGATCATTCTCATTCTTAGGTAGGCATGGGGGGGGGGCATTGTGTTTTTGTGTCTGGTTCTGTTGTCTTGTTTAGTTGTGTTCCTGGTTGGGCTCGCTGCCCGTCTCTGTTGGACTAGTTCATGTGCATCCCTGCAATCACGGGTGCTTGGTTTGGTTTTGGCCTCATTCCATGGGGGGGCGGGCCTCATTCTGGGGGGGGCGGGCCTCCTAGGTACCTAGTGGCGAGTTCCTGTTGCTTGGTTCTTTGGGCTGCTTTCCTGCTAGATTTTCCCGTTAGGCACTCGCCCGTGGTCTGGCGGTCCAGCACTTGCATTACTTGAGGGAGGGTTGGTTTGGCTTCCACACCGATGTCAACTGTCTTGCACTCGTGCCATCAGTTCTACTGTTGTTAGGGTTGGACCATTGTGCATTCAGGACTCATGTTCAGGTCATGTTTCTGCCTGGGATCCGCCAGCTGAGTCCGTCAGGTGGGACCGGTGTTTCTGTGTGTCTGGTTGTTTCCATGTTCAACGATGCTGGTTGCCTCAGCACATTGGCCTTTCTACCTGCTCCTCCAGGTATCCAGCACTTCAGATTCCTGCCAGGTTGTCCTTTTGCAACTCACCCTCTCCCTTCCATATCTAGGGTGGGTAGGCCAGGGGTTTGGGGGGTTTCATCTCAGAGCTCTTCACGGGTGCCCGTTGAGGCATTTCATTCTGCTTAGCCTCGTTGCAGGGGCCCCTTCGGGCCAGCCTTGCTTCAAACTTCCCTCTCGTATCCTCTCATCGCGAGCACTGCAGTCATGTCTGGGTTATCTCAGGTGTCAGGCTCTTTCCAACCTTTTCGGGGTGTTCACTCGACTTCTGGGCTGCTTCGCAGGTTCTATAGAGGGAACCGCCTACCTTAAGTTGATGGGTTTCTCCAGTCATTGCGGTTACTCATCGGATACATATACTGTTGCCTTCAGGGCACGCGCTGCCTTCCTTGTCGGTCGGTTACCTTCCCTTCTTCACCTAAACATGTGTCTTTTGCCCTCTTCTCAGGCATACCGTCCAGCTGGCCAAGGCACACCTCAGGCCATGGTTGTTAGGGTTCTAACGCTTACTTACTCGAAGCCTCTGACTACAAGTGGAAAGGCTAGCCTGTATTTGTGGGAGGAGGCTGAGAGGACTACTTAAGCCTCCTCCCCTGTCAGGTCCTGCGTCGGCGTCGTTCAGGGTTCCCACCCACCCATTTCCCTCAGCCTTCATACACACTCTTTATACATTTCTCTTATTCTTACATTCAGGGTATGCCCTCTTCTCAGGCATACCGTCCAGCTGGCCAAGGCACACCTCAGGCCTTGGTTGTTAGGGTTCTAACGCTTACTTATTCAAAGACTCTGACTACAAGTTCTATTTCTAGTTTATAAACTTTCAATATGCTGTAATAACCTAACAAAATGGACCTCAGTTTACAGACTAACTTTACTAGAATACATTAAGCTTGTGTATTATAGAGGTATTTTTATTTAAAAAGTGTAATTTCGGCCGGAACACCACTTTAATATATCTTTTTTTCTATGCACAGTTCGACTTTTATCTTAGATCTTATGAATTTTTATACCTCTCATCCCTTACCCGGGTCTACGCTTACATATAGCTCTAGTGATTAACAGCCACCATTATGGTAGAGATTTTTTATTCCTTTTTAGCTCTTCCATATTTGATTGTGTACGATAGAACATCTTACAAATGTATATAAGTACTCTCGGCTTAACCATCTAATTGGTACACCGTGCTTTACATTTGGTTTTCATATCTATTCTAACATTAGGGTTCTATTTTAGTTTGCTCCCATATAGATATAGATAAGGTGGTTGAGTCACATCTGATTCACTGTTGCTCTGTGAATCAACATCTCTATTGTTCTAAGTGCATTTATCCATATAATACCAGCTTTTTATGTGTTTCATATTTGTTTTTATCATTTGATGTGTTATTATCAAGGCTATGTCCATATTTGTGTTTATCACACAATCCCCGTGCTCCCTGTTTAAGCAATGTACCGTCAGCGTCCAATTAGGCGGCAGTGTGCAGCACCTGTCATCTGTTGCCGAGCATGCTGATTGGTTGTTGCGGTATGGGCAGGGTGATTTAAAGCCTGCGGGAACATCGTGGCGTCACGCCCTCTGCCGAAGTCAGATGACAAAACGCGTCAGGACGTAACCCACGACATCCCGCTACCCGGAAGTGACGTTTGCGCTCCACCATCCACCGCTCCCACCAGGAAGTTGTTGCAGTGTCTGCAAGGAGACGCACACTCTCTCTGTGACGGCTGGATATTGGTGATAGTGCCCTCTTGGGTACTTTTTTGCTCAATATTACTGTCTTTGATGTACGTAGTTAGGTTAAAGGGGTCTTCTGTTGTATGGGAATCAGTTTTTTAATAAACAGGATTACACTATTGTGCTGCTATTCTTGTTATTTTATGACCTGTGTTGGAGCCCCTTCACCGGTGGATCCTGCTGGAAGGTGATGATCCATAACAGAGTAGCTGATGAGACATCTTACTTAAGGCTTACTTTATTCATGCCTCTGGTGAGTTTGACCCCCTAAGGGGAGTGTTCATCACGCAGTGGATTGCGATCAATGTCAATGTTTTTGTTGGTGGAAGGTGCACACTAGGACAATTGCTGATACTCACCTTTGTTTCTTTGTACTGGTTACATCACCCCACTACGTTCTGGACTTTTTCATCAGTGATTTTAACCACGGGTCTATCATTATTATTTTAATTTTAGCGCTGTTTTTTATAAATGAATGATTCAGAATACTGAACTGTTTTACCCCCATTCTTTATATATATATATATATATATATATATATATATATATATATATATATACACACACATACACACACACATATATATACACACACACACACATATATACAGTATTTATATATATATATATGTATATACACACACACAAATATATACAGTATTTATATGTATAAACACACACACACACACATATATATATATATATTGTGAGGGGGTTAGCTCGGCAGCGGGTGTGTGTGACCCCCGGGATGGGCTCCCCACCCAAAAACAGGCCCAGCAAACGGAGGTTGTGGTTTTCAAAATCAAAAAAAAGGTGCGGTTTATTTTCTATTTACAGTGACAAAACACAGCAAAGCCAAAAGAAACATAAACAAAATAAATCCTGGTCAACTTGACCTCTGACTAAACATACAGGTTTCCTAACTAACAACTGGGATCAGCCTAGTGCTGTCCTAGTCCCTAAGTCCCTGGTTTTAAATGTCCAAGCAAATAGCCACACAGGCTTTGTCTCACCGCACAGGGGTTCACTCTCCCTAGACAGTCCACACAGGTCTGGGTCCAGGCATGAGCTAACATCTAATGAAGCTGGGAGTTTTTATAGAGGCCTAAATGAGCTGACAAGCTTCAGCTGGTCTCATCAACTCCCTGTCTGCACGACGCCCCACACTCTCCCTAGAGGTATGAGTCATCCATGAGCCCACTAGCCTCAGCTGGGCTTATACAACACTCCACCTAGTTGTATAAGTCGGCGTAAAGCCTGAATCTGGGCGAAATATATCTACCCCCCTGGATGCAACCAGGGGACTTTACCTTCCTGCTGTCACATACCCCCCCTCTTGTTTTAACCTCGGGGTTGGAACACCAGCAATCAGGCATTCATGTACTCGAGACAAAGCATCCACATTCCCCATTTGAACGCCAGGGCGATGCTTTACTGTGAAGTTGAATTCCTGGAGGGCCAGGAACCACCTATTCACTCTTCTATTTGTTTCCTTGTTTTGAGCCATCCACTTTAACGGAGCGTGATCCGTAACCATGTCAAAGTGCCTACCTAGCAGGTAGTACCGAAGGGAATCTAGAGCCCCCTTCACCGCTAAACACTCCTTTTCAACGGTGGCGTAATTTACCTCATGGGACTTCAACTTCCTGCTGAGGTAAATGACTGGGTGCTCTTCCCCGTTCCAGACCTGGGACAATACTGCTCCTAACCCCACATCTGACGCATCACTTTGCACGACAAAGTCTTTAGAGAAGTCGGGTGAGTACAACACTGGCTGGCTACATAAGGCTTGTTTCAAGAATTGGAATGCTGCCTCAGCCTCGGGGGTCCATTTAATCATGACCGACCCTTTCCCCTTCGTTAGGTTGGTTAGGGGCACAGCCTTAGAGGCAAAGTGGGGAATGAATCGCCGATAATACCCAGCGATTCCCAGAAAGGCTCGTACCTGCTTCTTGCTGTTGGGACGTGGCCAACTCTGGATGGCCTCGACTTTGTTGAGTTGGGGTTTTATTACTCCCCTCCCAATGGTGTACCCAAGATATTTGGCCTCCTCCTGCCCAATGGTACACTTCTTGGGGTTAGCCGTAAACCCCGCTTCCCGAACAGAGTCCAGGACTGCTTGCACTTTTGGCAGATGTGAGGCCCAATCTGTGCTATGGACAATTACGTCATCCAGGTAAGCCGCAGCATACTTCCGATGGGGCCTCAGCATCTGGTCCATTTTCCGCTGGAATGTGGCCGGCGCATTCTGTAACCCGAACGGCATTCTTTTATATTGGAACGCCCCGTCTGGGGTTACAAATGCGGTTTTCTCTTTGGCCAATTTGGCCAGGGGGATTTGCCAATACCCTTTTGTGAGGTCAAGAGTCGTCATGTATCGGGCTGTTCCCAGCCGGTCGATCAACTCATCTATACGTGGCATGGGGTAGGTGTCAAATTTTGTAACTTTGTTCAACTGACGAAAATCGTTACAAAATCGCCAGCTCCCATCCGGTTTAGGCACCAACACAATGGGACTAGACCAATCACTTTGGGACTCCTCTATCACCCCTAAGTTCAGCATTTTCTGTACTTCCTCCCGTATTGCCTCCCGTCGGGCCTCTGGGATCCGATAGGGTTTTAACTTCACCCTTTCACCGGGCGGGGTAATGATGTCATGCTCTACCCCAAATGTTTGTCCCGGCAGCTCAGAGAATACCTCTTTGTTGCGAAGCACAAACTCCTTAACCTCCTGTTGTTGGGGTTGTGACAAGGTGGCTGCTATTCCAACCTCAGGAATCACGCAACCAGTTTGAGCTGGTGACCAAGTGTCTGCGACTAGGGACTCTCTATCCCTCCAGGCTTTCAACAGATTAACGTGATAGATCTGTTCGGGCTTTCGCCTTCCTGGTTGTCTGACCTTGTAATTCACTTCGCTCACTTTTTCCATTATCTAGTAGGGGCCTTGCCATTTGGCAAGGAATTTACTTTCAACCGTAGGGACAAGTACCAGTATCCTATCCCCCGGGGAAAAGGTACGGGTCTTGGCTCCACGGTTGTACACTCTCTGCTGTGCTAACTGCGCTTGGGCCAAATGTTCCTTCACGATGGGCATTACCTGTGCAATTCGGTCTTGCATCAGGGCGACATGCTCAATCACACTCCTGTGGGGAGAACTCTCACTTTCCCAAGTTTCCTTGGCAATATCCAACAGCCCTCTTGGGTGTCTCCCATACAGTAACTCAAAGGGGGAGAATCCCGTAGAGGATTGGGGCACCTCCCTAATAGCAAACATCAGATAAGGAAGTAGACAGTCCCAATCCTTTCCATCTCTATCCACCACTTTCTTCAACATTTGTTTTAGGGTTTTGTTGAATCTTTCAACCAGCCCATCGGTTTGGGGGTGATACACAGATGTACGTAATTGCGTCACTTTGAACAATTTACACAGCTCCTTCATAACCCGGGACATAAAGGGTGTACCTTGGTCCGTAAGCAGTTCTTTACAAATACCCACCCGGCTAAACACAAGAGATAGCTCTTTGGCTATGGTTTTGGCCGAGGTATTTCGGAGAGGGATCGCTTCTGGATAACGGGTGGCATAGTCCATTATAACTAATATGTACTGGTGTTCCCTAGCGGACTTGATTATAGGACCTACCAAATCCATGGCGATCCTCTCAAACAGGACCTCAATGATGGGTAGAGGGACCAGCGGGCTACGGAAATGTGGCATCGGGGCCGACCTCTGACACACAGGGCAGGAGGAACAATAATTTTCTATGTCCTTCATCACCCCCGGCCAATAGAATCTCTGTAATACCCTCTCTCGGGTTTTCTCTGTCCCCAGATGACCTCCAAGAATGTGCCCATGGGCCAACTCCAACACCAACTTCCTGTAAGGTTTGGGCACCACAAGCTGCTCAACGGTTTCTTCTGCCCTTTTTGCCACCCAATACAGTAGGTCCTTCTCTACGCTGAAGTATGGGTAAGTGCAGGTATTATCTGGGTTCACTAACTCGCCATCTATTTTCACTACGTTTTCCCGTGCCTTTATTAGGGCGGGGTCTTTCAACTGTTCTGTGGCAAAGTTTTCCCTGTGAACCTCAAGATCAGAAAACTCCACAGACGGTAGGTTTTCGTCTGAGGAGGTGGGCTCCTCTCCAGTTTCTTGAGTCTCCCCTGCCAATACTGATAAGGGAAATTCCGGAGAGTCCTCACCACTCTCAGGGGAGTTCTGGCTATCACATTCCTGGTACATAGGGGCACCAGTGGGGGGCTCAGGATCATCCCACAGTTCCCAGAACTTCGGAAAATCCCTTCCCACAATGGCGTCATACGGTAACTGAGATACTAAGCCCACTGGATGAGAGAGGGTACCTTTGGGGGTCTCGAAACACACTGTAGTCACTGGATACTCTCGGGTGTCCCCATGCACACAAATAACAGCTACCTTGCTATTCCCAGAGACCTCTGTTTTAACTAACTCAGCCTTTATCAGGGTCACAAGGCTACCTGAATCCAGCAATACCACAACATTTCTACCATTAACACACATTTTGCATAAATGTTTCTCAGCTCCTGGAATGGCAGTGCATGCGACTGTCGCACACAGCGACTGACGTCTGCCCGTCATAAAGTCACACTGCATGGGTTCCTCCACAACCGGGCAATTGGCTGCAATATGTCCCGCTTGCCGGCAGCGGTAGCAAACGATCCTTCTTGCCGCCTCTTGAGCCGCTGATTTCCCAGGCTGTTCTCGCCAAACTTGGGGTAGAGCTCCCACCCTCTCACTCTCTCCACCCTTACCCCTTGGAATCCTCTTATCCGCCCCTGGGGATGGTCTGGTCTTAGGGTGGAAAGTCCGAGTGTCTCTGGAAGAGGCCGTCAGGTTCTCTGTAGCCAAGTATTTCTCCACACGATCCACAAGACCATCGGCCGTCTCTGGGTCTCCATGGCTTACCCACTTTTGGATGGCAGTAGGAAGAGCTCTCAAAAACCGATCCATTACAACACGTTCCACAATCTTTGGTGCGGACAAAGTCTCTGGCTGTAGCCACTTTCTGCTCAGGTGAATGAGATCATACATTTGAGACCTGGGGGGTTTTCCAAGCTGGAAAGTCCAGTTATGCACACGCTGAGCCCGGACAGCCTGGGTGACACCCAGCCTTGCCAATATCTCAGCTTTTAGCATCACATAGTCTTTTGCTTGGTCAGGCTCTAGGTCATAGTAAGCCTTCTGCGATTCACCAGTTAACAGAGGAGCCACCAGTCCAGCCCACTGCTCCTCAGGCCACTTTTCTCTTTCAGCAGTCCTTTCAAATGTGGTCAAAAATACCTCTGGATCATCCTCTCCAGTCATTTTTGTCAATAAACGACTCACCCCAAAGGACGCGGTATTAGTGGGACGGCTTTCCTCACTGGTCTGCGGACGTTGCTGCATTACTGCTTCCATTTGTTGTAGTCTCTGCTCTTGCTTCTGTAACAGGTCTATGAAGCGGGCCTCAGATTGCTGCTGGGCTTGTTCCTGAGCTTCCAGACTCTGTTGGTGAGCTTGCTGCTGGGCTGCAAGGCTCTGTTGATGAGCTTGCTGCTGGGCTGCGAAGTTCTGTTGTTGAGCTGCAAGGCTCTTTTGCAAACCTGCATTTGCTAGAGCCAGCTGCTTCAGTATCTCCTCCATGCTGGCTTAAAAAAAAACTGCCACTGGTTCTCCACCAACTGTGAGGGGGTTAGCTCGGCAGCGGGTGTGTGTGACCCCCGGGATGGGCTCCCCACCCAAAAACAGGCCCAGCAAACGGAGGTTGTGGTTTTCAAAATCAAAAAAAAGGTGCGGTTTATTTTCTATTTACAGTGACAAAACACAGCAAAGCCAAAAGAAACATAAACAAAATAAATCCTGGTCAACTTGACCTCTGACTAAACATACAGGTTTCCTAACTAACAACTGGGATCAGCCTAGTGCTGTCCTAGTCCCTAAGTCCCTGGTTTTAAATGTCCAAGCAAATAGCCACACAGGCTTTGTCTCACCGCACAGGGGTTCACTCTCCCTAGACAGTCCACACAGGTCTGGGTCCAGGCATGAGCTAACATCTAATGAAGCTGGGAGTTTTTATAGAGGCCTAAATGAGCTGACAAGCTTCAGCTGGTCTCATCAACTCCCTGTCTGCACGACGCCCCACACTCTCCCTAGAGGTATGAGTCATCCATGAGCCCACTAGCCTCAGCTGGGCTTATACAACACTCCACCTAGTTGTATAAGTCGGCGTAAAGCCTGAATCTGGGCGAAATATATCTACCCCCCTGGATGCAACCAGGGGACTTTACCTTCCTGCTGTCACAATATATACACAAACACATGAATATATATATTCATGTGTATATACAGTATATTGTATATATGTGTGTGTATATATATATATATATATAAATACTGTATATATGTGTGTGTGTGTATATATACACATATAAATACTGTATATATGTGTGTGTATATATATATATATATATATATATATATATATATATATATATAAATATTGTATATATGTGTGTGTGTGTGTGTATACAGTATATACTGTATATACACACACATGTATATATATATATATATAGTTATCACATGCCTGAAAACATGTAATTACATGTTCTTTTAAACTTTAGTTTCACATTTTGAACTGGGCTGCACCGTAATCTCACAATATCTCACGAGATTACAGGCAGCCCACCCATTTTTACACAGATCTCTGCCGTTTTCCGAGGAAACACTTCTCCTGTGTTCTCAGTTTATTAAACCGGCTGCAGAGGAGATAATTTTCCTCTGAGAACTGCTGAGAACTGAACTGAAACTGAACTGAAACGGACACCCTTTATCCTGTACTTCCTTTTCTATCCCTTTGTTTCTATTCACTCTCTATCCTTTATATTCCACAATTCGTCCTTTTTCCTTTAATTCTCTTTCTCTTTTTTCTATCTTTATATACCATATATACTCGAGTATAAGCCGAGTTTTTCAGCCCTTTTTTTAGGGCTGAAAATACCCCTCTCGACTTATACTCGAGTCAGTGTACCTTGTGCGTCCATTTTTTAAATCTCGCAGCTTCCTCCTGGTCCCGTGCGGTTCCGTGATAGGCGATTGACACTGTGTTCAGTGTTCCGCCTATCACGGCCATCTTCTCATTCTCTGACTTTCCCAGCAGACACTGTGTTTAGTGATCCGCCAATCACAGACCTTCTCTTGTTCGAAGATGAAAGATTGTATGTGATTGGCGGATCACTAAACACAGTGTCTGCTGGGAAACTGAGTCCGAGGATGAGAAGAGGGCCGTGATAGGTGGAACACTGAACACAGTGTCAATAGCCTATCACGGGACGGGACCAGGAGGAAGCCGCGAGTTTTAAAAAATGGACGCCCGCAGCGCAGCCTGTCAAGAATTTCAGGTACGCTGCGATGGGCACAGTGAGGATATGGGCACAGTGAGGAGATGGGCACAGTGAGGATATGGGCATAGTGAGGATATAGGCACAGTGAGGTTATGGGCACAGTGAGGATGGGCACAGTGAGGAGTAGGGATGAGCTTCGTGTTCGAGTCGAACATACGTTCGACTCGAACATCGGCTGTTCGATCGTTCGACGAAGATCGAACGATTTGGGCCGTTCGCGCCAAATTCGAGTGACGCGAACGGCCCACAATGCACTACGCCATCGCAGTGTCATCCAGGCGCTGTGATTGGCCAAGCATGCACTGTGACCCCGCATGCTTGGCCAATCACAGCGCCGGCAGCGAGGAGAGCAATGATTGGCCACAGGCAGGATGCCTGTGGCCAATTATTGCTGAGGGTGTTTAGTACACGCCCCACACTATAAAAGGCCGCCAGCACGGCGGCCTAGTGTAGTGTGTTCCGGAGCAGGGATAGAGCAGCATAGGCAGGGACAGTGACTGTTATTTCTTTCTTGCTTAACCTGGATTCCTTTAGTTTAGGGAAAGAGAAGGATAGGTAGGGAGAGTGTCAGTGTGTTTTGTGCTTGTGCTATAGTGTGCTTAAAAAAAACATTTATTCTAGGGACAGAAAACTGTAGGTAGGGAGAGTGTTTTTTTTCTTTCACTCTGCAAGTCCTTGTTTCCAGGGACCTGTAAGGACAGTGAGTGAATTGTCCTTGTGCTATATTGTGCTTAAAAAAAACATTTATTCTAGGGACAGAAAACTGTAGGTAGGGAGAGTGTCAGTTTATTTCACTCTGCAAGTCCTTGTTTCCAGGGACCTGTAAGGACAGTGAGTGAATTGTCCTTGTGCTATATTGTGATTAAAAAAAACATTTTTTCTAGGGACAGAAAACTGTAGGTAGGGAGAGTGTTTTTTTTCTTTCACTCTGCAAGTCCTTGTTTCCAGGGACCTGGAAGGACAGTGAGTGAATTCTCCTTGTGCTATATTGTGATTAAAAAAAACATTTTTTCTAGGGACAGAAAACTGTAGGTAGGGAGAGTGTTTTTTTTCTTTCACTCTGCAAGTCCTTGTTTCCAGGGACCTGTAAGGACAGTGAGTGAATTGTCCTTGTGCTATAGTGTGCTTAAAAAAAACATTTATTCTAGGGACAGAAAACTGTAGGTAGGGACAGTGTCAGTTTCTTTCACTCTGCAAGTCCTTGTTTCCAGGGACCTGGAAGGACAGTGAGTGAATTGTCCTTGTGCTATATTGTGCTTAAAAAAAACATTTATTCTAGGGACAGAAAACTGTAGGTAGGGAGAGTGTCAGTTTATTTCACTCTGCAAGTCCTTGTTTCCAGGGACCTGGAAGGACAGTGAGTGAATTGTCCTTGTGCTATATTGTGATTAAAAAAAACATTTTTTCTAGGGACAGAAAACTGTAGGTAGGGAGAGTGTTTTTTTTCTTTCACTCTGCAAGTCCTTGTTTCCAGGGACCTGGAAGGACAGTGAGTGAATTCTCCTTGTGCTATATTGTGCTTAAAAAAAACATTTATTCTAGGGACAGAAAACTGTAGGTAGGGAGAGTGTCAGTTTATTTCACTCTGCAAGTCCTTGTTTCCAGGGACCTGTAAGGACAGTGAGTGAATTGTCCTTGTGCTATATTGTGATTAAAAAAATATTTTTTCTAGGGACAGAAAACTGTAGGTAGGGAGAGTGTCAGTTTCTTTCACTGTGAAAGTCCTTGTTTCAAGGGACAGAGAAGGACACCTGAAGGTAGCCCTTATTGCTTTTTTCCCATCTCCCTGCAGGCCATCTATTAGAATGTCTGGAAGGCAAACAAGGAGAGGCAGACAGTCAGGAGGCAATAAAAGAGGGCAAGCAGGCTCTGTGTCTGGGGGCAACAGTGCTGGTCGTGGACGCGGTGCATTGTCATCAGCACATGGCCATGGGACACGCTTGTCCTTCTTTTCGGCAGCTGGACATGTTGAGCCACATCATGCCGAAGACTTGGTAGAGTGGATGACCAAGCCCTCCTCCTCCTCCTCATCCTCTCTCACCCAGGCTCAGGGTACTGGAAAAGCAGCTGCCAAAGCGTCGTCTTCCCTGGTATCAATGTCAGACAAATCATCAGTCACTCCTTCCCTAGACCCACCATGTCCTCCTCCTGAGGAGTCCCCCGAACTGTTTCAGCACAGTGTTGGGTACATGCTCCAGGAGGATGCCCAGCGTTTCGAAGGGTCTGATGATGAAACCCAGCTAGAGGAAGGCAGTAGCGTGAGAGCAGACAGAGGGGATGCTCAAGAAGGACACCAATCTGGCAGTCATGTTCCAGCAGCTGCAGCATACTGCCAGATTGGCTCCAGTGATGAGGAGGGAGGGGATGATGAGGTCACTGACTCCACGTGGGTGCCTAATAGGAGAGAGGAGGAGGAGGAGGATGAGGAGGATGAGGAGGAGGCACATCTCCAACGAGGCAGGATGCCCTTTGGTGGCCAGCGTAAGGGCAGTACACCGACGGAATCACACCGCAGAGCTCCGCCTGTGCAGGGCGCTGCCTCTGCCCGTCATTCAAAAAGTTCTTTGGTGTGGGCCTTTTTTGAGGCTAGTGCATCAGATCGCACAGCTGCTGTTTGCAACATATGTCTCAAGCGTATATCGCGTGGCCAAAACATCAGCCGCTTGGGTACCACATGCCTGACCAGACATATGTTGACCTGCCATGCAGCTCGTTGGCAAGCCTACCTCAAAGACCCACACCAAAGAACAAAGCGGACCTCTCCTTGCACCGCATCAGCTGGGATCTCCAACCCCACTATAACTTCAGTCCTCTCTGAAACATGCACTGAGAGGAATGAAGGTGTAGAATTAGGTGTGTCACAGCCAAGTACTTGCGGCCACTCTGCTAGCAGTACACCGACGTCCGATTCTAGCAGGCAAATTTCCCTGCCCCAGCTGCTGGACCGTCGAAAGAAGTTCACTCCCAGCCATCCACATGCCCAGCGGTTGAATGCTAGCTTGGCTAAATTGCTAGCGCTTCAACTGCTGCCTTTTCAGTTGGTAGACTCGGCCCCCTTCCGTGAGTTTGTGCAATGTGCGGTTCCTCAGTGGCAGGTTCCCAAACGCCACTTTTTCTCACGGAAGGCTATTCCGGCTCTCTACCGGCATGTGGAAGGCAATGTCTTGGCCTCGCTGGACAGGGCGGTCAGCGGTAAGGTGCATATTACCGCTGACTCATGGTCCAGCAGGCATGGACAGGGACGTTACCTTTCTTTCACGGCCCATTGGGTCACTCTTTTGGCAGCTGGGAAGGATTCAGGACAAGGTGCAGTAGTGTTGGAGGTTGTCCCACCGCCACGCCTCCAAAATGCTACTACTGGTTGTGACACACCTCTCTCCTCCACCCCCTCCTCTTCTTCTTCCTCCATGGCCTCTTCCTGTGGTTTGTCCTATGAACCAGCGGTGCTCCGTAGCCGTTCACGGGGCTACGCAAGTACGCAGGCAAAAAGATGCCATGCCGTGCTTGCGCTGGTGTGTTTGGGGGACAGAAGCCACACTGGGGCAGAGGTCCTGTCTGCTCTGCAGGGCCAGGCCGAGAGGTGGTTGACGCCACGCCAGCTTAAGCCAGGAATGGTGGTTTGCGACAATGGCACCAACCTCCTCTCCGCCCTCCGACAGGGACAACTGACCCATGTGCCCTGTGTGGCTCACGTCCTTAACCTGGTGGTGCAGCGCTTCTTGGGCAGGTACCCGGGCTTACAGGATGTCCTGAGGCAGGCCAGGAAAGTCTGTGTGCATTTCCGCAGATCTTATAATGCCAGTGCTCGCCTGGCTGAGCTGCAAAAGGAGTTGAACCTGCCCAAGAACCGCCTTATATGTGACATGCCCACCAGGTGGAACTCAACGTTGGCCATGCTGCAGCGGCTGCACACGCAGCAGAGGGCCATCAATGAGTACCTGTGCGACTACGGCACCAGGACAGGGTCAGGGGAGCTTGGTTTTTTTTCTCCACGCCAGTGGGGCATGATCAGGGATGCATGCACTGTCCTGGCACCATTTGAGGAGGCCACGAGGATGGTGAGCAGTGACAGTGCATGCATCAGTGACACTGTACCTCTTGTCCACCTGTTGGAGCACACGCTGCGTGGAATAATGGACAGGGCACTTGAGGCAGAACAGAGGCAGGAAGAGGAGGACTTCCTTGCCTCTCAAGGCCCCCTTTACCCAGACAGTGTTCCTTCTGTCCCACCCATCGCACAGGAAGAGGAGGAGGAGGAGGAGGAGGAGGAGGAGGATTGTGTCAGCATGGAGGTGGAGGCTGGCACTCAGCATCATCAGCAGCAGTCTTTTAGGGATGATTTACAGTCCCAAGAAACCAGTGGACTTGTACGTGGCTGGGAGGAGGTGGCTGCGGATCATGTCGTCCTTAGTGACCCAGAGGACTCCGGAGCGAATGCCTCAGCAAACCTACGCTGCATGGCCTCCCTGATCCTGCAAAGTCTGCGGAAGGATCCTCGTATTCTTCGGATCAAGGAGAGGGACCATTACTGGCTGGCCACTCTCCTTGATCCACGGTACAAGGGTAAGGTTGCGGACCTTATGTTACCGTCGCAGAGGGAGCAGAGGATGAGACAACTCCGGGAGGCCTTGCAGAAAGGTCTGTGCAACGCGTTCCCAGAGACTGGGAGGTTGCAAACTCCTGGTCCTGGACAACGAGTTGCTGAGGCTTCGGCCAGTCAAAGAAGGAGCGGTGGGGAAGGTGGCCGTCTGACCGATGCGTTCAGACAATTCTTTAGTCCGCAGCCCCAAAGTATGATCGGTTCCAGCAACCATCGCCAGCGTCTGATAAACATGGTGCAGGAATATCTAGGGGCAAGGTCAGACTTGGACACCTTCCCCACCGAAAATCCTCTGGCTTACTGGGTCTTGAGGATGGATCACTGGCCAGAGCTTGCACAGTATGCAATTGAGCTACTGGCCTGTCCTGCATCCAGCGTTCTTTCGGAACGCACATTCAGTGCTGCTGGAGGATTTGTCACGGATCACAGGGTGCGCCTGTCCACCGACTCGGTTGATCGACTGACTTTCATCAAGATGAACCAGTCTTGGATCACCACCAGCTACCACACACCTGATGCTGATATAACAGACTAATTGATTTTAACATGTCACATCCCTTCAAGACTGATGCTGATGCTGAGTGCCTGTGCTGTTATGTTGACTGGCTATCCTCCTCCTCCGAGTCCTCAATGATACGATTGATGATGATAGCTTGTAAGATCATTTTTGTTTATGGGTGCCGCCACCAGTGCCTAACGCCCAATTTTTCAGCCCCTGTTTAACAGGGGCGTGTAATTACAATTTTTGAAGCAATACTTTGCAACAGGGCTCATTGCTGTGCTCCAAGTACAGTATCTGTGAGGAGTTGCAGTGTTGTGCCACCAGTGCCTAAGGCCCAATTTTTCAGCCCCTGTTTAACAGGGGCGTGTCATTACAATTTTTGAAGCAATACTTTGCAACAGGGCTCATTGCTGTGCTCCAAGTACAGTATCTGTGAGGAGTTGCAGTGTTGTGCCACCAGTGCCTAAGGCCCAATTTTTCAGCCCCTGTTTAACAGGGGCGTGTCATTACAATTTTTGAAGCAATACTTTGCAACAGGGCTCATTGCTGTGCTCCAAGTACAGTATCTGTGAGGGGTTGCAGTGTTGTGCCACCAGTGCCTAAGGCCCAATTTTTCAGCCCCTGTTCAACAGGGGCATGTAATTACAATTCTTGATCTAATAATTCACAGCAGGGCCCATTGCTGCACCCACCAAGAGTAACTGTCAGGGCTTACAGTGTTGTGGCACCAGCACCACCATCAAAGGCCCAATTTTTACTACCACTGTTCAACAATTATATGTAATTAAAATTCCTGATATAATAGTTGACAGCAGGGCGTTCCAGCACCAACCAAGAGTAACTGTGAGTGCTTACAGTGTTGTGCCAACACCAACAACTAAGGGGCCTATTTCTGCAGAGTATATACGGCAGGTCCCTACTTTCAAACATCCAACTTACAAACGACTCCTACTTGCAAACGCAAGAAGACAACAGGAAGTGAGAGGAAATCTACCACTAGGAAGGAAAATTCTCTCCTGTAAGAATAAATATGGGAGAAAGGTGTCTCCTCTGTACTGATGCTTTATCAGCAATCCTTGTTTCAAGAAAAAGACCACATTTCAAAAAGAGTTGTCATTGGGACGGAAAGTGAGGTGAAATGTTCTGAACAGGGGCACAGACAGCAAAACAAATGTTACAGGGGTGATAACCCTTACCTATGTTTTCCAAAAAGTTTAAAAATAGATTTTTGGTCTGGAGCTACACTTCAACAATGTACCTGTTCAAAATTACAAACAGACTCTACATAAGAACAAACCTACAGTCCCTGTCTTGTATGCACCGCCTGTATACTGCTGTTCAGAGTATATAGGGCCTTTTTTATTTTATGTGCGGGGTTCCCCTTAATATCCATACAAGACCCAAAGGGGCTGGTAATGGGCTGGGGTAGGGGGGGGGGTCATGGGGTAGCTATGCCATTTTTCTTAAAGAATTTCATCCATATTACCGGGACCAGACATTACATTAAAGCCGCAAGCAGTTTTAAATGGCTTTTTTTTCCTTTAGAAGTGTCATTTTGTGCAGGGACAGTTCTAAACACGGGAAACACGTGGCACTTCACAGGCATACTTTAGACACCCCCCAGGTACGATATTTAAAGGAATATTTGACTTTTTTTTTTTCACTTTATGCATCATTAAAATGACTGCTCCCGAAAAACGACCGTTTTTAAAACTTATTTTTGCATTGATACATGTCCCCTGGTGCAGAACCCGGGTTCCCAAACCCTTTTTAGGACAATAACATGCATAATAGTTGTTATAATTAGCACTTTAGAATTCGAACGTTCGCATCCATTGTATTTAATAGGGTTCTAATGTTCGTTCGAACTTTCGGTCCGTTCGCGGGTTCTGGTGCGAACCGAACCCGGGGGTGTTCGGCTCATCACTAGTGAGGAGATGGGCACAGTGAGGTAATGGGCACAGTGAGGAAATGGGCACAGTGAGGCGTGCAAATGGACATTGTTGACCCTCTTTTCCACTTAAAGTAGCTGCTGCATTCTTACCCTAGGCTTATGTAGTAGTAGTAGGCCCATGTCACTTAGAAAAGCACTGTCTATCATTACAGTTATCTTACTTTGCATTACCCTCCGGTCGAATCTAGTCGCATCAGCGACTCACCGGTTCGTCCCCGCTAGTTTTGTCATCTTGTTCCACTGATAGTAATTTCACTTGTCCCATATCACCCTTCTCTCTCCTTATGAAACCCTGCACATAGCTACTGATTCGTCTCGCATTGATAGTGATTTCCTCTGCATCACTCTGATACGAATCCAAGTCGCATCCACAATGCACCGATTCGTCCCGGTGGGTCCCAGTTGCTGGCCAAATTTCAGTACATGCTCCAGAGTCCGCTCGTTGTCAGCCGCACATGCGGCGCACCGACTCGTGCCTAGATCATGGGAGAATTCTGTCATTCATATCACCATCACGCATCTGAGTTGAATCCACGCTCATTCTTATGTGCAGATTCGTCCCAAACGTGCCCCAGTTGCTGGCCTCATTTCAGTACATGCTCCAGAGTTTGCTTGCTGTTAGTCGCACAGCGCTGCACCAATTCATGCCTCTGTCATGGAAAATTTCTGTCACTCGTGTCACCGCCACGCATCTGATTTGAATCCATGCGCATTTTCGTGTGCAGGTTCGCCAAGCATTTTCATGTGCAGGTTCACCAAGCGTGCCCCAATTGCTGGCCTCATCTCAGAACATGATCCAGAGCCCGGTCGATGTCAGTCGCACCTGCGGCGCACCGATTCATGCCTCTGTCATGGGACATTTTTGTCACTCGTTCCACTGTGACACATCTGATTTGAATCCATGCGCATCCTTAGGTGCAGCTTTGTCTCAAGCGTGCCCCATTCTCGTTTGCAGGCTTGTCTTAAGCGTGCCCCAGTTGTTGTTGGCCTCATTTCAGTACATGCTCCAGAGCCGGTTGTTGTCAGTCGCACCTGCGGCGCACCGATTCATGCCTCTGTCATGGGACATTTTTGTCACTCATTTCTCCGACACGCTCCACCATCCGATCCGCTCACTTATATGAAAAGGCAGTGCAGTGATCTTCTAGAGTGATTTATAGAATTGGAAACATGCAGATGATGATGTGAACACAGTGAGAGACCTCCACCAGATAAGAATGGCCGCTCACCTCCCAAAGTGGAACCTTTGGTTATAGAGGGTCACAGATACCTTCCCATATGGGTATATACGTCTCAGGCATGTATTGAAGCTCCGGGATGGTTGGATGACAACAGCAGACGGACCGGATCACAAATGACTCCAATGAGGTATGTATATAAAAGAAAGGCAGACCATAGTGTTCTCCGCATATAAAAGGATATTTAATAAAAAGAAGTGCACTTACATGTAAAAGGCATTAAACCAGTGCCGAGTGTAACAGCGTGTATGAAACAACAGATGCAGTCTGTCGTGTTCAAATAAGCTAGTCAAACCCCTCACCAGTCACCACTCATCACCTGTCATTTCTCCTCCAGGTCAGTCAAGTAGGTCCACCCTGCACCAGGTTGGACGTCATTTCCCTGAAAAAAAAAAAAAAAAAACGCTCACTTTACCTAACTACCAAAAAAAGAAAAAAGAAAATAAAAACTATTTATAATTTTTTTTTTATATATATATATATATATATATATGCGTGTATATATATATATATATATATATATATATTGTGAGGGGGTTAGCTCGGCAGCGGGTGTGTGTGACCCCCGAGATGGGCTCCCCACACAAAAACAGGCCCAGCAAACGGAGGTTGTGGTTTTCAAAATCAAAAAGGAGCGGTTTATTTTCTATTTACAGTGACAAAACACAGCAAAGCAAAAGAAACATAAACAAAATAAATCCTGGTCAACTTGACCTCTGACTAAACATACAAGTTTCCTAACTAACAACTGGGATCAGCCTAGTGCTGTCCTAGTCCCTAAGTCCCTGGTTTTAAATGTCCAAGCAAATAGCCACACAGGCTTTGTCTCACCGCACAGGGGTTCACTCTCCCTAGACAGTCCACACAGGTCTGGGTCCAGGCATGAGCTAACATCTAATGAAGCTGGGAGTTCTTATAGAGGCCTAAATGAGCTGACAAGCTTCAGCTGGTCTCATCAACTCCCTGTCTGCACGACGCCCCACACTCTCCCTAGAGGTATGAGTCATCCATGAGCCCACTAGCCTCAGCTGGGCTTATACAACTCTCCACCTAGTTGTATAAGTCGGCGTAAAGCCTGAATCTGGGCGAAATATATCTACCCCCCTGGATGCAACCAGGTGACTTTACCTTCCTGCTGTCACATACCCCCCCCTCTTGTTTTAACCTCGGGGTTGGAACACCAGCAATCAGGCATTCATGTACTCGAGACAAAGCATCCACATTCCCCATTTGAACGCCAGGGCGATGCTTTACTGTGAAGTTGAATTCCTGGAGGGCCAGGAACCACCTATTCACTCTTCTATTTGTTTCCTTGTTTTGAGCCATCCACTTTAACGGAGCGTGATCCGTAACCATGTCAAAGTGCCTACCTAGCAGGTAGTACCGAAGGGAATCTAGAGCCCACTTCGCCGCTAAACACTCCTTTTCAACGGTGGCGTAATTTACCTCATGGGACTTCAACTTCCTGCTGAGGTAAATGACTGGGTGCTCTTCCCCGTTCCAGACCTGGGACAATACTGCTCCTAACCCCACATCTGACGCATCACTTTGTACGACAAAGTCTTTAGAGAAGTCGGGTGAGTACAACACTGGCTGGCTACATAAGGCTTGTTTCAAGAATTGGAATGCTGCCTCAGCCTCGGGGGTCCATTTAATCATGACCGACCCTTTCCCCTTCGTCAGGTTGGTTAGGGGCACAGCCTTAGAAGCAAAGTGGGGAATGAATCGCCGATAATACCCAGCGATTCCCAGAAAGGCTCGTACCTGCTTCTTGCTGTTGGGACGTGGCCAACTCTGGATGGCCTCGACTTTGTTGAGTTGGGGTTTTATTACTCCCCTCCCAATGGTGTACCCAAGATATTTGGCCTCCTCCTGCCCAATGGTACACTTCTTGGGGTTAGCCGTAAACCCCGCTTCCCGAACAGAGTCCAGGACTGCTTGCACTTTTGGCAGATGTGAGGCCCAATCTGTGCTATGGACAATTATGTCATCCAGGTAAGCCGCAGCATACTTCCGATGGGGCCTCAGCATCTGGTCCATTTTCCGCTGGAATGTGGCCGGCGCATTCTGTAACCCGAACGGCATTCTTTTATATTGGAACGCCCCGTCTGGGGTTACAAATGCGGTTTTCTCTTTGGCCGACTTGGCCAGGGGGATTTGCCAATACCCTTTTGTGAGGTCAAGAGTCGTCATGTATCGGGCTGTTCCCAGCCGGTCGATCAACTCATCTATACGTGGCATGGGGTAGGTGTCAAATTTTGTAACTTTGTTCAACTGACGAAAATCGTTACAAAATCGCCAGCTCCCATCCGGTTTAGGCACCAACACAATGGGACTAGACCAATCACTTTGGGACTCCTCTATCACCCCTAAGTTCAGCATTTTCTGTACTTCCTCCCGTATTGCCTCCCGTCGGGCCTCTGGGATCCGATAGGGTTTTAACTTCACCCTTTCACCGGGCGGGGTAATGATGTCATGCTCTACCCCAGATGTTTGTCCCGGCAGCTCAGAGAATACCTCCTTGTTGCGAAGCACAAACTCCTTAACCTCCTGTTGTTGGGGTTGTGACAAGGTGGCTGCTATTCCAACCTCAGGAATCACGCAACCAGTTTGAGCTGGTGACCAAGTGTCTGCGACTAGGGACTCTCTATCCCTCCAGGCTTTCAACAGATTAACGTGATAGATCTGTTCGGGCTTTCGCCTTCCTGGTTGTCTGACCTTGTAATTCACTTCGCTCACTTTTTCCATTATCTCGTAGGGGCCTTGCCATTTGGCAAGGAATTTACTTTCAACCGTAGGGACAAGTACCAGTATCCTATCCCCCGGGGAAAAGGTACGGGTCTTGGCTCCACGGTTGTACACTCTCTGCTGTGCTAACTGCGCTTGGGCCAAATGTTCCTTCACGATGGGCATTACCTGTGCAATTCGGTCTTGCATCAGGGCGACATGCTCAATCACACTCCTGTGGGGAGAACTCTCACTTTCCCAAGTTTCCTTGGCAATATCCAACAGCCCTCTTGGGTGTCTCCCATACAGTAACTCAAAGGGGGAGAATCCCGTAGAGGATTGGGGCACCTCCCTAATAGCAAACATCAGATAAGGAAGTAGACAGTCCCAATCCTTTCCATCTCTATCCACCACTTTCTTCAACATTTGTTTTAGGGTTTTGTTGAACCTTTCAACCAGCCCATCGGTTTGGGGGTGATACACAGATGTACGTAATTGCGTCACTTTGAACAATTTACACAGCTCCTTCATAACCCGGGACATAAAGGGTGTACCTTGGTCCGTAAGCAGTTCTTTACAAATACCCACCCGGCTAAACACAAGAGATAGCTCTTTGGCTATGGTTTTGGCCGAGGTATTTCGGAGAGGGATCGCTTCTGGATAACGGGTGGCATAGTCCATTATAACTAATATGTACTGGTGCCCCCTAGCGGACTTGATTATAGGACCTACCAAATCCATGGCGATCCTCTCAAACGGGACCTCAATGATGGGTAGAGGGACCAGCGGGCTACGGAAATGTGGCATCGGGGCCGACCTCTGACACACAGGGCAGGAGGAACAATAATTTTCTATGTCCTTCATCACCCCCGGCCAATAGAATCTCTGTAATACCCTCTCTCGGGTTTTCTCTGTCCCCAGATGACCTCCAAGAATGTGACCATGGGCCAACTCCAACACCAACTTCCTGTAAGGTTTGGGCACCACAAGCTGCTCAACGGTTTCTTCTGCCCTTTTTGCCACCCGATACAGTAGGTCCTTCTCTACGCTGAAGTATGGGTAAGTGCAGGTATTATCTGGGTTCACTAACTCGCCATCTATTTTCACTACATTTTCCCGTGCCTTTATTAGGGCGGGGTCTTTCAACTGTTCTGTGGCAAAGTTTTCCCTGTGAACCTCAAGATCAGAAAACTCCACAGACGGTAGGTTTTCGTCTGAGGAGGTGGGCTCCTCTCCAGTTTCTTGAGTCTCCCCTGCCAATACTGATAAGGGAAATTCCGGAGAGTCCTCACCACTCTCAGGGGAGTTCTGGCTATCACATTCCTGGTACATAGGGGCACCAGTGGGGGGCTCAGGATCATCCCACAGTTCCCAGAACTTCGGAAAATCCCTTCCCACAATGGCGTCATGCGGTAACTGAGATACTAAGCCCACTGGATGAGAGAGGGTACCTTTGGGGGTCTCGAAACACACTGTAGTCACTGGATACTCTCGGGTGTCCCCATGCACACAAATAACAGCTACCTTGCTATTCCCAGAGACCTCTGTTTTAACTAACTCAGCCTTTATCAGGGTCACAAGGCTACCTGAATCCAGCAATACCACAACATTTCTACCATTAACACACATTTTGCATAAATGTTTCTCAGTTCCTCGAATGGCAGTGCATGCGACTGTCGCACACAGCGACTGACGTCTGCCCGTCAGAAAGTCACACTGCATGGGTTCCTCCACAACCAGGCAATTGGCTGCAATATGTCCCGCTTGCCGGCAGCGGTAGCAAACGATCCTTCTTGCGGCCTCTTGAGCCGCTGATTTCCCAGGCTGTTCTCGCCAAACTTGGGGTAGAGCTCCCACCCTCTCACTCTCTCCACCCTCACCCCTTGGAATCCTCTTATCCGCCCCTGGGGATGGTCTGGTCTTAGGGTGGAAAGTCCGAGTGTCTCTGGAAGAGGCCGTCAGGTTCTCTGTAGCCAAGTATTTCTCCACACGATCCACAAGACCATCGGCCGTCTCTGGGTCTCCATGGCTTACCCACTTTTGGATGGCAGTAGGAAGAGCTCTCAAAAACCGATCCATTACAACACGTTCCACAATCTTTGGTGCGGACAAAGTCTCTGGCTGTAGCCACTTTCTGCTCAGGTGAATGAGATCATACATTTGAGACCTGGGGGGTTTTCCAAGCTGGAAAGTCCAGTTATGCACACGCTGAGCCCGGACAGCCTGGGTGACACCCAGCCTTGCCAATATTTCAGCTTTTAGCATCACATAGTCTTTTGCTTGGTTAGGCTCTAGGTCATAGTAAGCTTTCTGCGATTCACCAGTTAACAGAGGAGCCACCAGTCCAGCCCACTGCTCCTCAGGCCACTTTTCTCTTTCAGCGGTCCTTTCAAATGTGGTCAAAAATACCTCTGGATCATCCTCTCCAGTCATTTTTGTCAATAAACGACTCACCCCAAAGGACGCGGTATTAGTGGGACGGCTTTCCTCACTGGTCTGCGGACGTTGCTGCATTGCTGCTTCCATCTGTTGTTGTAGTCTCTGCTCTTGCTTCTGCAACAGGTCTATGAAGCGGGCCTCAGATTGCTGCTGGGCTTGTTGCTGAGCCGCCAGACTCTGTTGCAAAGTTGCGTTTGTCTGCTGCTGGGCTGCAAGGCTCTGTTGATGAGCTTGCTGCTGGGCTGCAAAGTTCTTTTGCAAACCTGCATTTGTCTGCTGTTGATTGGCATTTGCTAGAGCCAGCTGCTTCAGTATCTCCTCCATGCTGGCTTAAAAAAAAACTGCCCGCATTCTCCACCAACTGTGAGGGGGTTAGCTCGGCAGCGGGTGTGTGTGACCCCCGAGATGGGCTCCCCACACAAAAACAGGCCCAGCAAACGGAGGTTGTGGTTTTCAAAATCAAAAAGGTGCGGTTTATTTTCTATTTACAGTGACAAAACACAGCAAAGCAAAAGAAACATAAACAAAATAAATCCTGGTCAACTTGACCTCTGACTAAACATACAGGTTTCCTAACTAACAACTGGGATCAGCCTAGTGCTGTCCTAGTCCCTAAGTCCCTGGTTTTAAATGTCCAAGCAAATAGCCACACAGGCTTTGTCTCACCGCACAGGGGTTCACTCTCCCTAGACAGTCCACACAGGTCTGGGTCCAGGCATGAGCTAACATCTAATGAAGCTGGGAGTTCTTATAGAGGCCTAAATGAGCTGACAAGCTTCAGCTGGTCTCATCAACTCCCTGTCTGCACGACGCCCCACACTCTCCCTAGAGGTATGAGTCATCCATGAGCCCACTAGCCTCAGCTGGGCTTATACAACTCTCCACCTAGTTGTATAAGTCAGCGTAAAGCCTGAATCTGGGCGAAATATATCTACCCCCCTGGATGCAACCAGGTGACTTTACCTTCCTGCTGTCACAATATATATATATATATATATATATATATATATATATATATATATATTGTGACAGTAGGAGCTACTGTCACGGTAAAATGGACAGTTTGCTGGACACAGGGTCTGCACATTTGCAAGGTGCAAGACTACAGGGCGTAGATGTGAACTGGAGAAGACTGCTTTTGCAGCTTTCTCCAGGTTTTGGTATTCTGGAAAGGGAGGGATGGGATCTCCAACCCTGTGTCCAGACTTTGCTGATTACCAGCAGGGTGTGTGCTCAGGTGAGCACAGCCCTTATGAGTGTATGGGAAGACCTCATAACTCCCAGTTGGAGACGGCTCCACACCAAGAGACAGGAGGTCTTCAGGAGTCAGAGAGGCTGTAGGTGACAGCCAGAACATTGGTGACTACAAGAGGCAGAGCTGTGGACGCTAAAGGGAAGCCGTCTACTTTGAGGAGTCCGGTGGTCTGGGTGACCAGGAAAGTGCAGAAGTACTGCTACAGAGAGCCAGGTGGGCTAGCATTTTCTGTTATGTGTATTTGATGGAGAAGAACCCCTGCGTGGGAAACCTTTGTTTGGACTTTTATTTTGCCTTTTTTTATAAAAATGGGCTACCATGCCCTTAAATATAGTTCCTGACTGGCTTGAATCGCTGGGAAAATGCATTTTCACCACTTGAGCTAAACAACCCCCATCTCACAATATATATATATATATATATATATATATATATATATATATATATATATATATATACCAAGCACTTACCAACAGCCGATCTGAATCTAGTCACAACGTCCCTATGATTCGGATCCTCGGCAATCACAAACCCCTTCAACCACTAACACCATGAGCCGATCTGAGTGCAACGACTCGTCACCTTACATCTACAGCCGATCCAAATCTGGTCGCATCATTGGCGCAAGGGTTCGGATCCTCGGCAATACAAACTTCACCCATCGATCCGAGTCCAGTCGCATCGCCGGCTCAATGTTTAAGATCCTTTACAAAACAAACCCCACCGGTGCTCACACCTCAGCCCGATTTGAACTATTCACATCAGTGATACGAATAAAGTGGTACTTACGATTCAGATCCATGGCCTTACGTCCGTTATCAAGCATAAACATTTACATCTCACTCCATCTGCATGTACAATGTTGCGCACGGTCATTCCTACATACTCAAAATTTCCGCTAACTTTGTTTTCATCTTTCCAATAAAGCTGCTTAATTGCAATCGCTGCAAGCATTTCTGCAAACGACTCAAATCGGTCACTCATCATCTCCAATTTCTGCAATTCTACATAATTTCCATTATTCCAGATTGGAGTATAAGAGGTATAACCTGTAATATTTGTAATGTCCTTCATTTCCTGCCATGCATAAGCAAATAATTTACCTGTAACAACATTTTTATATTTTTTCATAATTTTACCCTCCAATGTGAACAACAATGTATACCCATTTCCTAACGGCAGGAGTAATCTCTGTATGGGATCTTCTTCCACAGTATCTGTCCACTGTCCAGCCAAAAAACTGTTGTATCTGTGCTGCTAAAAGGTAATTCTTTGGCTGTGGAATGGCAAGACCCCCCTCATCTTTAGCTAGCATTAGAGTTGTTAGTTTTATCCGAGGAGTTTTTTTTCCTTCTATCCTGCGAAACCAAAACTTTGCTATCCACATTGGACAATTATGTAAAACATACAATAATTGTGGGATCCAAATCATTTTTATGAGATTGGACCTTCCAATCACAGTTAATGGGAGTTTACACCAACTCCGGCTTTTTTCTTTAAATTTAAGTAATAATGGTCTGAGATTCAAGTCTATATAGTCCCCCACTTTTTGTGTTACCGCGATTCCTAAGTACCTAATTTTGTGGCTAATCTTAATTTGTTTTGCGCAGTCTGGTAGGGAAATATTATCATTATGTAACGGCATCAACACTGATTTCTCCCAATTGATGCAAAACCCAGAAATCCGTCCAAATGTAAGTACAAGGGTCATAAGTTCCTCTAAGGATTTTGTAGGGTTGTTCAGGAAGATGAGAGCATCGTCTGCATATAAACCTATTTTATCCTCTTTTCCTGCACGTCTAAATCCCTCAATCCCCTTGGACTGTCTGACTGCAGCGGCCAATGGTTCCACTGCTAGTGCAAACAAAAGAGGGGATAGGGGACAGCCCTGTCTAGTCCCCCGGGACAGCAAGAGAACTGGTGACATAGTTCCATTGATCTTTAACCTAGCTTTTGGCTCTTTATATAATATTTTTAACCAGGCCAAGAAGCCTGGACCTATCCCAAAGGCAGTCAATACTCTCCATGGATACTCCCACTCTACCATATCGAATGCCTTCCTAGCATACAATGAAAGAATGGCGCCAGTTCCCCCGCTGTCCATTGGTAATGGTATATTCAAAAAGACCGGCACCTACAGCCTTTGGTACATAGACTGCCCGGCTACATCAGGGATATGAGCACAGTCCTATCCCATATCACATCTGTCAAATGGACATCCACCTATGTGTGGGCTACACTGGACGTGAGGGCACTCTATTCGTCGATTCCCCACAGCGCTGGATTGCAGGCCATCCAATATCATCTTCAACCCTACAGTTCCTATTCGCAGGAGCTCCAGGAGTTTATTTTGTTAAGTGTTGAGCTTTTATTAAAACATAATTATTTTTTATTTGATGGCGTATATTATGTCCAGCGCTGTGGGGCATCGATGGGTGCTAGATTCTCACAAGTCTTGTTCTCTCCCAGCAACCCTTTTGCCAGGCAGATTGTATGGTATGGTCGCTATATCGATGACCTCGTGATGGTGTGGGATGGTGACATTATGGGATTACATGAATTTTGGAAATTCCTCAATGTCAATCAGCTAAATCTACATTTTTTGATTGAGCATGATGTTTCCTGTATTAACTTTTTAGACATCACCCTAAAGGGCGATCCAACTACGGGTGATGTTTCTACATGCACCTATAGGAAACCATGCTCTGGTAACACTACACTTTTTGCAGCCAGTTGTCATCCATCCCACACCATCAATGCCATCCATTATGGGGAGTTTATTCGAGCCAAACGCAATTGCTCAACAAGCCCAACCTTTGAACTAGCATGTAAGGTCATTCATCAGCGCTTGTTGGACCGAGGTTATAACGAATCTGTTATATACCAAGGACTGGAAAGGGTTTTGAAAATGGATTGAGAGGAATTACTGTCAGATAAGCCTAAAACCAAGAGGGAATATAAAAATAAAAATAAGAGTAAACCTCATCAACCTCACAATTCTAGTATTTGTCTGTATACAATATTGGCAGATTCTTTTTTATTATTCTGACTATTTGATTATATTCTTGGGAAAATGTGGTTACAAATGTAATAACATTTGTAACCACATTTTCCCAAGAATATAATCAAATAGTCAGAATAATAAAAAAGAATCTGCCAATATTGTATACAGACAAAGATTTAAATGGGATTTTGCAAGCAGGTTGCCTTTTTTCTAGCCGACGTGCGCCCACACTGGGGACTCCATTATCACCTAGTCTATTCTCATCTAAACAATGCCAACCCACCTGGCTTTCCTATCCTGGAAGTTATCCCTGCAATATAAAAACCTGTAGGTATTGTAATTTGTGTGATCTGGGTAAAACATTTGTTGCCACAGCTACAGATGAAGAGTTCACTATACAGCAATACATCAACTGTGGCACAAACTACGTAATTTACCTGATCACCTGTATTTTATGCAGCCTCAAATATGTAGGCTGCACCACACGTCCTTTGAGAACCCGTATATGGGAACACTATTGTGACACAAATAATTCAAACGCTCGAAATATTTCGAATGCAACACGTCACTTTAGGGAATGTCATCAGGGCGATCTTTCCTCTTTCCGTTTTAGAGGAATAGAACGGTTGTCTCACTCGCCCAGAGAAGGTGACAGGGAGAGAAGACTATTGGGGAGAGAGGCATGGTGGATTTTTAAATTAAAAACTTTATCGCCTCAGGGGTTAAACCTGAGGTGGGATCTGGACCTGCACTTACATTAAGAATGCCTCTCCCCGGAGTCTCCCCTCTCTTTCTTTCTTTTCCTCCTCTGGTGTCTTTTTTTACATGTACAAATAGAATAGTGCAGCGCTAAATAACTTAATAAATTCTAAACAAGTCCAAAAAGAATCAAGGAAAAAATGGTCCCAAAATTCAGTATGAACAATAACAAATGAAAGGAAAAAAGTTGCTAGATGTGGAAAATCCTCAAAAGTGATCAGAGTGCTTGAAAACAATATATCAATAGTGCTTCAATACATGTGTTCCCGTCACCAACTTCACAGGCCGCTCACCTCAAAGATTGGGTCTCTGAGCTAACAGAAGACCAAGACACACATTCCCCTTGGAGGGGTATAATTATAGATGAATCCTGTCTTCAGATGATCATTAACAAATGGCGATGCTCCTCCAAACATTAATTCTCAGCAGTATTCATGTAAAACATAAAGACAACCATAGTGCTCTCTGTTTCATTTAAAAACGATCACATTTATTAAAAAAATCTCACTTACATAAAAAGCACTGAGCCCAGTGCTAGGAACATGAGCCTCCTGTTTTATAGACACAGCGTCTTTCGGTTGCAAGTTTCTGGGTATTGCTGGATGGAATGTCACATAATGGTCCCCTCCTCACGCGTATCGTTCCTCAGGGCGGAACTTCCTCAGCGTATTATGGGGACCCCATATGGACAATCCTTTAAATACCCTTTCCTTCCATCTGTTATAAGCCACACCCCCAGTGGTCACATGATCACAATGAGGAGAATCACCATCACATGACTCACCATAACCTATCAGTGGTCATCATGACATACGGCCTCCTTCAAGAGCTAATACCACGCCCCCTATTTTTTGATGTTTAATCAATAGATCCAAAATCCCTGAGAGTGAAATATATTTCAACAATCTGTACCTCATCCTGAAAAAACTTACACTCCGATAAGTCTAATGTACCCCACATACGTGTTTGAAGGTGACCCGCAGTCATCCACGGGCGCGATCATGTAAAAACATGACCGCAAACACCCTCCCCCCGGGCCATCCTGAGGCGCAAATCGGACACACTCCTTGGAGCACATCTTTCTCTATTGGTCGGCGCTGCGTTTAACGTGACGGCGTCATACGTGATCACGTGACGCACGCCAGCCATACGCGATCACGTGACATGTGTCGGCCAATCAGTGTGTCTCTGTGCCAGACTCGTCGCCATAGCGACGCTGACGCCTTAATGCCGGAACTGCACTGGGCACCGTTTCGGCCAAATAGCATCAAGGCCCCACATAAGCGTTCAGTGCAACCTACGGCTACAAGGAAACCGAGCTACCAACTCCCCAAGATGTGTTCTTATTGGCAGGCTATTCAATTTAGCAGTGTCACATAACTGATGGCCCACACTATTTCTACCGCAATGTCATCATAAGTGATCGCATGGTGTGCGTCCACCAATCCGTGCACGCACAGCATGAACCAATTGGTTGTCATAACAACCCCAACGCCATAAAGCCAAAAATATTAATATAACAGCAATATATATTATATAATACCGTATTACTATCCATAATATTGATTGATAATTACACTCGGGACCTTAATATAATAACACAAGAGGTGTGGCTGAATTTAATATCCATTTTGATATCTAAAATAAAAATAACAATAACAACATTTATGCATCTTTAATTGGTGAACTATAAGGGAAGGTTGGTCCAATCCAATGGACCTAATCATAATAGGGCATCACTACCCATATAGAAATTCTTTTTACAACCAACTAGATAATTTTAAACAACTGCATACAGTAAGATTCTCATGACCAGAGTAAATATTCCAGATATTAACGGACTCTAATCGTCAGATAACCCCCTACACAGTAATAGATACCGACATCACATCCATCAGCACCCAAAACCCTGCAACCGTATTAAAACAATACATAATAAAATAATGCTAAATAACATGGAACCATCCAATCCGCTTATCGATCAGAGATGAAGCAGTTGAGGTCAAACTCAACATTAAGCCCCGAAGGGACCCCCACCTTCGTCTCATACACCCAGAATGATTCCCGTTTACTAAGCTGTCTTATAAAATTTCCTCCTCTCCAATGCTTGGTAACTTTCTCAATCCCCCAAAATTTTAATTTTGCGGGGCTCCGATTGTGAAACAATCGGAAATGCTTGGAGACATTATGTGTAATGAGGCCTTTTTTGATATTCGTCACGTGTTCCCCTATCCTCACATGGAGGGGCCTGGAAGTTCTTCCCACATATTGCAACCCGCATCCACACTCCAACATATATACCACACCTTCTGTGTTGCATGTTATTAATTGCTTAATTTGGTATTTCTTATTGGTGGCAGATGCGGTGAATTCTTTTCTCTTCTTAACGTTACACTTGGCCTGCCTACATGGAGGGCATTTCCCACAGGAATAAAATCCTGTAAGGAAATTAAAAATTCTATTTTCAAACAGAACAGGAGGGTCAATCACCCCTGGAGCCAACTTGTCTCGTAGTGAGGGCGCCTTTTTATACACAAATTGGGGGCGTTCAGGCAATGCTGGACCCAAAACCTTGTCCTGTTTAAGGATCGGCCAGTGTTTTTGTATAATTTTCTCAAACTTCCTGAATTGGACGTTAAATTCAAGAAACATTCTCATACCCGTGCTGGTATTTGAATTAGGCTTGGGAATATTGGCAACCAAGCTTTTTCTATCTATTTTCCGTACACTTTCCATTTCTTTTTGTAAAGTATTTTCATCATACCCCTTCTGTAAAAAACGGGTAGATAGAACTTTAGATTGAGATATGAAATCGTTTTCATACGTGCAATTCCGTCTAAGGCGTATAAACTGCCCCTTGGGAATGTTGCACAGCCATTTGCTATGGTGGCAACTGTCTATCGGAATAAACACATTTCTATCGGTGGCTTTGAAGTGGTTGATCATTTTTACATGGTCTCCATCCTTAGATATATTCAAATCAAGGAAAACCATATGCTCTGTGCTGACATTCAAAGTTAGAGCTATATTTTGGTTATTAGCATCTAACTTCCTCATGAACCTATCCAAGGATGGCCTGTCGCCATCCCAAACCATTACGATATCATCAATATAGCGCTGGTAACATACCAGTTCCGATGGTCTATTCTTAAATACAGTCGTTTCCTCCCAATGAGCCATAAAGAGATTAGCTACACTGGGAGCAAATCGGGCTCCCATAGCCACTCCTCTCATTTGGCTATAAAATTGCTTGTTATACCAAAAATAATTCTTGGCTAAGCAGAATCTCAAACTATCCGTCAAGAAGTTTTTATGCCGTCTTGAAAGATTAAAGGATTTAAAGGCCCAGGTTACCGGTGCAATGGCATCCTCATGACTAATAATAGTATAAAGGGAACTTACATCTGCTGTAATTAGAAAAGTAGACGGGGATATTATCAGGGATTCCAAGATCTGAATTGCATGTTTGGTGTCTTTCAAAAATGCATCAGTTTCTCGGACTAAAGGCTGTAAGAACGTATCGATATATTGACCTAACCTGGAGGTAACGGAATCTATCCCGTTAACTATTGGCCTTCCAGGTGGATTGATGCCATCTTTGTGCATTTTGGGTAAAAAATAAATTATAGGTGTACGGCAAAATATAGGGTCTAAATACAATGCTTCTTTGGTATTAAGAACGCCTATGTGTTTTCCCCTTTCTATATGGAAATGTAACTCGCTTTTGTATTCTAACAATGGGTCTTTGTTCATAATACTGTATGTATTAGAATCGCTGAGTAGATTTTCCATCTCGTTCCTATAATAAGATTTGCTAAGTACTACTAAGCCCCCACCCTTATCTGCAGGGCGGATAACCAAATCTTTTCTCTCCAGTAAAGAGCCAATTCCCTTTTTGATATATTCGGGGTCATTAACCTTCCGTACCTTAAGGGATTCTAAATCCTTTGCCACCATGTTTTTGAAGACATCTATGTTTTTTGTGTCAACTTTAGGGGGATTAAACACTGACTTATTCCGGAGATTAGAGTATTGGTTAAAAGGGGTCTTAATGGTAGGGACGTTATTTTTAATGACAGGGGTGGACAGAAAATATTTCTTAATGTTCAAACTCCGTACATATTTTTGCAGGCTGACATAAGTTTGAAATTTATTCAAATTCCTGGTGGGAGCATATTTTAAACCTCTGTCCAATGTCCTTATCTCATTATCATTAAGGGGCGTGCCACTTAGATTATAGATCCCTGTACCGATTGGGGCTTTGTTCTTTTTATTTCGCCTTCCTCCCCTTCTTCCTCTTGATTTTTTCTTTTTCTGAAAGGTCCCCCCTCCTGAGTGAATGGCGGGGGGATTGGTCCCTGCCAACCGCCTGGCTTGGGTGGCATAGAGGGCGCCCCTCTCCCTACCCCTCTCGGGGCTCTGGGAAAATCCCCCCCCCTGGCACCATGATTCGCCAAGGGGGAAAAACGATTATATGTGGTTAAATTATTTCCATGTTGTTGGGGAGTTCTCCCTCTGTTGGAATATGTATCGTACCCCGAGGTATGAAAATAATCATTCTGGTGATAATTGGAATCATTACCTCTATTAGTATACGTCCCGTTTCTATCTGGCGCATATTGGTAATTACCCTATAATTATAATTATAATTATTATATTGTCCAATATGCCCTGCAGAGGCACCATAGTCATAATTCCTATGGGGGGATTGGTGTGTACCACCTCTCTTTCCCCGCCCTCTCCTATTCTTACCCTTTTTCCCCCGTATGGCCTGATATTGACTCTCCTCATGAGGTGTCCCCCCATAGGGATATTCAGAATGGTCATATGTATACACATTATTACCACTGGTCATGGGTAATGGAGTAGTGACTGCTTCCACAGTGGAATGTTCGGGTTGTGTTTGTGTCATGGTGACGTCAACTGGGCTGGTTTGCCATTTGAACACATTGCCCTTACTGAAATCCTCTAGATCCCTAATGTATTTCTTCCGTTTTTTATTTTGAGACTCAGAATCCCATTTAATTAATCTTTTTTTTAGTTCTGTTGATAATCTCAAGAACTCATCAGATTCCTTGTGAGGTTCAAGGGAACTCCTGAGCTCTCGGATTTGGGTCTCTAAGTTTTTCATTTTCCTTTGTTTCCTCCTATGCAAGAGTTCTAGGAGTTCTAGACCCTTACATATAAAGAAATCACCCCATTCTTTTGTAGCTTCATCATCAACAAGACCGTCATTAGGGGGAACATCCCATCTAAGGCGTCTTGGGATTAATTTGGCTGCTATATACTGCTCAAAGTAAACGATATCCCACCAAGTTTTTACCTTCTTCTCGAAAACATGCCCCAGTTTTCTGAAGGTTTGGGCTATATCGTTACCTTCTCCCGTAATGGGGTTTCTAGAGAAGACATCTCCTATTTTTATTTCTCTTTTTTCCAAATATTGAAAAACATCCATAATCAATTGCTGCTAGACCGTAATATATTGTGAAATGGTACTTCAAAGCCACCGATAGAAATGCGTTTATTCCGATAGACAGTTGCCACCATAGCAAATGGCTGTGCAACATTCCCAAGGGGCAGTTTATACGCCTTAGACGGAATTGCACGTATGAAAACGATTTCATATCTCAATCTAAAGTTCTATCTACCCGTTTTTTACAGAAGGGGTATGATGAAAATACTTTACAAAAAGAAATGGAAAGTGTACGGAAAATAGATAGAAAAAGCTTGGTTGCCAATATTCCCAAGCCTAATTCAAATACCAGCACGGGTATGAGAATGTTTCTTGAATTTAACGTCCAATTCAGGAAGTTTGAGAAAATTATACAAAAACACTGGCCGATCCTTAAACAGGACAAGGTTTTGGGTCCAGCATTGCCTGAACGCCCCCAATTTGTGTATAAAAAGGCGCCCTCACTACGAGACAAGTTGGCTCCAGGGGTGATGACCCTCCTGTTCTGTTTGAAAATAGAATTTTTAATTTCCTTACAGGATTTTATTCCTGTGGGAAATGCCCTCCATGTAGGCAGGCCAAGTGTAACGTTAAGAAGAGAAAATAATTCACCGCATCTGCCACCAATAAGAAATACCAAATTAAGCAATTAATAACATGCAACACAGAAGGTGTGGTATATATGTTGGAGTGTGGATGCGGGTTGCAATATGTGGGAAGAACTTCCAGGCCCCTCCATGTGAGGATAGGGGAACACGTGACGAATATCAAAAAAGGCCTCATTACACATAATGTCTCCAAGCATTTCCGATTGTTTCACAATCGGAGCCCCGCAAAATTAAAATTTTGGGGGATTGAGAAAGTTACCAAGCATTGGAGAGGAGGAAATTTGATGATGATGAAGCTACAAAAGAATGGGGTGATTTCTTTATATGTAAGGGTCTAGAACTCCTAGAACTCTTGCATAGGAGGAAACAAAGAAAAATGAAAAACTTAGAGACCCAAATCTGAGAGCTCAGGAGTTCCCTTGAACCTCACAAGGAATCTGATGAGTTCTTGAGATTATCAACAGAACTAAAAAACAGATTAATTAAATGGGATTCTGAGTCTCAAAATAAAAAACGGAAGAAATACATTAGGGATCTAGAGGATTTCAGTAAGGGCAATGTGTTCAAATGGCAAACCAGCCCAGTTGACGTCACCATGACACAAACACAACCCGAACATTCCACTGTGGAAGCAGTCACTACTCCATTACCCATGACCAGTGGTAATAATGTGTATACATATGACCATTCTGAATATCCCTATGGGGGGACACCTCATGAGGAGAGTCAATATCAGGCCATACGGGGGAAAAAGGGTAAGAATAGGAGAGGGCGGGGAAAGAGAGGTGGTACACACCAATCCCCCCATAGGAATTATGACTATGGTGCCTCTACAGGGCATAATGGACAATCTAATAATTATAGTCAACAGGGTAATTACCAATATGCGCCAGATAGAAACGGGACGTATACTAATAGAGGTAATGATTCCAATTATCACCAGAATGATTATTATCATACCTCGGGGTACGATACATATTCCAACAGAGGGAGAACTCCCCAACAACATGGAAATCATTTAACCACATATAATCATTTTTCCCCCTTGGCGAATCATGGTGCCGGGGGGGGGATTTGCCCAGAGCCCAGAGAGGGGTAGGGAGAGGGGCGCCCTCTATGCCACCCAATCCAGGCGGTTGGCAGGGACCAATCCCCCCGCCATTCACTCAGAAGGGGGGACCTTTCAGAAAAAGAAAAAATGGAGAGGAAGGAGGGGAGGAAGGCGAAATAAAAAGAACAAAGCCCCAATCGGTACAGGGATCTATAATCTAAGTGGCACGCCCCTTAATGATAATGAGATAAGGACATTGGACAGAGGTTTAAAATATGCTCCCACCAGGAATTTGAATAAATTTCAAACTTATGTCAGCCTGCAAAAATATGTACGGAGTTTGAACATTAAGAAATATTTTCTGTCCAACCCTGTCATTAAAAATAACGTCCCTACCATTAAGACCCCTTTTAACCAATACTCTAATCTCCGGAATAAGTCAGTGTTTAATCCCCCTAAAGTTGACACAAAAAACATAGATGTCTTCAAAAACATGGTGGCAAAGGATTTAGAATCCCTTAAGGTACGGAAGGTTAATGACCCCGAATATATCAAAAAGGGAATTGACTCTTTACTGGAGAGAAAAGATTTGGTTATCCGCCCTGCAGATAAGGGTGGGGGCTTAGTAGTACTTAGCAAATCTTATTATAGGAATGAGATGGAAAATCTACTCAGCGATTCTAATACATACAGTATTATGAACAAAGACCCATTGTTAGAATACAAAAGCGAGTTACATTTCCATATAGAAAGGGGAAAACACATAGGCGTTCTTAATACCAAAGAAGCATTGTATTTAGACCCTTTATTTTGCCGTACACCTATAATTTATTTTTTACCCAAAATGCACAAAGATAGCATCAATCCACCTGGAAGGCCAATAGTTAACGGGATAGATTCCGTTACCTCCAGGTTAGGTCAATATATCGATACGTTCTTACAGCCTTTAGTCCGAGAAACTGATGCATTTTTGAAAGACACCAAACATGCAATTCAGATCTTGGAATCCCTGATAATATCCCCGTCTACTTTTCTAATTACAGCAGATGTAAGTTCCCTTTATACTATTATTAGTCATGAGGATGCCATTTCATCGGTAACCTGGGCCTTTAAATCCTTTAATCTTTCAAGACGGCATAAAAACTTCTTGACGGATAGTTTGAGATTCTGCTTAGCCAAGAATTATTTTTGGTATAACAAGCAATTTTATAGCCAAACGAGAGGAGTGGCTATGGGAGCCCGATTTTCTCCCAGTGTAGCTAATCTCTTTAAGGCTCATTGGGAGGAAACGACTGTATTTAAGAATAGACCATCGGAACTGGTATGTTACCAGTGCTATATTGATGATATCGTAATGGTTTGGGATGGCGACAGGCCGTCCTTGGATAGGTTCATGAGGAAGTTAGATGCTAATAACCAAAATATAGCTCTAACTTGGAATGTCAGCACAGAGCATATGGTTTTCCTTGATTTGAATATATCTAAGGATGGAGACCATGTAAAAATGATCAACCACTTCAAAGCCACCGATAGAAATGCGTTTATTCCGATAGACAGTTGCCACCATAGCAAATGGCTGTGCAACATTCCCAAGGGGCAGTTTATACGCCTTAGACGGAATTGCACGTATGAAAACGATTTCATATCTCAATCTAAAGTTCTATCTACCCGTTTTTTACAGAAGGGGTATGATGAAAATACTTTACAAAAAGAAATGGAAAGTGTACGGAAAATAGATAGAAAAAGCTTGGTTGCCAATATTCCCAAGCCTAATTCAAATACCAGCACGGGTATGAGAATGTTTCTTGAATTTAACGTCCAATTCAGGAAGTTTGAGAAAATTATACAAAAACACTGGCCGATCCTTAAACAGGACAAGGTTTTGGGTCCAGCATTGCCTGAACGCCCCCAATTTGTGTATAAAAAGGCGCCCTCACTACGAGACAAGTTGGCTCCAGGGGTGATTGACCCTCCTGTTCTGTTTGAAAATAGAATTTTTAATTTCCTTACAGGATTTTATTCCTGTGGGAAATGCCCTCCATGTAGGCAGGCCAAGTGTAACGTTAAGAAGAGAAAAGAATTCACCGCATCTGCCACCAATAAGAAATACCAAATTAAGCAATTAATAACATGCAACACAGAAGGTGTGGTATATATGTTGGAGTGTGGATGCGGGTTGCAATATGTGGGAAGAACTTCCAGGCCCCTCCATGTGAGGATAGGGGAACACGTGACGAATATCAAAAAAGGCCTCATTACACATAATGTCTCCAAGCATTTCCGATTGTTTCACAATCAGAGCCCCGCAAAATTAAAATTTTGGGGGATTGAGAAAGTTACCAAGCATTGGAGAGGAGGAAATTTTATAAGACAGCTTAGTAAACGGGAATCATTCTGGGTGTATGAGACGAAGGTGGGGGTCCCTTCGGGGCTTAATGTTGAGTTTGACCTCAACTGCTTCATCTCTGATCGATAAGCGGATTGGATGGTTCCATGTTATTTAGCATTATTTTATTATGTATTGTTTTAATACGGTTGCAGGGTTTTGGGTGCTGATGGATGTGATGTCGGTATCTATTACTGTGTAGGGGGTTATCTGACGATTAGAGTCCGTTAATATCTGGAATATTTACTCTGGTCATGAGAATCTTACTGTATGCAGTTGTTTAAAATTATCTAGTTGGTTGTAAAAAGAATTTCTATATGGGTAGTGATGCCCTATTATGATTAGGTCCATTGGATTGGACCAACCTTCCCTTATAGTTCACCAATTAAAGATGCATAAATTTTGTTATTGTTATTTTTATTTTAGATATCAAAATGGATATTAAATTCAGCCACACCTCTTGTGTTATTATATTAAGGTCCGGAGTGTAATTATCAATCAATATTATGGATAGTAATACGGTATTATATAATATATATTGCTGTTATATTAATATTTTCGGCTTTATGGCGTTGGGGTTGTTATGACAACCAATTGGTTCATGCTGTGCGTGCACGGATTGGTGGACGCACACCATGCGATCACTTATGATGACATTGCGGTAGAATTAGTGTGGGCCATCAGTTATGTGACACTGCTAAATTGAATAGCCTGCCAATAAGAACACATCTTGGGGAGTTGGTAGCTCGGTTTCCTTGTAGCCGTAGGTTGCACTGAACGCTTATGTGGGGCCTTGATGCTATTTGGCCGCAACGGTGCCCAGTGCAGTTCCGGCATTAAGGCGTCAGCGTCGCTATGGCGACGAGTCTGGCACAGAGACACACTGATTGGCCGACGCATGTCACGTGATCGCGTATGGCTGGCGTGCGTCACGTGATCACGTATGACGCCATCACGTTAAACGCAGCGCCGACCAATAGAGAAGGATGTGCTCCAAGGGGTGTGTCCGATTTGCGCCTCAGGATGGCCCGGGGGGAGGGTGTTTGCGGTCATGTTTTTACATGATCGCGGCCGTGGATGACTGCGGGTCACCTTCGAACACGTATGTGGGGTACATTAGACTTATCGGAGTGTAAGTTTTTTCAGGATGAGGTACAGATTGTTGAAATATATTTCACTCTCAGGGATTTTTGATCTATTGATTAAACATCAAAAAATAGGGGGCGTGGTATTAGCTCTTGAAGGAGGCCATATGTCATGATGACCACTGATAGGTTATGGTGAGTCATGTGATGGTGATTCTCCTCATTGTGATCATGTGACCAATGGGGGTGTGGCTTATAACAGATGGAAGGAAAGGGTATTTAAAGGATTGTCCATACGGGGTCCCCATAATACGCTGAGGAAGTTCCGCCCTGAGGAACGATACGCGTGCGGAGGGGACCATTATGTGACATTCCATCCAGCAATACCCAGAAACTTGCAACCGAAAGACGCTGTGTCTATAAAACAGGAGGCTCATGTTCCTAGCACTGGGCTCAGTGCTTTTCATGTAAGTGAGATTTTTTTTTATAAATGTGATCGTTTTTAAATGAAACAGAGAGCACTATGGTTGTCTTTATGTTTTACATGAATACTGCTGAGAATTAATGTTTGGAGGAGCATCGCCATTTGTTAATGATCATCTGAAGACAGGATTCATCTATAATTATACCCCTCCAAGGGGAATCTGTGTCTTGGTCTTCTGTTAGCTCAGAGACCCAATCTTTGAGGTGAGCGGCCTGTGAAGTTGGTGACGGGAACACATGTATTGAAGCACTATTGATATATTGTTTTCAAGCACTCTGATCACTTTTGAGGATTTTCCACATCTAGCAACTTTTTTCCTTTCATTTGTTATTGTTCATACTGAATTTTGGGACCATTTTTTCCTTGATTCTTTTTGGACTTGTTTAGAATTTATTAAGTTATTTAGCGCTGCACTATTCTATTTGTACATGTTATTTGCAAGGAGTGTGATATATTGACCTTGAGTGCACAGCTGCTTTAGGGAACCTCTTCTGGGGTTCCATATTTTCACAGTTTTTTTCTTTTGCGCTGACTGAACCCATCATTTTTTCAGTCTTTTTTTACATACCTGGATTATTATTTTTATCTTTGTACTTAATGTTTTTTGAATTTCATGGTGTGTTTTAATTATATGTATGTGTGCCTGCATGGCTGCGTGCATACATGTACATATTATCACTATAGGGGGTGTGAAAAATAGTGGCTCGCCCAATATGCATTGCAGCTGATTCCCCTTTTGGATAATTGTCTGCAGTCAATTTAGACGATTAATGGGTGAAGCCAGTGATGCTCAGAGCTACTATTTATTTCACAAGTTTCATGTCTGTAATGTGGTTGTGACTAAGGCCTTCTAGGCTGAAACGCATTAAACTTTCCTATTTGCGTTTGTCTACTGTGGCTTGTCAATAAATACGTCTATTTTTTAAGAGCAATGACAGGAGTGCGGATCATCTTTTCTTCATTATATTCAAAAAGAGCCTACGAATATTTGTTGCTGCTGTCCTAGAAGGGATAAACCCTGTTTGATCTACGTGTATTAAGATATCAATATGTCTAGCTAACCTATTAGCCAGAACACTAGCTAATATCTTAATGTCTGATTAAAGAGAGATTTTCATTAATCCAATAATGGCTGAAGGTACCTATTTCACCTTTTTTGATTTAGTGAGGAGTATTGAATTCATGTAATACAAATTGGTTGTATAGTGTATGCCGTCCCTTACTCTAAAACTAAAAACCAACCAATCACCCCTCCCCCCAGGCTAACCAAGTGCAGAGAAGGCACCAGGTGGGACTAATTAGAGTCTCCCTTTTTTTTTTCGTCAAATGGAAGAGACGGCAACCTTATGGGCATACTGGCCTTCTTACATATATAGCCCTATGTGCTTTCATATCTAACTTCTTGGGCTGGTATAATAATGCTATGGGACTGGTATGACATTTTATCCAGGGCTGGTTTTTATTCCCAGTCCGGCCCTGGATCAAAGGGTTACCACTAGGCCAATTTGTCCACATACGGAGGATTTTTAGTAAGGATTTTGATTTTGAGAAAGAATCAGCCCTGTTATATAATAGATTTAGGGAACGTGGATAGATATCCTATTTGGATGTTAAATCAAGCATACAATGTAGCAAAAACTAAAAACAGACAGAATCTTCTTAAAAAAAAAACAGATCTCACGCTAAATCCAGAGATAGACCCATTTTGGTTACACCATATAGTTTAGAGTTTCAAACAAGTAAGTGAAATAAGAACAAAATATATTTACCTCTACTATATGAGGATGACATATTGTTGGATGTGATTAAACAGGGCATAGATATTGTTCCTAGAAGGGCTCAGTCTTTGGCTAGTTCTCTGGCTCCAAGTTTTTTCAGATCTGTACCCAAGACGAGTGCCACTTGGTTGCATTTTAGGGACAACTATAAATGTGGGGGGAGAAAATGCCCATGTTGTCCCCATATTGCCTCGGGAGAGGTTGTTATGTCCAGTGTTATTCATATAGTCTGAAACGGTTTCATAATTGTAACACTAGGTATGTAATTTATGTGATTACGTGCAAAGCATGCCAGACAAAATATGTGGGATGTACTACCAGACGCCTCAGAGATAGGTTTCGGGAACATTTGAATGATATCAAAACTAATATACAGTATCTACAAATGTAGCAAGACATTACAGTACATGTCATGAAGGAGACACCTCATTGGTATCAGTTCAAGTAGTGGAGAAGGTCAAACTTAATGCATGGGGGAGACTTTTTTAGGTTGTTATGCAGGAGGGGGGTGTTTTGTATCTTTAATTTAAAAAATGAGAATTCTGGATGGTCTTAACTTTGAATGGGATGTTTCCCACTATCTTGAGTGACTCCACACCTCCCTCCTGCTTGTGCATCTATTTTATGTCATACAGTATGTGTTTATTACGTACTGGTGGGGAGGAGCTATATGTGTTTAGTTTTATATTATGTTTGAAACAATTGTTATATTTAGTGGCTACATGTGATTAACCCCCTTTTTCATTTTTGGATTGGCATGGTATCTGGCATATATGTATACATGTTCTGATTAGAGTCTGCTTGGTTTGAATTTATAGGATATCTCTATCCATTACAAATAACTTTTCCTCTTTTGTACATGCTGGTTGGTATTTTTTGACAATTGGTTTTCAGTTTGTGCATGGAAGGCCACAGAGGTTTTTCTATGGATGATAGCTGTGGAAAATTTATTTCAAGAATATACAAATGCATTTTTCATTAATATTATATATATATATATATATAATATATATATATATATATATATATATATATATATACACACGATATTGGTAAAAAGCTAATACAACATACAGGGCCAGATTCCAGAGAAGGCCACCGAGGCCAGGCCTCGAGGCGGCAGTGGGTGCAGGGGGGGCGCCACGGCAACAGGGGGGGTGAAAAAATCTTGTCGTCCCGGCCGGTCTGCCAACCGAATGTCTCCACCTCCTCCTCAGCAGCCCCTCCCACACACAGTCTGTGCTCGTACTACTACGCCCACCTCTAGAAACATGCCCACCACAAGTCTCCGCCTCCTCTTCAGCAGCCCCTCCCACACAATTTCTGTCCCAGCACTGACACACCCACTTCTAGATGTATGCACACCAGATGTCTCCGCCTCCTCCTCAGCAGCCCCTCCCACACCCAGTCTGTGCTTTATGGGCACGCCCACCCCGGTCACATGCTGTACCCCGTATTCCAGAAGTTGTAGAGGAGAGATGGAACGCAGAGTGTTAGCGGCTGGGAGTGTGACCAAGGGCCTCCTAGGGCTGGCTGTGGGGGCTGGGCTGTGTTACTGTACCTACAGAGTTCATGGTGAACTACAAAACACATCACTCATTTCTGCTGGCCTGGACTCAGGGCTCTCTGTATATGTGGGAGGAGGGGGAGACTTTTCATCCTAATCCTATTGAACTCCCAGCAGACTCCTCATTTATTTATAGGAGAAATTATGTGAGAAGTAGTAGCACCAGCAGGCATGTGTTACACTTTGTATTAGCAGGGCCGGATTTCAGACAAGGCCACCGAGGCCAGGCCCCCTATGTGATGGTGTGTGTGTGTGTGTGTGTGGGGGGGGGGGGGGGCGGCATTGAAGGACCCGGACTTGGGGCGGCAAAGGGAGTAAATCCAGGCCTGACAACATACTGTATACTTGTACTTGCCTGGTCTGTGGGGATTTTGATGTCTTGTCTCTCCACGGATTAAAGGCAATGATTCCGTACTTTTGAATTAATATTTTTTTTCTTTGTTCTATGCTTATTTATTTTTTTGTGTAGCGGGGTGTCATATTTAGGGGGAGCATCTGAGTGGTAACTAGGCGCTCAGATGCACTAATTGTTAGGTTTCATGGACCACTGATGTGCAGTTCCCTGGGGCCTATATGTGGCGCTGTTGCCATAGGCCCGGGTTGAACCGTAGTACAGGGTTGTGCCTTTTCTTGTCCCCTCTCGGCAGCAGTACAGCGGGGCGGAGAACCTGCTGTGCCTGTCGGGAGAGGATATAAAAGGGGGCGGCGATCTTCCAGAGGGGTCGGTTCCGCACTCAGGCACCTTAGGCCTGGGTGTGTGCATATTGCCTCTGGGTGCCCTAGGCCCGGAGGCCTAGGCGAGCGTGTTGTCTCCGGGTGTCCTAGGCCCGGAGACGGAGCTGCTGTTCCATCCCAGACACCTTCAGTCTGGGGTGAGGTACTTTGGTGAGGGCCCGGAACCCAGCAACCTTCGGCTGGGGTCCGCTAAGGATCGAGGCTCCCAGGGATCTGCCTTGCGAGGGGACCCGTATCCAGGATCGAGGAGGCCAGGGAGGTGACCCTTTCTGAAGACCCAGTGCAGAGTTGTGGTGACGGAGGGGGCCTCTGGTAACTCTCCAGAGGGATGTTCTTGTCCTAAAAAGGGGCCAAGTTACTCAAGGAAGGGAGTGCGGGTTCTTTATGTCACAGTGGCAGTGACTCTACGCACACCAGGTCAGTGGCAGTGACTTGCAACTATTCACTCGGTCAGTGGCAGTGATCAACCTCATGGTCTGTGGCAGAGACCATGCGCCAAGCCTGTATGTGCAAACCAGAAAAGGAGAAACCCTGGATTAAGTTTGTGCCTGGACCTCCTCCCACCTTATCTGACCCGTGTTTGTCTCAACCTGTCTGCTCTCAAAGAGACTATTTATTGCCCTTAAGAATAAATAAGAAGTTGGACTTTTCAGTTGGTGTGGACAGTTGCTTACTGGGGAGAACTAAGGACTTGTTTCTGGCTACCCCAGAAACGAGGTCAGCTCTGGAGGTTTTTAAACACTGGCTGCAAGCAGGCCCGAAAAAATAACACTGCTCAACCTCCCCATCCAGGAGGGTACGGTGTGCCTCAGTCTTTTCCTGCGGAGGAGCCAAATTGAAGAAAAGCAGGTAAAGGCTGGGGTGGGTGCGCTACATTTATATATGTAGCGGGGTGTACAATTTAGGGGAAGTGTCTGAGTGGTAATTAGGCTCAGACACACTGATTGTTAGGGTTATGGACCATTTCTGTCCATGGGAGATAGTATTGGTGTGCAGTTCCCTGGGACCTACAGGTGGCGCTGTCGCCATAGGCCCAGGTTGAACCACAGTACAAGGTTGTGCCTTTTCTTGTCCCCTCTCGGCAGCAGTATGGCGGGGTGGGGAACCTGCTGTGCCTGTCGGGAGAGGGTATAAATAGGGGCGGCCATCTTTCATGCGTGGTTCCGCACCCAGGCACCTTCGGCCTGGGTGTGTGTGTGTGTGTGTCATCTCCGGGTGCCCTAGGCCCGGAGGCCTGGTTCCTGTTCCATCCCAGACACCTTCAGTCTGGGGTGAGGTACTATTTTGGAGGCCCGGAGCCCAGCACCTTCGGCTGGGGTCCGCCAGGGATCGAGGACTCCCAGGCTACCGCCTTGCGAGGGGACCCGGATCTTGGAAGAGGAGGCCAGGGAGGTTACCTGTTCTGAAGACCCAGCGCAGAGTCATGGTGACGGTGGGGATCTCTGGTAACTCTCCGGAGGGATGTCTTCTCCTTTACATGGGCCAGATGCTCGTTAGAAGGAGGTTCACGTTCAAGGTCAGTGGCAATGGCCTAATAGGGCCGTGCCCTATTCATCCAAGTCAGTGGCAGTGACTCTATTTACCCGGTCAGTAGAAGTGACCTATTCACCCAGTCAGTGGCAGTGACTTTATTCACCTGGTCAGTGGCAGTGACCTGTTCTCCAAGTCAGTGGCAGTGACTTCTTATTCACCCAGTCTGTGGCAGAGACCAACCTCACGGTCTGTGGCAGAGACCGTGCGCCATAACTGTTTGTGAAAACCTAAACAGTCAAAGAGTTGATTCAAGTTTGTGCCTGGACCTCCTCCCACCTAAGCTGTCCTGTGTCTCCTGTGTCTTGCTCCAACCTGTCTGCTGTTAAAGAGACTATTTATTATCCGTGTAAAATAAATATAGAAGTTGGACTTTCAGTTGGTGTGGACAGTTACATTACTGGGAAAACATAAGGACTTGCATCTATCTAAGGTAGAGGTGAGAATCGTCCTCGGGAGGATTCAACTCCAGCCGCAGGCAGGCCCGAAAACTAACACCGCTCAACCTCCTCACACAGGAGGGTACGGTAGGGTTGCCACCTCATCCCTTTAAATCCGAACACATATGAATTACACAGGTTCTGAGGCTAATTTAATGCAGATAAGGCACCAAGTGAGTTTAATTACCACGTTAATCAGCCACAGAACCTGTATAATTAATATGTGTTCGGTTTTAAAGGGATGAGGTGGCAACCCTAGGGTACGGGCTTGTGGTGCGGTGTGCCTCTCCCTCCCTGCGAGGAGCCGAAACAAAAAGGCAGGTAAGGGGAGAGGTGGGTGCGCTACATATATTATTTACATCTGATTTTATTTATTTACACAGGTTATTTATGTACAAAGATAGACATATATATTTTTAGATATTTCATTTATATATAGATTTTTTGCATTTTTCTCTTGCATATTGAATTTTTTATTTTATTTTTGCATTCTTGAAAGTTCCCTTTTTGGGTTTCTCTCTTTTTTTTGCACATAGTTATGTTATTAACGTTTATATCATTTATATTTGTAAAATTTTTTGTTTTTACAAGTGCATACTATGTGTGTTTTGGTTTGTCCGTTGGATTGCAGAGGGGGTCATCATTTTGATTATTCCTCACCTGCGAGGTCACAGATTTAAACTAGAGTGGAACCCGTGACTGATCAGCAATGACTAAGCACCGGGTGTGTGAAACGCTTTGCTGAAGCCACAGGAGATGTGTGTGCACAGGGCCGCTGTTAAAAATTATGGGGCCCCGTACAGCCTACCTGACGGGGCCCCCTTCGACCACGCCCTTGACACCACCCCTGTCTCCACACCTTACCTTGGCTCGAAAAAAAAGGCAGGTTTGTTGCCGTTTACACATGCATGCGGGGCCAACATGTGCTTTCGCAATTGCGCATAAGCACGAAGAAGCTGGAGCAGTTTACATTTCTTTTTAATTTTATTTTATTAAAATTACATCTTTCATTTTTTTTTTTTGCTTTCACAAGGAATTAATAACATTGTGATAGCGGGGCCATGACAGGTACTTTTTATGGAGAGATCTGGGGTCTTTTAGAGGGGGAGTAAAATGCAGCTCCACTGCACATGTTTACTGCACCCCCAACTGAAGTGTAAAGTAGCAGCTCATCAGCATTACAATTATCATCACAGGCAGTACAGTAAGCAGGGGCTCTATCATGGCTGTATGTCACATGGCTCTTTGCTGACTTTGATAACTTATGGCTGTACTGTATATAACAGACTGTAACACACCACAGCCATGAGACACAGAGCCATGATAGAGCCCCTACTTACTGTTAGGGATGGGCCCGGTGCTCGATTCGAACCCATGTTCGAATCGAGCATCGGGCGTTCGCTCGCTCGTCGAGCCCAGAACTATTTGGGCCGTTCGCATCACATTCGTGTGATGCGAGCGGCCCCGCAATGCATTGCGGCCGGCGCGGCCGGCGCAGTGCATTGCTGGCTGATGATTGGCCAAGCATGCACTGTGACCCCGCATGCTTGGCCAATCACAGCGCCCGAAACTCGGAGAGCAATAATTGGCTACAGGCAGGACGCCTGTAGCCAATTACAGCTCAGGGGCTTTAGTACACGCCCCACCATTTAAAAGGCCGCCACGCCATCGGCCCCGGTCACATGAGTTCCGGCTTTAGGAGAGATTAGTCTGCTGATTCTGTCTTTGCTTGATACTGAAAGATTTGCTCTTCTTTGCTAAACCATTGGCTATTTCTTTGCTAAACCATTGCTACCTAAGTCATTGATCGTTCATTGCTGCTGATTGCACAGTTAGTGTGTTATTAGCTGCTGCTGGGGATTAGTCTGGTGCGTGCTTACTGTTAGTACAGTATTGCAGTAGTACCAACCGCAGTGCTGTTAGCACAGCATTGCACCCCAACAGCACCCATAGGACTTCTAGTGTGTTAGTGGCAGCAAACAGAGCTCCTATATTTTCTTCTCAGCAGCACCCATAGGACTTCTAGTGTGTTAGTGGCAGCAAACAGAGCTCCTATATTTTCTTCTCAGCAGCACCCATAGGACTTCTAGTGTGTTAGTGGCAGCAAACAGAGCTCCTATATTTTCTTCTCAGCAGCACCCATAGGACTTCTAGTGTGTTAGTGGCATCACACAGAGCTCCTATATTTTCTTCTCAGCAGCACCCATAGGACTTCTAGTGTGTTAGTGGCAGCAAACAGAGCTCCTATATTTTCTTCTCAGCAGCACCCATAGGACTTCTAGTGTGTTAGTGGCAGCAAACAGAGCTCCTATATTTTCTTCTCAGCAGCACCCATAGGACTTCTAGTGTGTTAGTGGCATCACACAGAGCTCCTATATTTTCTTCTCAGCAGCACCCATAGGACTTCTAGTGTGTTAGTGGCAGCAAACAGAGCTCCTATATTTTCTTCTCAGCAGCACCCATAGGACTTCTAGTGTGTTAGTGGCAGCAAACAGAGCTCCTATATTTTCTTCTCAGCAGCACCCATAGGACTTCTAGTGTGTTAGTGGCAGCAAACAGAGCTCCTATATTTTCTTCTCAGCAGCACCCATAGGACTTCTAGTGTGTTAGTGGCAGCAAACAGAGCTCCTATATTTTCTTCTCAGCAGCACCCATAGGACTTCTAGTGTGTTAGTGGCAGCAAACAGAGCTCCTATATTTTCTTAGCAGCACCCATAGGACTTCTAGTGTGTTAGTGGCATCACACAGAGCTCCTATATTTTCTTCTCAGCAGCACCCATAGGACTTCTAGTGTGTTAGTGGCAGCAAACAGAGCTCCTATATTTTCTTCTCAGCAGCACCCATAGGACTTCTAGTGTGTTAGTGGCATCACACAGAGCTCCTATATTTTCTTCTCAGCAGCACCCATAGGACTTCTAGTGTGTTAGTGGCAGCAAACAGAGCTCCTATATTTTCTTCTCAGCAGCACCCATAGGACTTCTAGTGTGTTAGTGGCAGCAAACAGAGCTCCTATATTTTCTTCTCAGCAGCACCCATAGGACTTCTAGTGTGTTAGTGGCAGCAAACAGAGCTCCTATATTTTCTTCTCAGCAGCACCCATAGGACTTCTAGTGTGTTAGTGGCAGCAAACAGAGCTCCTATATTTTCTTCTCAGCAGCACCCATAGGACTTCTAGTGTGTTAGTGGCAGCAAACAGAGCTCCTATATTTTCTTCTCAGCAGCACCCATAGGACTTCTAGTGTGTTAGTGGCATCACACAGAGCTCCTATATTTTCTTCTCAGCAGCACCCATAGGACTTCTAGTGTGTTAGTGGCAGCAAACAGAGCTCCTATATTTTCTTCTCAGCAGCACCCATAGGACTTCTAGTGTGTTAGTGGCAGCAAACAGAGCTCCTATATTTTCTTCTCAGCAGCACCCATAGGACTTCTAGTGTGTTAGTGGCAGCAAACAGAGCTCCTATATTTTCTTGTCAGCAGCACACATAGTACCTATAGTGTGTTAGTGTCAGCACCCATAGGACCTACAGTGTGTTGTGAGCACACATAGGAGTTCTATTTTTTATACTATATACACTACCGACTACAATGGCTGGAAGACCGCCAAGGAGAGGCAGAGCGTGCCGAGGCAAGAACACAGGGCAGGCAGGCTCTGTTTCTAGAGACAACAGTGCTGGCCGTGGACGTGGTCGTGCATCGTCATCAGCACGTGGCCATGGGACACGCTTGTCTTTGTTTTCGGCAGCTGGACATGTGGAGCCGCATCATGCCGAAGGCTTGGTAGAATGGATGACCAAGCCCTCCTCATCCTCCTCATCCTCTCTCACCCAGGCTCAGGGTACTGGCAGAGCAGCTGCCAACGCGTACTCAATGGCATCATCAGCCACCCCTTCCCTAGACCCACCATGTCCTCCTGAGGAGTCCCCCGAACTGTTTGAGCACAGTGTTGGGTACATGCTCCAGGAGGATGCCCAACGATTCGAAGGCTCGGATGATGATACCCAGCTTGAGGAAGTCAGTAGTGTGCGCGCAGAGAAAGGGGATGCTGAAGGACAGCAATCTGGCAGTAGTGTTCCACCAGCTGCAGCTTACTGCCAGGTTTGCTCTAGTGGTGAAGAGGGAGGGGATGATGAGGTCACTGACTCCACGTGGGTGCCTGAAGGGAGAGAGGAGGATGCAGCGTCACATGTCCAACGAGGCAGGATGCCCCCTGGAGGCCAGCTAGAGGCCAGCACAGCAACTGTACCACACCGCAGAGCTCCGCCTGTGCAGGGCGCTGCCTCTGCACGTTATCACAAAAGTTCTTTGGTGTGGGCCTTTTTTGAGACGAGTGCATCAGATCGCACCACTGCTATTTGCAATATTTGTCTCAAGCGTATCTCGCGTGGCCAAAACATCAGCCGCTTGGGCACCACAAGCATGAGCAGACATATGTCGACCTGCCATGCAGCTCGTTGGCAAGCACACATAAAAGACCCACACCAAAGAACAAAGCGGACCTCTCCTTGCTCCTCATCAGCTGGGATCTCCATCCCCACTATATCTTCAGTCCTCTCTGAAAGCTGCTCTGAGAGGACTGAAGGTGTAGAATTAGGTGTGTCACAACCAAGTACTTGCAGTACACCGACGTCCGATTGTAGCAGGCAAATTTCCCTGCCCCAGCTGCTGGACCGTCGAAAGAAGTATACTCCCAGCCATCCACATGCCCAGCGGTTGAATGCTAGCTTGGCTAAATTGCTAGCACTTCAACTGCTGCCTTTTCAGTTGATAGACTCGGCCCCCTTCCGTGAGTTTGTTCAATGTGCGGTTCCTCAGTGGCAGGTTCCCAAACGCCACTTTTTCTCACGGAAGGCAATTCCGTCTCTCTACTGGCATGTGGAAGGCAATGTCCATGCCTCGCTGGACAGGGCGGTCAGCGGTAAGGTGCATATTACCGCTGACTCATGGTCCAGCAGGCATGGACAGGGACGTTATCTTTCTTTCACGGCCCATTGGGTCACTCTATTGGTAGCTGGGAGGGATGCAGGACAAGGTGCAGTAGTGTTGGAGGTTGTTCCGCCACCACGCCTCCAAAATGCTACTACTGGTTGTGACACACCTCTCTCCTCCACCCCCTCCTCTTCTTCTTCCTCCATGTCCTCTTCGAGTGCTCTGTCCTCGGAACCAGCGGTGCTCCGTAGGCGTTCAAGGGGCTACGCGAGTACGCAGGCAAAAAGATGCCATGCCGTGCTTGCGCTGGTGTGTTTGGGGGACAGGAGCCACACTGGGCCAGAGGTTCTGGCAGCTCTGCAGGGGCAGGCCGAGAGGTGGTTGACGCCACGCCAGCTTAAGCCAGGAATGGTCGTTTCTGATAATGGCACCAACCTCCTCTCCGCCCTGCGACAGGGGCAGCTCACCCATGTGCCCTGTATGGCTCACGTCCTCAACCTGGTGGTGCAGCGGTTCTTGGGCAGGTTCCCAGGCTTACAGGATGTCCTGAGGCAGGCCAGGAAAGTCTGTGTGCATTTCCGCCGATCTTATAATGCCAGTGCTCGGCTGACTGAGCTGCAAAAGGAGCTGAACCTGCCCAAGAACCGCCTAATATGTGACATGCCCACCAGGTGGAACTCAACGTTGGCCATGCTGCAGCGACTGCACACGCAGCAGAGGGCCATCAATGAGTACCTTTGCGACTACGGCACCAGGACAGGGTCAGGGGAGCTTGGCTTTTTTTCCCCACGCCAGTGGAGCATGATCAGGGATGCATGCACTGTCCTCTCACCATTTGAGGAGGCCACGAGGATGGTGAGCAGTGACAGTGCATGCATCAGTGACACTGTACCTCTTGTCCACCTGTTGGAGCATACGCTGCGTGGGATAATGGACAGGGCACTTGAGGCAGAACAGAGGCAGGAAGAGGAGGACTTCCTTGTCTCTCAAGGCCCCCTTTATCCAGACAATGTTCCTTCTGTCCCACCCATCACACAGGAAGAGGAGGAGGAGGAGGAGGAGGAGGAGGATTGTGTGAGCATGGAGGTGGAGCCTGGCACTCAGCATCAGCAGCAGCAGTCTTTTAGGGATGATGTACAGTCCCAACAAACCAGTGGACTTGTACGTGGCTGGGAGGAGGTGGCTGGCGATCATGTCATCCTCAGTGACCCAGAAGACTCCGGACCGAATGCCTCAGCTAACCTACGCTGCATGGCCTCCCTGATCCTGCAAAGCCTGCGGAAGGATCCTCGTGTTCTTCGGATCAAGGAGAGTGACCATTACTGGCTGGCCACTCTCCTTGATCCACGGTACAAGGGTAAGGTTGCGGACCTTATCTTGCCGTCGCAGAGGGAGCAGAGGATGAGACATCTCAGGGAGGCCTTGCAGAAAGGTCTGTGCAACGCGTTCCCAGAAACTGGGAGGTTACAAACTCCTGGTCCTGGACGACGAGTTGCTGAGGCTTCGGTCAGTAGCAGAAGGAGCGGTGGGGAAGGTGGACGTCTGACCGATGCGTTCAGACAATTTTTTAGTCCGCAGCCCCAAGGTATGATCGGTTCCAGCAACCATCGCCAGCGTCTGATATACATGGTGCAGGAATACCTAGGGGCAAGGTCAGACTTGGACACCTTTCCCACCGAAAATCCTCTGGCTTACTGGGTCCTGAGGATGGATCACTGGCCAGAGCTTGCACAGTATGCAATTGAGCTACTGGCCTGTCCTGCATCCAGCGTTCTTTCCGAACGCACATTCAGTGCTGCTGGAGGATTTGTCACCGATCATAGGGTGCGCCTGTCCACCGACTCGGTTGATCGACTGACCTTCATAAAAATTAATCAGTCTTGGATCACCACCAGCTACCAGACACCTGAAGCGGATATAACGGAATAATTTATAATGTCACATCCCTTCAAGACTGCCTATGCTGATGCTGAGTGACTGTCCTGTTATGTTCACTGACTATCCTCTTCCTCCTCCTCAATGATCCATGCCACCACACCAGTGCCTAAGGCACAATTTTTCAGCCCCTGTATAACAGGGGCGTGTAATTACAATTTTTTAAAAAGATGCTTCGCAACAGGTGTGACTGCTGTGCTCAGAGTACAGTATCTGTGAGGGGTTGCAGTGTTGTGGCACCAGCACCAGTGCCTAAGGCACAATTTTTCAGCCCCTGTTGGGGCGTGTAATTACAATTTTTAGGCAATGCTTTGCAACAGGTCTCATTGCTGTGCTCAGAGTACAGTATCTGTGAGGGGTTGCAGTGTTGTGGCACCAGCACCAGTGCCTAAGGCACAATTTTTCAGCCCCTGTATAACAGGGGCGTGTAATTACAATTTTTTAAAAAGATGCTTCGCAACAGGTGTGACTGCTGTGCTCAGAGTACAGTATCTGTGAGGGGTTGCAGTGTTGTGGCACCAGCACCAGTGCCTAAGGCACAATTTTTCAGCCCCTGTTGGGGCGTGTAATTACAATTTTTAGGCAATGCTTTGCAACAGGTCTCATTGCTGTGCTCAGAGTACAGTATCTGTGAGGGGTTGCAGTGTTGTGGCACCAGCACCAGTGCCTAAGGCACAATTTTTCAGCCCCTGTATAACAGGGGCGTGTAATTACAATTTTTTAAAAAGATGCTTCGCAACAGGTGTGACTGCTGTGCTCCAAGTACAGTATCTGTGAGGGGTTGCAGTGTTGTGGCACCAGCACCAATGCCTAAGGCACAATTTTTCAGCCCCTGTTTAACAGGGGCGTGTAATTACAAATCTTGATCTAATAGTTCACAGCAGGGCCCATTCCTGCGCCCACCAAGAGTAACTATGAGGGCCTACAGTCTTGTGGCAACACCGTCCACCACCACCACCACCACCAAAGGCCCAATTTTTCTGCCCTGTTCAACAGGTGCATGCAATTACAAATCTTGATCTAATAACTCACAGCAGGGCCCATTCCTGCACCCACCAAGAGTAACTGTGAGGGCTTACAGTCTTGTGGCAACACCGTCCACCACCACCACCACCACCACCAAAGGCCCAATTTTTCTGCCCGGTTCAACAGGTGCATGCAAGTACAAATCTTGATCTATTAACTCACAGCAGGGCCCATTCCTGTGCCCACCAGTCTTGTGGCTACACCAATATCTAATAGGGCAAATTTCTGCAGAGTATATACGGCAGGCCCCTACTTTCAAACATCCAACTTACAAACGACTCCTACTTGCAAACGGCAAGAGAAAACAGGAAGTGAGAGGAAATCTACCCCTAGGAAGGAAAATTCTATCCTGTTAGATTTAATTTGGGAAAAAGGTATCTCCTCTCTACTGATGCTTTATCACCAATCCTTGTTTCAATTAAAACCCCACTTTTCCAAAAACATTTGTCATTGGGTCGGAAAGTGAGGTGACATGTTCTGAACAGATGTGCAAAGACAGCAAATGTTACAGGGGTGATAACCCCTCCCTATGTTCTCCAAAAAGCTTAAAAATTGATTTTTTTGGGATGTAGCTACACTTCATAATGTACCTGTTCAGATTCTACTTAAGAACAAACCTACAGTCCATGTCTTGTTTGCACCACCTATATACTGCTGTTCAGAGTATATAGGGTTGTAGGTATAGGGTTTTATTTTGGGTGCGGGGTCCCCCTTAGTATCCATACAAGACCCAAAGGGGCTGGGGTGGGGGGGGGGTGATGGGGTAGCCATGCCATTTTTCTCAAGGATTTTCAGCCATATGGCGGCCAGGACAAGACATGACATTAAAGCCGCAAGTGGTTTTAAATGGCTTCTTTTTTTCCTTTACAAATGTCATTTTGTGCAAGGACAGTTCTAAACACGGGAAACACATGCCACTTCACAGGCATACTTTAGACACCCCCCAGGTACCGTATTTAAAGGAAAATTTCACTTTTTTTTTTTCACTTTATGCATCATTAAAATGACTGCTCCCGAAAAAACTTTAGTTTTTAAAATTTCTTTTTGCATTGATATATGTCCCCTGGGGCAGGACCCGGGTCCCCAAACCTGTTTTATAACATTAACATGCATATTGGCCGTTGTAATTAGCAATTTTGATTTCGAACGTTCGCGTCCATTATAACGAATAGGGTTCGAAAATTCGCGCGAACTTTCGGTCCGTTCGAAGGTTCTGGTGCGAACCGAACCCGGGGGTGTTCGGCTCATCCCTACTTACTGTGCTGCCTGTGAAGACTATGGTAATGCTAATGATAACCTGCTGTGTTGTGAGTTCTATTCTAAGGACACAGTGAGGATTCTATGCTTTATTCTTCACTCACTGTGTCCATTGCAGCCACGATCTCCTTCATGTTCCCTGTCAGCCTCCTCGCATCTCAGCACCTGAGAACGGCGGGCGCCGGGAGGAGAATCATAGTATCACTAATAGAGTAGCGGTCGGGCTGGATATACATCCGCTCCCGAAAATGAAGAAATAGTCCCTCCTCTGTGCGCACCTGGGCCCCTCTGTTGACCTGATGGGGCCCAGGAAAATGGTACAACCCAGCTCCATAAAACAAGTAGGAGTGGGGGAGAAGTTTACTAAGCTGGATTTTTTTAATTTAATGCAGCAATGAGCTGTAATGCTGGCCGGGCCCCTCTATGCAGCTGATAGGGCCGGGCCCCATACAACAGGGCTGGTTGTACTGTCCTATCAGCGGCCCTGTGTGTGCAAGATGTATCCTCCTTTTCAATTCAACTACAATTTTTATGTCACCACTTTTCCTTCACTTGATTGTTCATTCATGCTCTGGCTGCAGACCAAGGCTGGCACTCTGCAGTTGTTACAGCAGGAGAGATCTCATGCTCCACCTGGAGCGGTCATCAACAGTGTCCCTGGTTGCTACCACATCAGTACAGTGTCACCAGATCCAGGGCAGCCAGCAACATTGTTCTTGATCATCACCACACTAGTGCAGTATTGCCTCTGCTTGCTACCTGTACTGACCCTGGCCTGTGTTATGACATTTCTGACTGCTTTCTGGACCAATCATTTGCCTGTTTGATGACCATATCTCTGCCTGCCACCCTAACTGACCTATCTGCATGGCCCACTGACTATGTTCCTGCAGAATGCCAGTCCCAACCATCCCCTGCAGACAACTGCACTTCTAGAGCCACAGACTAACCTTGCTTGGCTTATAGGAATAGGGACTGCTATAGGTGACGCTACTTTAACCACTTGTCCACCGCCCACTGTCAAATGACAGCGGGCGGAAGACTCTATTGTTCTGACTAGACGTCATATGACGTCACGCCTTTAAAAAACACTAAGGGACGCGAAAGCTCTATTTGTGGGAAAAAAAGGACGCAAATTTCGTTTGGGTACAGCATCGCACGATCGCGCAATTGTCATTCAAAATGTGACAGCGCTGAAAGCTAAAAAATAGCTTGGGCAGGAAGGGGGTGAAAGTGCCCAGTAGGCAGGTGGTTAAGCTATATTCATACAGGAGCAACCTTTATAGTACACTGTTTTTGATACAATTGGTTGATTTTTGCGACGCACAAGATACAATGTCTAGTACATAATCTGTCCAGACATTGAAAAGTCTCATACTCGGGATGAGTAGCAGAATGTGTTTTGGATATAAATTTTAAGTATGCCCATGCTGTGTGTGAAAAATATCTTATTACATTAATAACTTTGTGAAAAAAAATAATTTTGCATTTTCCAAACACTTGTGGCAAAAAAATTATATTTTGAAAGGACTTACTATGCCTTGCTTTCCGAAATGTGGTATTTTTTGGGTGTTTCTCCTTTCCTGGCTACTCAGGAACTCCAAAAATATGATGGATAGTTAGGAAAATTAGACACGTAATTTATTCTCCCTGAAAACCCAAAGGTGCTCCTTGGATGTTGGGCCTCTCTATGTGTCTAGGCTGTGAGAAAGTCTATCACATGTGGTAAGCCCAATACTTGAAATTAGTAGCAGAATATGTTTTGGGGTATAATCCTAAGTATGTCTATGATGTGCGTGAGAAATAACTTGTTCAAATGACAACTTTGTGGGGGGAAAAAAAACAACATCTTAAAAACATCTAAAATTTTTACTTTTGGTCCCTTAAAAAGTGTCAGACACATATACAAACTGTTGTAATTCCTACACAGTTCACCTGATTTGGATGTAAATACCCTCAAATTAAAGCTGAAAATCTGCAGTTAAAGCACATCTTGTTCGTTTCATTTCAAATCCATTGTGGTGGTGTATAGAGCCAAAAAGATTAGAATTGCGTCGATGTCCCAATATTTATGGACCTGACTGTATATACAGCCAGTCTCGTGTGTGTGTATGTGTGTGTATGTATATATATATATATATATATATATATATATATATATATATATATATATATATATATATATATATATATATATACATATATATACACTCTGCATCCAGTGTAGCTAAATCTGATTGCAGGCTATTACTGGTGTACTTTTTCTAATATACTTCAGGCAGGCAGGTTATTCAGTTTGCTGCAGTGTATTTAATATATATATTGTGATGTTGGTGCTGGATCACTGTGACCCTTCACCTTTTTCTCCAGTAGTGTGTAACCCATGGTTAAGAGGTTCATCCAGCCTGTGTGTAACTTGCTGAGCAGATACTGGCAGCATTGCTAGCAGCACCCTGAGAGACACCATTTCTAAGGGACATAACATATATATACAGTCAGTCTCGTATATACAGGTGATACTCGAAAAATTAGAATATAGTGCAAAAGTTCATTTATTTCACTAATGCAACTTAAAAGGTGAAACTAATATATGAGATAGAATCAATACATGCAAAGCAAGATAGTTCAAGCTGTGATTTGTCATAATTGTGATGATTATGGCTTACAGCTCATGAAAACCCCAAATCCGCAATCTCAGAAAATTTGAATATTGTGAAAAGGTGCAATATTCTAGGCTCAAAGTGTCCCACTCTAATCATCTAACTAAGCCATAACACCTGCAAAGTGTTCCCAGGCTATTAAATGGTCTCCCAGTCTGGTTCAGTAGGAATCACAATCATGGGAAAGACCTGACCTGACCTGACCTGACAGTTGTGCAGAAAACCATCATTGGCACCCTCCATAAGGAGGGAAAGCCTCAAAAGGTAATTGCAAAAGATGTTGGATGTTCCCAAGGTGCTGTATCAAAGCACATTAATAGAAAGTTATGTGGAAGGGAAAAGTGTGGAAGAAAAAGGTGCACAAGCAGCAGGGATGACGGCAGCCTGGAGAGGATTGTCAGGAAAAGGCCATTCAAAAGTGTTGGGGACTTTTACAAGGTGTGGATTGAGGCTGGAGTCATTGCATCAAGAGCCACCACACACAGACGGATCCTGGACATGGGCTTCAAATGTCGTATTCCTCTTGTCAAGCCACTCCTGAACAACAAACAACATCAGAAGCGTCTTACCTGGGCTAAAGAAAAACAGACCGGGTCTCTTGCTCAGTGGTCCAAAGTCCTCTTTTCTGATGAGAGCAAATTTTGCGTCTCATTTGGAAACCAAGGACCCAGAGTATGGAGGAAGAATTGAGAGGCACACACTGCAAGATGCTTGAAGTCCAGTGTGAAGTTTCCACAGTCTGTGTTGATTTGGGGAGCCATGTCATCTGCTGGTGTTGGTCCACTGTGCTTCAATAAGTCCAGGGTCAACGCAGCTGTCTACCAAAAGATTTTGGAGCACTTCATGCTTTCTTCCGCAGACGAGCTCTATGGGGATGCTGACTTCATTTTCCAGCAGGAATTGGCACCTGCCCACACTGCCAAAAGCACCAAAACCTGGTTCAATGACCGTGGGATTACTGTGCTTGATTGGCCAGCAGACTCCCCTGACCTGAACCCCATAGAGAATCTATGGGGCATTGCCAGGAGAAAGATGAGAGACATGAGACCAAACAATGCAGAAGAGCTGAAGGCCGTTATTGAAGCATCCTGGTCTTCCATAATACCTCAGCAGTGCCACAGGCTGATAGCTTCCATTCCACGCTGCATTGAGGCAGTAATTGCTGCAAAAGGGGCCCAAACCAAGTACTGAGTACATATGCATGCTTATACTTTTCAGAGGTCCGATATTGTTCTATGTACAATCCTTGTTTTATTGATTGTATGTAATATTAAAATTTTCTGAGATTGTGGATTTGGGGTTTTCATGAGCTGTAAGCCATAATCATCACAATTATGACAAATCACGGTTTGAACTATCTCATATATTAGTTTCACCTTTTAGGTTGCATTAGTGAAATAAATTAACTTTTGCACGATATTCAAATTTTTCGAGTATCACCTGTGTGTGTGTGTGTGTGTGTGTGTGTATATATATATATATATATATATATTTATATATATATATATATACACTCTGCATCCAGTGTAGCCAAGCCTATATCTGACTGCAGGCCATTCCTGGTGTACTTTTTCTAATATACTTCAGGCGGTGTACACAGTACCATGCACCCATAGTGCAGTTGCTACTACTTTTCTGGTGGTGTACACTGTACACAATACAGTGCAGCCATAGTTGTTATTACACTTCTGGTGGTGTAAACAGTACCGTGCACCCATGGCACAGTTGCTACTACTTTCTGGTGGTGTACTCAGTACACAATACAGTGTACCCATAGTTGCTATTAGACTTCTGTTGGTGTACACAGTACCGTGCACCCATAGTGCAGTTGCTACAACTTTTCTGGCATTGTACACAGTACACAATACAGTGCACCCATAGTTGTTATTACACTTCTGTTGGTGTACACAGTACCGTGCACCCATAGTGCAGTTGCTAAAACTTTTCTGGCGGTGTACACTGTACACAATACAGTGCACCCATAGTTGCTATTAGACTTGTGGTGGTGTACACAGTACCGTGCACCCATAGTGCAGGTGCTACTACTTTTGTGGTGGTGTACACAGTACACAATACAGTGCACCCATAGTTGCTATTAGACTTCTGTTGGTGTACACAGTACCGTGCACCCATAGTGCAGTTGCTACTACTTTTCTGGTGGTGGACACAATACAGTGCACCCATAGTTGCTATTGGACTTCTGGTGGTGTACACAGTACCATGCACCCATAGTGCAGTTGCTACTACTTTTCTGATGGTGTACACAGTACACAATACAGTGCACCCATAGTTATTACACTTCTGTTGGTGTACACAGTACCGTGCACCCATAGTGCAGTTGCTACAACTTTTCTGGTGGTGTACAGAGTACACAATACAGTGCACCCATAGTTGTTATTACACTTCTGTTGGTGTACACAGTACCGTGCACCCATAGTGCAGTTGCTACAACTTTTCTGGCAGTGTACACAGTACACAATACAGTGCACCCATAGTTGCTATTAGACTTCTGGTGGTGTACACAGTAATGTGCACCCATAGTACAGTAGCTACTACTTTCTGGTGGTGTACACAGTACACAATACAGTGCATCCATAGTTGTTATTACACTCCTGTTGGTGTACACAGTACCGTGCACCCATAGTGCAGTTGCTACAACTTTTCTGGCAGTGTACACAATACAGTGCACCCATAGTTGCTATTAGACTTCTGGTGGTGTACACAGTAATGTGCACCCATAGTACAGTAGCTACTACTTTCTGGGGGTGTACACAGTACACAATACAGTGCATCCATAGTTGTTATTACACTCCTGTTGGTGTACACAGTACCGTGCACCCATAGTGCAGTTGCTACTACTTTTCTGGCGGTGTACAAAGTACACAATACAGTGTAGTGTGGTTTTGCTAAACAAAGTTTACAGCATGTCCGGAAGGCCACCAAGGAGAGGCAGATGCTCAGAGGCCACTAAAAGAGGGCAAGCAGGCTCTGTGTCTACAGTCAACAGTGCTGGTCATGGACACGGTGCATCCTCAGCACGTGGCCGTGGGGCACACTTGTCCTTTTTGCTGCAGCTGGTCGTGTTATTGAGACACAACATGCAGAAGAGTTGGTGGAATGGATAACAAAGCCGTCCTCATCCTCCTCATCCTCTGTCACCCAGGCTCAGAGTAGTTTGCCTGCCTATGCAGCTGCCAAAGCGGCCTATTCCATAGGCTACATGTCAACAGTCACTCCTTCCCTAGCCCCAACATCATGCACAGAGGAGTCCCCCGAACTATTCGACCACAGTGTCGGGTACATGCTGCAGGAGAATGCGTAGTGTTTTGAAGGCTCCGATGATGGTACCCAGGTTGAGGAAGGGAGTAACGTGAGCCTAGAGAGAGCACGCAGCCCAAGAAGGACAAGAATCTGGCAGTTATGTTCCTCCAGCTGCAGCATACTGCCAAGTTTGCTCCAGTGACGAGGAGGGAGGGGATGATGAGGTCACTGACTCTACTTGGGTGCATGATAGAAGTGAGGAGGAGGCACATCTCCAATGAGGCAGGATGCCCTCCAGGGGGCAGCTTAAGGGCAGCCACCCTATTGCATCACACCGCAGAGCTAAGCAGGTGCAGGGCGCTGCTGACTCCCCGCAAATTTTGAAAAGTTCTTTGGTGTGGGCCTTTTTTGACACGTGTGCAGCAGATCGCACCGTTGCTGTTTGCAACATATGTCTCAAGCGTATGAAGCGTGGCCAAAACAGCAGCCGCTTGGGCACCACATGCTTGACCAGACATATGACAACCTCCCATGCAGTCCATTGGCAAGAGCACTTAAAAGACCCACATCAAAGAACAAGGCGGACCTCTCCTTGCTCCTCATCTGAGATCTCTAACTCCACTATACCTCCAGTCCTCTCAGAAACCTGCACTGAGAGGAATGTAGGTATAGAAATAGGTGTCCCAAGTACTTGCGGTCAATCTGCTAGCGGTACACCAACAACCGATTGTAGCAGGCAAATTTCCCTACCCCAGTTGCTAAACCGTCAAAAGAAATTCGGTCCCAGCCATCCACATGCTCAGCGTTTAAATGCTAGCTTGGCCAATTTTCTAGCACTGCTGCCTTTTCAGCTGGTAGACTCTGCCCCCTTCAGAGGTGGTTGACGCCAAGCCAGCTTCAGCCAGGAATTATTGTTTGCGACAATGGCACCAACCTTCTCTCCGCCCTCCGACAAGGACACTTGTCCCATGTTCCCTGTTTGGGTCACATCCTGAATTTGGTGGTGCAGCGGTTCTTGAGCAGGTACCCGGACTTACAGGATCTCTTGAGGAAGCCCAGGAAAGTCTGTGGTCATTTCCACCGGTCATATAATGCCTGTGCTTGGCTGGCTGACCTTCAAAGGAATGCATCCTTCCCAAGAACCGCCTCATTTGTGACATGCCCACCAGGTGGAACTCAACGTTGGCAATGCTGCAGCAGCTGTACACGCAGCAGAGGGCCATCAATGAGTATCTGTGTGAGTATGGCACCAGGACAGGGTCAGGGGTGCTTGGCTTTTTTTCGCCACGCCCAGTGGCTACTGATCAAGGATGCATGCACTGTCCTGTCACCATTTGAGGAGGCCACGAGGATGGTGAGCAGTAGGGATGAGCTTTATGTTCGGGTCGAACATGAGTTCGACTCGAACATTGGCTGTTCCCCCGTTCGTCGAAAAACAAACATTATGGGGCGTTCAAATGGGGCGCCAAATTCCAACGGAGCGGAATGCCCCATAATGCACTGCGAGATCACAGTGCATTGCTGTATGATAATTGGCCAAAGCATGCACTATGACCCGCATGCTTTGGCTAATCCCAGTGCCATCAGCAAAGAGAGCAATAATTGTCCAATTATGGCTCAGGGGGACTAAGTCCATGCCCCACACTATAAAAAGCCGCCTGCTCGTCGGCCCTGTGTAGTGTGTTGCTGGCATGGACCGAGAGAGAGTGTCATTTAGATTGAGCAGACAGGCAGGTTATTCAGCTAGCTGCAGTGTATTTAGTATATATATATATATATATATATATATATATATATATATATATATATATATACATCCAGGCTTGTATATATATGTTATGTCCCTTAGACACGGGGTCTCTCAGGGTGCTGCTAGCAATGCTGCCAGTATCTGCTCAGCAAGTTACGCATAGGCTGGATCAACTTCTTAACCATGGAGAGGGTTTATTACTCACTCAGTACATGATGACTTTGTTACATGGAGTCCTAATACAACAGGCTTCTGTCATTACCAGATGTAATCCCTTCTGTGTATCATGCTGCTGCTTCCCAGTCCCAGAAACACACTAACTTACTTCCTGGTACAGCCCCTCCCCCAGCATGCATCAGGAGAAAAGGGTGAAGGGTCACAGTGGGTGAAGGGTCACAGTGATCCAATACAAACATCATATCGCCTCTTTTTCCCATAAAAAACAAAACAAAAAGAGAAAAAAATAAAAATAAACATAACAAGAGAACAAAATACTCAACACATAAAATAACAAGGCAAGCAGGATCAGTTCAGCAAGTAGTATCTCCAACTCAGTTCTGTGGCTCCTGCATCACGTTATGAGACCTTTGTCTCTGTTTCCTGACCTCCAAAGTGTCCCGTAAGATTTCAATGCTTTGCGAAAGAGGAGTTTTATATCTTTGGCGGGCAGACTTACGAAGTGGCACAACACTAGGAGGGGTAAAGGTTGTCAAAGGTTCTGGAGATGTCAATGGGTGTCCAACAGACAAATCAGTCTCTGCAACTCCAGGCACATGTCCGGGCTCCTCAGGAATATGGTCACCAACCGCTTCAGGTGTTGGTTGTAAACTTGTGGGATCATGCCAGACACCATGCCCTATGTCGACAGTAGAGCCCTGAGTAGACTCTGGTGGTTGGGTAGAAAGAGAGGTCGGGTTTGTTTCTACTGGCAGGCTAATGCGCTTTCTCAATTGTGAAAGGTGTCTTCGAACACAAACGCCATTCTCCAGGTGTACAAGGTACATTCGTTGTCCAAGAGGTCCATCAATAATGCCAGGAAGCCAATGAGGCAAAACTCTGTAATTCCGAATCCATACAAGATCACCAGCATGGAATCCAGGACGGCCTGGAGGAGGAGGTGTTGGTGACTGTTCCTGTGGACGAACTAAATCCAGTTTGGTGCGGACATGCCTGCCAAACATAAGAAAAGCTGGGGACAGCCCAGTAGTAGCGTGTTTTGTGTTTCAGTACATGGTCAAGAACTCCAGCAGCTTCTCCTCTGACAGTCTGACCTGGTCCAGATTGGACAGTAAGTGCTTCTAAAAACGTCTGCACAAACCGTTCTGCCAGCCCAATCGAGGCTGTTTTGTAGTGTTGGATGCCCAAGCCACTTAGGAAGGATTGAAATGTAAATTGAGTCCCATTGTCCGAGACTGTGGCTGTTGGCAAGCCATATTGAGCAAAGAGCTTCCTTAAGACTAGAATGGTAGCAGCTGAGGTAACAGAAGGCATTTGAAAAACATCCGGCCATTTTGAATGTGCATCTACCACGATCAAATACATTTTACCCTGGATTGGGCCAGCAAAATCGAGATGGAGTCTTGACTATGAGTCTGTCGGCCATGGCCAAGGTAGCAGGGTTCCTTTCTTTTGGGGTCGCTGAGCTTGACAGCACCCAGGACATTGAGCCACATAATCTTCAATTGCTGTGTCCATTTGTGGCCACCAAACATAGCTCCGGGCTCGCTGCTTCATGCGCACCACACCACACTGTAGGCAACCAGCATTAGTCACAAGCTCACATTTTCTGGCAAAGTACAGACGAAATTCACCTGGGATTTTCTCTGGCCATCCAGCCTGAACATATGAGAATATCTGAGACAGGAAAGGATCTGTGACTGTATGTCTGGCAATTAGGGAGGTGGACATGCAGGATTTCGGCCTGTGTATTTCCACTATGCGTACGCCTCTTGGTTAGTGGTCTCCAATTGGCAATCTGGAAAATGCATCTGCATTGCCATGGGCATCATGGGAGCGGTATCTGATAGAATAAGTATAAGCTCCCAAGAATTAAGCGTACCTTTGTAAGCGAGATGCAGTTGTTGTAGAAATTATTTTCTGAGGGTTCAGTATTGACAACAGAGTTTTGTGGTCAGTGATAAGTGAACTCCCGACCATAGATATACGTATGAATTTTTTTTGTGGCCCATACGATGGCCAAAGCTTCCTTGTCTATCTGGGAGTAGTTTTGGTCTGCTGAGGTTAAAGACCTGGAGGCAAAAGAAATGGGGCGCTCTGTGCCATCTGGCATGACATGGGAAAGCACAGCACCCAGTCCATAAGGCGAGGCGTCACAAGCATAGGTGACGTGTTTCTTTAAATCATAGTGGACCCGAACTCGAGAAGAAAGAATGAGTTCTTTAGAAAGCCGAAAAGCTTCTTCACATTTGGCTGTCCATATCCTTTAGCTCTTGCATCCAGTAAGCAATGTAATGGGTAAAGGTGGTGTGCTAGGTTCGGCAAGAAACAGTGGTAGTAATTTAGGAGGCCAAGGTAGGACCTGAGATGTGTGACATTCTGGGGTGTAGGGGCATGGGTAAGGGCTTTAACCTTTTCTTCAGTAGTGTGTAACCCATGTCGGTCCACAGTGTGGGCACAAAATTCCAGTCGAGACTTTAGAAATTCGCATTTTGAAAGATTGAAACGTAAACCATACCTTTGGAGTCTCTCTAGCACAGTTTCAACATTCTTTGTGTTCTTCATCAGTGGGACCAGTGATGAGCATGTTATCTAGTAGACATTGAGTGAAAGGTATGCCTGCCAGGACCTCATCCATGATTCGCTGCCAGATGGCTGGAGCTGGGGCTATGCCAAAAACCATGCGGTTATATTGGAATAATCCTTTATGGGTGTTAATGGTCAACAGATGGCGTGAATCTGGGTGTACTTGCAGTTGCAGGTAAGCTTGCTTTAAGTCTATTTTTGTAAACTTTTGCCCCCCAGCCAGTGAGCTAAATAGATCTTCAAGTCGAGGCAATGGGTATTGATCCACAATAAGTTGGTTGTTCAGGGCAACCCTGAAATCTCCACAAATTCTAATGTCTCCATTCTTTTTCTTGACAGGCACAATTGGCGATGCCCATTCACTTCTATCAACTTTAGTTATGATCTTTTCAGCCAATAGGTGGTCCAGCTCTGCTTCCACTTTCTTTCTCAAGGCAAAAGGTACTGATCTTGACTTACAAAAACGAGGTTTAGCACCAGGCTTCAAGAGGAGGTGGGCCATTTTTCCTTTTTACAGTGCCCAAAGTGTCCTTGAAAACCCCCTTAAAGCATGACTTCAGGGATTTCACCCAATGTTCTACCTCAGAAAGCAATGTACATTGGGCAATGGCAAGAGGAGGCATGCCCAGGGCTTTGATCCAGTCCCTACCGTACAGCGGAGGACCTCCTTTATTGACAACATAAAGGCGTAGAGTTTGACTGCTGTTGCCTAATGTAAAAGGGGGTTTCACATAACCCAAGGGCTGTAGTAGTTCCTTGCTGTAGGTTTGTAGTGTGAGATTTGTAGGTTGGAGCGGTAGGGACAGACCCGATGCCTTTAAATCAGTCCATGAAATGACAGACACAGCCGCCCCTGTATCAACATCCATGGAGACAGGATAGCCATTGAGTGTGACATCCACTTTTATCGCAGGAATACTCCCAGCTACCTGAAACAGTCCAACATGCTGGACACCCGTTTCCTCACCAGAGCTGGAGCCGTTATTGTCAGTATCCATATGAAATGTCTGTTTACGTCTAACTTTTGTGGAAGTGTTCTGGGAGTGTGAGCTGAAGCAAACACGCCAAATATGGCCAGTCTTTCCACAAAAAAAACAAACGACATACTTGAACTTGCAAGCAGGTGCACTGTGAGCAGTGTTACCACAACGGTAGCAAGTTGGGGTCCTAGAGAAGAATTAGGGTGGCGAGGTTTAGGCAGATTTGGGGATGGCCATCTTGGGAGTCGGGTGATAGCAGAGTGGAATATTTCCTCTCCCTGGCTTGCAGGAGTTTCAGGTGGTGCCTTCAGTTGGGTGGCGTCCCGTGTAGCCAACTCCATGACCGTAGCAACGTCAGTGGCTTTCGTCAGAGTCAAGTTGGGTTCTGTGAGTAAGCGTTTCTGTATAGCTGGTCACAGAATCCCATAACAAACATGTCGCGGAGAGCCGTCTGCAGGTAGTCTCCAAACTGACAAGTGGCAGCTAGTTTACGTAAAGCAATGATATAAGTCTTTATGTCCTACCCGGCATGCTGCCTTCTACTGTAGAATTTAAACTGCTCTGCAATCTCTAATGGCTTTGGGTTGTAGTGCTTATGTAGCTTCTGAATTAACTCAAGCAGGGGCTTAGAGGCTGGCTTGTCTGGAGAAATTAGGTCTCTGAGAGTGCCATATGCAGCTTGATCCAATGTTGTGAGGAAAACTGCAACTTTCTTTTCTGCAGCCACACTATTTGCTTCCATATAGTGCTCCAGTCTCTCCACCCAGGAGCTCCATGATTCAGCAGTAGGGATGAGCTTCGTGTTCGAGTCGAACATACGTTCGACTCGAACATCGGCTGTTCGATCGTTCGACGAAGATCGAACGATTTGGGCCGTTCGCGCCAAATTCGAGTGACGCGAACGGCCCACAATGCACTACGCCATCGCAGTGTCATCCAGGCGCTGTGATTGGCCAAGCATGCACTGTGACCCCGCATGCTTGGCCAATCACAGCGCCGGCAGCGAGGAGAGCAATGATTGGCCACAGGCAGGATGCCTGTGGCCAATTATTGCTGAGGGTGTTTAGTACACGCCCCACACTATAAAAGGCCGCCAGCACGGCGGCCTAGTGTAGTGTGTTCCGGAGCAGGGAAAGACAAGCATAGGCAGGGACAGTGACATTTATTTCTTTCTTGCTTAACCTGGATTCCTTTAGTTTAGGGAAAGAGAAGGATAGGTAGGGAGAGTGTCAGTGTGTTTTACTGTGCCAGTCCTTGTTTCTAGGGACAAAGAAGGAAAGTGAGGGGATTTCTCCTTGTGCTATAGTGTGCTTTAAAAAAACATTTTTTCTAGGGACAGAAAACTGTAGGTAGGGAGAGTGTCAGTTTCTTTCACTGTGCCAGTCCTTGTTTCTAGGGACCAAGAAGGAAAGTGAGGGGATTTCTCCTTGTGCTATAGTGTGCTTTAAAAAAACATTTTTTCTAGGGACAGAAAACTGTAGGTAGGGAGAGTGTCAGTTTCTTTCACTGTGCCAGTCCTTGTTTCTAGGGACAAAGAAGGAAAGTGAGGGGATTTCTCCTTGTGCTATAGTGTGCTTTAAAAAAACATTTTTTCTAGGGACAGAAAACTGTAGGTAGGGAGAGTGTCAGTTTCTTTCACTGTGCCAGTCCTTGTTTCTAGGGACAAAGAAGGAAAGTGAGGGGATTTCTCCTTGTGCTATAGTGTGCTTTAAAAAAACATTTTTTCTAGGGACAGAAAACTGTAGGTAGGGAGAGTGTCAGTTTCTTTCACTGTGCCAGTCCTTGTTTCTAGGGACAAAGAAGGAAAGTGAGGGGATTTCTCCTTGTGCTATAGTGTGCTTTAAAAAAACATTTTTTCTAGGGACAGAAAACTGTAGGTAGGGAGAGTGTCAGTTTCTTTCACTGTGCCAGTCCTTGTTTCTAGGGACAAAGAAGGAAAGTGAGGGGATTTCTCCTTGTGCTATAGTGTGCTTTAAAAAAACATTTTTTCTAGGGACAGAAAACTGTAGGTAGGGAGAGTGTCAGTTTCTTTCACTGTGCCAGTCCTTGTTTCTAGGGACAAAGAAGGAAAGTGAGGGGATTTCTCCTTGTGCTATAGTGTGCTTTAAAAAAACATTTTTTCTAGGGACAGAAAACTGTAGGTAGGGAGAGTGTCAGTTTCTTTCACTGTGCCAGTCCTTGTTTCTAGGGACAAAGAAGGAAAGTGAGGGGAATTCTCCTTGTGCTATAGTGTGCCAAAGCATTCCTCATCAACCATCTTTGAAATCCTTGTTTTTTGGACAGTCAGGGAAATTGTCGTTGTGCTATTCTGTGCAAAAGCAATAATCCTCAACCATATTTAGAAATCCTTAAGTAAAGGGACAGAGAAGGACACCTGAAGGTAGCCCTTATTGCTTTTTTCCCATCTCCCTGCAGGCCATCTATTAGAATGTCTGGAAGGCAAACAAGGAGAGGCAGACAGTCAGGAGGCAATAAAAGAGGGCAAGCAGGCTCTGTGTCTGGGGGCAACAGTGCTGGTCGTGGACGCGGTGCATTGTCATCAGCACATGGCCATGGGACACGCTTGTCCTTGTTTTCGGCAGCTGGACATGTTGAGCCACATCATGCCGAAGACTTGGTAGAGTGGATGACCAAGCCCTCCTCCTCCTCCTCATCCTCTCTCACCCAGGCTCAGGGTACTGGCAAAGCAGCTGCCAAAGCGTCCTCTTCCCTGGTATCAATGTCAGACTCATCATCAGTCACTCCTTCCCTAGACCCACCATGTCCTCCTCCTGAGGAGTCCCCCGAACTGTTTGAGCACAGTGTTGGGTACATGCTCCAGGAGGATGCCCAGCGTTTCGAAGGGTCTGATGATGAAACCCAGCTACAGGAAGGCAGTAGCGTGAGAGCAGACAGAGGGGATGCTCAAGAAGGACACCAATCTGGCAGTCATGTTCCAGCAGCTGCAGCATACTGCCAGATTGGCTCCAGTGATGAGGAGGGAGGGGATGATGAGGTCACTGACTCCACGTGGGTGCCTAATAGGAGAGAGGAGGAGGAGGAGGATGAGGAGGAGGCACATCTCCAACGAGGCAGGATGCCCTTTGGTGGCCAGCGTAAGGGCAGTACACCAACGGAATCACACCGCAGAGCTCCGCCTGTGCAGGGCGCTGCCTCTGCCCGTCATTCAAAAAGTTCCTTGGTGTGAGCCTTTTTTGAGGCTAGTGCATCAGATCGCACAGCTGCTGTTTGCAACATATGTCTCAAGCGTATATCGCGTGGCCAAAACATCAGCCGCTTGGGTACCACATGCCTGACCAGACATATGTTGACCTGCCATGCAGCTCGTTGGCAAGCCTACCTCAAAGACCCACACCAAAGAACAAAGCGGACCTCTCCTTGCACCGCATCAGCTGGGATCTCCAACCCCACTATAACTTCAGTCCTCTCTGAAACATGCACTGAGAGGAATGAAGGTGTAGAATTAGGTGTGTCACAGCCAAGTACTTGCGGCCACTCTGCTAGCAGTACACCGACGTCCGATTCTAGCAGGCAAATTTCCCTGCCCCAGCTGCTGGACCGTCGAAAGAAGTTCACTCCCAGCCATCCACATGCCCAGCGGTTGAATGCTAGCTTGGCTAAATTGCTAGCGCTTCAACTGCTGCCTTTTCAGTTGGTAGACTCGGCCCCCTTCCGTGAGTTTGTGCAATGTGCGGTTCCTCAGTGGCAGGTTCCCAAACGCCACTTTTTCTCACGGAAGGCTATTCCGGCTCTCTACCGGCATGTGGAAGGCAATGTCTTGGCCTCGCTGGACAGGGCGGTCAGCGGTAAGGTGCATATTACCGCTGACTCATGGTCCAGCAGGCATGGACAGGGACGTTACCTTTCTTTCACGGCCCATTGGGTCACTCTTTTGGCAGCTGGGAAGGATGCAGGACAAGGTGCAGTAGTGTTGGAGGTTGTTCCACCGCCACGCCTCCAAAATGCTACTACTGGTTGTGACACACCTCTCTCCTCCACCCCCTCCTTTTCTTCTTCCTCCATGGCCTCTTCCTGTGGTTTGTCCTATGAACCAGCGGTGCTCCGTAGCCGTTCACGGGGCTACGCAAGTACGCAGGCAAAAAGATGCCATGCCGTGCTTGCGCTGGTGTGTTTGGGGGACAGAAGCCACACTGGGGCAGAGGTCCTGTCTGCTCTGCAGGGCCAGGCCGAGAGGTGGTTGACGCCACGCCAGCTTAAGCCAGGAATGGTGGTTTGCGACAATGGCACCAACCTCCTCTCCGCCCTCCGACAGGGACAACTGACCCATGTGCCCTGTGTGGCTCACGTCCTTAAACTGGTGGTGCAGCGGTTCTTGGGCAGGTACCCGGGCTTACAGGATGTCCTGAGGCAGGCCAGGAAAGTCTGTGTGCATTTCCGCAGATCTTATAATGCCAGTGCTCGCCTGGCTGAGCTGCAAAAGGAGTTGAACCTGCCCAAGAACCGCCTTATATGTGACATGCCCACCAGGTGGAACTCAACGTTGGCCATGCTGCAGCGGCTGCACACGCAGCAGAGGGCCATCAATGAGTACCTGTGCGACTACGGCACCAGGACAGGGTCAGGGGAGCTTGGTTTTTTTTCTCCACGCCAGTGGGGCATGATCAGGGATGCATGCACTGTCCTGGCACCATTTGAGGAGGCCACGAGGATGGTGAGCAGTGACAGTGCATGCATCAGTGACACTGTACCTCTTGTCCACCTGTTGGAGCACACGCTGCGTGGAATAATGGACAGGGCACTTGAGGCAGAACAGAGGCAGGAAGAGGAGGACTTCCTTGCCTCTCAAGGCCCCCTTTACCCAGACAGTGTTCCTTCTGTCCCACCCATCGCACAGGAAGAGGAAGAGGAGGAGGAGGAGGAGGAGGAGGAGGAGGAGGATTGTGTCAGCATGGAGGTGGAGGCTGGCACTCAGCATCATCAGCAGCAGTCTTTTAGGGATGATTTACAGTCCCAAGAAACCAGTGGACTTGTACGTGGCTGGGAGGAGGTGGCTGCGGATCATGTCGTCCTTAGTGACCCAGAGGACTCCGGAGCGAATGCCTCAGCAAACCTACGCTGCATGGCCTCCCTGATCCTGCAAAGTCTGCGGAAGGATCCTCGTATTCTTCGGATCAAGGAGAGGGACCATTACTGGCTGGCCACTCTCCTTGATCCACGGTACAAGGGTAAGGTTGCGGACCTTATGTTGCCTTCGCAGAGGGAGCAGAGGATGAGACAACTCCGGGAGGCCTTGCAGAAAGGTCTGTGCAACGCGTTCCCAGAGACTGGGAGGTTACAAACTCCTGGTCCTGGACAACGAGTTGCTGAGGCTTCGGCCAGTCAAAGAAGGAGCGGTGGGGAAGGTGGCCGTCTGACCGATGCGTTCAGACAATTCTTTAGTCCGCAGCCCCAAAGTATGATCGGTTCCAGCAACCATCGCCAGCGTCTGATAAACATGGTGCAGGAATATCTAGGGGCAAGGTCAGACTTGGACACCTTCCCCACCGAAAATCCTCTGGCTTACTGGGTCTTGAGGATGGATCACTGGCCAGAGCTTGCACAGTATGCAATTGAGCTACTGGCCTGTCCTGCATCCAGCGTTCTTTCGGAACGCACATTCAGTGCTGCTGGAGGATTTGTCACGGATCACAGGGTGCGCCTGTCCACCGACTCGGTTGATCGACTGACTTTCATCAAGATGAACCAGTCTTGGATCACCACCAGCTAATACACACCTGATGCTGATATAACAGACTAATTGATTTTAACATGTCACATCCCTTCAAGACTGATGCTGATGCTGAGTGCCTGTGCTGTTATGTTGACTGGCTATCCTCCTCCTCCGAGTCCTCAATGATACGATTGATGATGATAGCTTGGAAGATCATTTTTGTTTATGGGTGCCGCCACCAGTGGCTAAGGCCCAATTTTTCAGCCCCTGTTTTACAGGGGCGTGTAATTACAATTTTTTTTAGCAATAATTTGCCATAGGGCTCATTGCTGTGCTCCAAGTACAGTATCTGTGAGGGGTTGGAGTGTTGTGGCACCAGTGCCTAAGGCCCAATTTTTCAGCCCCTGTTTAACAGGGGCGTGTCATTACAATTTTTGAAGCAATACTTTGCAACAGGGCTCATTGCTGTGCTCCAAGTAACGTATCTGTGAGGGGTTGTAGTGTTGTGCCACCAGTGCCTAAGGCCCAATTTTTCAGCCCCTGTTCAACAGGGGCATGCAATTACAATTCTTGATCTAATAATTCACAGCAGGGCCCATTGCTGCACCCACCAAGAGTAACTCTGAGGGCTTACAGTGTTGTGGCAACGCCACCACCACCACCACCACCACGAAAGGCCCAATTTTTCAGCCCCTGTTCAAAAGGGGCATGTAATTACAATTCTTGATCTAATAATTCACAGCAGGGCCCATTCCTGCACCCACCAAGAGTAACTCTGAGGGCTTACAGTGTTGTGGCAACACCACCACCACCACCACCACGAAAGGCCCAATTTTTCAGCCCCTGTTCAAAAGGGGCATGCAATTACAATTCTTGATCTAATAATTCACAGCAGGGCCCATTCCTGCACCCACCAAGAGTAACTCTGAGGGCTTACAGTGTTGTGGCAACACCACCACCACCACCACGAAAGGCCCAATTTTTCAGCCCCTGTTCAACAGGGGCATGCAATTACAATTCTTGATCTAATAATTCACAGCAGGGCCCATTGCTGCACCCACCAAGAGTAACTGTCAGGGCTTACAGTGTTGTGGCACCAGCACCACCATCAAAGGCCCAATTTTTACTACCACTGTTCAACAATTATATGTAATTAAAATTCCTGATATAATAGTTGACAGCAGGGCGTTCCAGCACCAACCAAGAGTAACTGTGAGTGCTTACAGTGTTGTGCCAACACCAACAACTAAGGGGCCTATTTCTGCAGAGTATATACGGCAGGTCCCTACTTTCAAACATCCAACTTACAAACGACTCCTACTTGCAAACACAAGAAGACAACAGGAAGTGAGAGGAAATCTACCCCTAGGAAGGAAAATTCTCTCCTGTAAGAATAAATATGGGAGAAAGGTGTCTCCTCTGTACTGATGCTTTATCAGCAATCCTTGTTTCAAGAAAAACACCACATTTCAAAAACAGTTGACATTGGGACGGAAAGTGAGGTGAAATGTTCTGAACAGGGGCACAGACAGCAAAACAAATGTTACAGGGGTGATAACCCTTACCTATGTTTTCCAAAAAGTTTAAAAATAGATTTTTGGGCTGGAGCTACACTTCAACAATGTACCTGTTCAAAATTACAAACAGATTCTACATAAGAACAAACCTACAGTCCCTGTCTTGAATGCACCGCCTGTATACGGCTGTTCAGAGTATATAGGGCCTTTTTTATTTTATGTGCGGGGTTCCCCTTAATATCCATACAAGACCCAAAGGGGCTGGTAATGGGCTGGGGTAGGGGGGGGGGGTCATGGGGTAGCTATGCCATTTTTCTTAAAGATTTTCATCCATATTACCGGGACCAGACATTACATTAAAGCCGCAAGCAGTTTTAAATGGCTTTTTTTTCCTTTAGAAGTGTCATTTTGTGCAGGGACAGTTCTAAACACGGGAAACACGTGGCACTTCACAGGCATACTTTAGACACCCCCCAGGTACGATATTTAAAGGAATATTTGACTTTTTTTTTTCACTTTATGCATCATTAAAATGACTGCTCCCGAAAAACTACCGTTTTTAAAACTTCTTTTTGCATTGATACATGTCCCCTGGTGCAGAACCCGGGTTCCCAAACCATTTTTAGGACAATAACATGCATAATAGTTGTTATAATTAGCACTTTAGAATTTGAACGTTCGCATCCATTGTATTTAATAGGGTTCTAATGTTCGTACGAACTTTCGGTCCGTTCGCGGGTTCTGGTGCGAACCGAACCCGGGGGTGTTCGGCTCATCACTATTCAGCAGCAGGATCAAATGGTTGAATAAACCCTATGAAGGCCATGTGTGCTAAAACCCCACCCTCGTCGCCACTGTTATGTCCCTTAGACACTGGGTCTCTCAGGGTGCTGCTAGCAATGCTGCCAGTATCTGCTCAGCAAGTTACACACAGGCTGGATGAACTTCTTAACCATGGAGAGGGTTTATTTCTCACTCAGAACATGATGACTTTGTTACATGAAGTCCTAATACAACAGGCTTCTGTCATTACCAGATGTAATCCCTTCTGCTTCCCAGTCCCACACACACACTAACTTACTTTCTGGTACAGCCCCTCCCCCAGCATGCATCAGGAGAAAAGGGTGAAGGGTCACAGTGATCCAATACAAACATCACAATATATATATATATATATATATATATATATATATATATATATATATACACTGTATCCAGTGTAGCTAGATCTGACTGCAGGCCATTCCTGGTGTACTTTTTCTAATATACTTCAGGCAGGCAGGTGATTCAGTGACCTGCTAAATATATACACCCTGTTCCAAATTATTATGCCAGTGATATTTCAGTGTCACAAAGATTAAATATTTTGTTTTTCAGTTTAACTCATGGATGGCATTGTGTCTCAGGGCTCTTTTGATCACTGAAAACAATCTCGGACATCTGTGATAATTAGATTGCCAGGTGAGCCCAATTAAAGGAAAAACTAGTAAAGGAGGGCGTTCCACATTATTAAGCAGAGCACCATTTTCAAGCAATATGGGGAAGAAAAAGGTTCTCTCTGCTGCCGAAAAGAGTGAAATAGTTCAATGCCTTGGGCGAGGTATGAAAACATTAGATATTTCACGAAAACTTAAGCGTGATCATTGCACTGTTAAGAGGTTTGTGACTGATTCAGAGCACAGACGGTTTCGTGCAGATAAAGGCACATTGAGGAAGATTTCCGCCAGATCCATGCATCGGATCAAGAGAGCAGCTGCTAAAACACCATTACATAGCAGCAAACAGATATTTGAAGCTGCTGGTGCCTCTGGAGTCCCACGGACATCAAGGTGTAGAATCCACCAGAGTCTTGCAACTGTGCATAAACCTTCCATTCGGCCATCACTAGCCAATGCTCACAAGCAGAAATGGCTGCATTGGGCAGAAAAATACATGAAGACTAATTTTCAAACAGTCCTGTTCACTGATGAGTGCTGTGCAACCCTGGATGGTCCAGATGGATGGAGTAGTGGATGGTTGGTGGACGGCCACCCTGTTCCAACAAGGATGCGACATCAGCAAGGCGGTGGTGGAGTCATGTTTTGGGCCAGAATCATGGGAAGAGAGCTGGTCGGCCCCTTTAGGGTCCCTGAAGGTGTAAAGATGACCTCTGCAAAGTATGTGGGGTTCCTGACTGACCACTTACTTCCCTTGTACAGAAGGAAGAACAAGCAAGACAATGCACCATCTCCTGCTGCAAAGAATACCACTGCCTCAATGGCTGCTATAGGGATAAAAGGAGAGAAAGTCATGGTGTGGCCTCCATCCTCCCCTGACCTCAATCCTATTGAGAACCTTTGGAGCATCCTCAAGCAAATGATCTATGAGGGTGGGTGGCAGTTTACATCCTAACAGCAGCTCTGGGAGGCTATTCTGACATCTTGCAAACAAATTCAAGCAGAAACTGTCCAAAAACTCACAAGTTCAATGGATGCAAGACTTGTGAAGCTGCTATCAAATAAGGGGTCCTATGTTAAAATGTAGCGTGACCTGTTAAAATGTTTAAAAAGTTAAAATGTTATTCAAAGTTTGATTGAAATAGCTTTTGATTTCAGTAAATATGCTGCAAACACAACAAATGACAATTTTCAGTTCTTTGCAACCTATAAAGTGTTTTGAAACTTGCTGTGTGTAATAATTTGGAACAGTGCATTGTAAGTTTGTTATTTTGAAAAAAAAAGTGTTATCATTAGGAGGTTTGTTCAATAAAATTTGAATTGTACTCTTAATAGTTGATACCATGAGAATTATGCTGACTGTTGTTTACATCAATTATTTAGGTAAATGAGAAAAATATCATTGGCATAATAATTTGGAACAGGGTGTATATACAGTCTCTTACACATATATCCACTGCATCCATTCTAGCCAAGCCTATATCTGACTGCAGGCCATTCATGGTGTACTTTTTCAAATATACTTTCAGGCAGGCAGGCAGGTGATTCAGTGAGCTGCAGTGCATTAAATAAATATATATATATATATATATATATATATATACATATATATTGTGACAGCAGGAAGGTAAAGTCACCTGGTTGCATCCAGGGGGGTAGATATATTTCTCCCAGATTCAGGCTTTATGCCGACTTATACAACTAGGGAGGGAGTTGATGAAGCCCAGCTGAGGCTAGTGGGCTCATGGATGACTCATACATCTAGGGAGAGGGCTGGGCGTCGTGCAGGCAGGGAGTTGATGAGACCAGCTGAAGCCTGTCAGTTCGTTTAAGGCCTCTATAAAAACTCCCAGCTTCATTAGGTGTTTGCTCATGCCTGGAACCAGACCTGTGTGGACTGTCTAGGGAGAGTGAACCCCTGTGCGGTGAGAAAAAGCCTGTGTGGCTATTTGTTTGGACATTGACTAAACCAGGGACTTAGGGACTAGGACAGCACCAGGCTGATCCCAGTTGTTAGTTAGGAAACCTGCATGTTTAGTCAGAGGTCAAGCTGACCAGGATTTATTTTGTTTATGTTTCTTTTTGGCTTTGCTGTGTTTTTGTCACTGTACATAGAGAAATAAACCGCACCTTTTGATTTTGAAAACCACAACCTCCGTCTGCTGGCCCTGTTTTTGTGTGGGGAGCCCAACCAGGGGGTCACACACACCCGCTACCGAGTTAACCCCCTCACAATATATATACAGTCTCCTACATATATATATCCACTGCATCCAGTCTAGCCAAGCTTATATCTGACTGCAGGCCATTCCTGATATACTTTTTCAAATATACTTCAGGCAATGTTTTGCCAATCAAAATTTACAGCATGTCCGTAAGGCAACCAAGGAGAGGCAGACGCTCACAGGCCACTAAAAGAGGGCAAGCAGGCTCTGTGTCTACAGTCAACAGTGCTGGTCGTGGACACGGTGCATCCTCAGCACGTGGCCATGGGGCACGCTTGTCCTTTTTTTCTGCAGCTGGCCGTGTTATTGAGCCACAATATGCAGAAGAGTTGGTGGAATGGATAACAAAGCCGTCCTCATCCTCTGTCACCCAGGCTCAGAGTAGTTTGCCTGCCAATGCAGCTGCCAAAGCGGCCTATTCCATCGGCTCCATGTTATCAGTCACTCCTTCCCTAGCCCCACCATCATGCACGGAGGAGTCCCCTGAACTGTTCGACCACAGTGTCGGGTACATGCTGCAGGAGAATGCGTAGTGTTTTGAAGGCTCCGATGATGGTACCCAGGTTGAGGAAGGGAGTAACGTGAGCCTAGAGAGAGGGGGTGCCCAAGAAGGACAAGAGACTGTCAGTCATGTTCCCCCAGCTGCAGCATACTGCCAAGTTTGCTCCAGTGGCGAGGAGGGAGGGGATGATGAGGTCGCTGACTCTACGTGGGTGCCTGATCGAAGAGAGGAGGAGGAGGCACATCTCCAACGAGGCAAGATGCCCTCCAGGGGCTAGCTTAAGGGCAGCCACCCTATTGCATTACACCGCAGAGCTAAGCATGTGCAGGGCGCTGCTGACTCCCCGCGTATTTTCAAAAGTTCTTGTTGTGGGCCTTTTTTGACACGTGTGCAGCAGATTGCACCGTTGCTGTTTGCAACATATGTCTGAAGCGTATGAAGCGTGGCCAAAACAGCAGCCGCTTGGGCACCACATGCTTGACCAGACATATGTCGACCTCCCATGCAATCCGTTGGCAACAGTACTTAAAAGACCCACATCAAAGAACAAAGCGGACCTCTCCTTGCTCCTCATCAGCTGGAATCTCCAACCCCACTATACCTTCAGTCCTCTCAGAAACCTGCACTGAGAGGAATGAAGGTGTAGAATTAGGTGTCCCAAGTACTTGCAGGCAATCTGCTAGCGGTACACCAACATCCGATTGTAGGAGCCAAATTTCCCTACCCCAGTTGCTAAACTGTCAAAAGAAATTCGGTCCCAGCCATTCACATGCTCAGCGTCTGAATGCTAGCTTGGCCAAATTGCTAGCACTGCAACTGCTGCCTTTTCAGGTGGTAGACTCTGCCCCCTTTCGTGAATTTGTAGAATGTGCGGTACCTTAGTGGCAGGTTCCCAAACGCCATTTCTTTTCACGGAAGGCCATTCCGTCTCTCTACCGGCATGTGGAAGGCAATGTCTTGGCCTCGTTGGACAGGGCGGTCATCAGTAAGGTGCATATTCCCGCTGACTCATGGTCCAGCAGGCATGGACAGGGACGTTACCTTTCTTTCACGGCGCACTGGGTAACTCTGCTGGCAGCTGGGAAGGATGCAGGACAGGGTACAGTATTGTTGGAGATTGTTCCGCCACCACTCCTCCAAAATGCTAGTAGTGGTGATTCTGCCACAGAGAAGGAGTGCACCGCTCAAAAGGTTCCAGGTTCCTATGATTGCTCCTGCCCTGCTTTACTCGCAGGTGCTGGCTCTGCTCTAATGCATAGAGAAAGAATGTTGTCTGGACTGCCGCACTCTGTTCAAGCATTTATTAGCAAAAATTCAAATACAAAAATATCCAAGAAAAAATTATAATAATCAAAATCCATCAAAAGCAATCAGAAAAGGCATGCAGGAGAACAAGGCTGACGCATTTCACATCAGGAATGATGCTTACTCATAGCTTGTGGGTGATTCTGCCACAGCTCTCTCCTTCACCCCCTCCTCTTCTTCTTCCTCTATGGCCTCTTCCTCTGCAGATTTGTCCTCTGAAAGAGCGGTGCTCTGTAGGCATTCAAGGGGCTACGCAAGCACTCAGGCAAAAATATGCCATGCGGCGCTTGAGTTGGTCTGCTTAGGGGACATGAGCCACACTGGGGCAGAGATTCTGTCAGCTCTGCAGGGGCAGACTTAGAGGTGGTTGACGCCACACCAGCTTCAGCCAGGAATGGTTGTATGCGACAATGGCACCAACCTCCTCTCCACCCTCCGACAGGGACACTTGACCCATGTTCCCTGTTTGGCTCACGTCCTGAATTTGGTGCTTGCAGCGGCTCTTGTGCTGGTACCCGGGCTTACAGGATCTCTTGAGGCAGGCCAGGAAAGTCTGTGGTCATTTCCGCCGGTCATATAATGCCAGTGCTTGGCTGGCTGACCTTCAAAAGGAATTCAACCTGCCCAAGACATGCCCACCAGGTGGAACTCAGAGTTGGCAATGCTGCAGCGGCTGCACATGCAGCAGAGGGCCATCAATGAGTACCTGTGTGAGTATGGCACCAGGACAGGGTCAGGGGAGCTTGGCTTTTTTCGCCACACCAGTGGCTACTGATCAAGGATGCATGCACTGTCCTGTCACCATTTGAGGAGGCCACGAGGATGGTGAGCAGAGACAGTGCATGCATCAGTGAAACTGTAAATAAACTGCGCTGAATAAAGTGATGTGTCAAATTCAAATAACACGTGAGAAATATCAGAAGCAGGGAAGATAATGAGCCCTCTATGCGCCTGATACTAAACCATAAACAATAGTGACACATTTAATAATGAACATAAAAGAATATAAGTAAATGACAAAAACTCTCCAAAGAAAAAACTGAATTTTTTTTTAGATGCTGTATAAACCCTCTAAATGTCCTAATCGCTCTATTAGATACTTGAGAAGAGTGTTCCAGACCAAATGGAGTTCAAAAACAACAGTTCAGAAATGAAGATTCCTCAGCCCAATGTTCCGCAGTGACACAAAACTATATCACCCAAGAAGGTGTGAGAAGAGTTGATAGGACAGGTCCTCCACCAATGAAAGTACTGCCGCTTACCGAATAGCTAGATCTCTTGTTTAAGGAGATTGTATGCGCCTCAGACTTATTCCCCAGTCTCGGGTCTCTGTGCTTAAGTGGCAAAATATCCCCAGGTGTTCTGAATGGGATGTCCTCAGTATTGGTGATATACAGTTACTCCCCATGTAGAATGAAAAAAGGCTTCCATAGTGGTATTCATTTAAAAATGATTTAATCATTAAAAACGATATTGCACTTACAATTAGTCATGAATGTATTAGCGTTTCAGAATGTAAATGAGCTCTTTCTAAGGAATCAGAATTATAGCCTTTTTCTTCAAGTCTATTTTTTAGGACACCAGCTTGTAATCTGTAGTCCTTCATGTCAGTACAATTTTGTCTCATTCTTACGAACTGGCTTTTTGGCACTGACTTGAGCCAAGAGTCATGGTGACAACTCCCCACATGTATGAAGGCATTGCGGTCAATCTTTTTGAAATAAGAGATCGTCTTGAAATTACCATCAGTTCAAAAGAATGAGACGAAATTGTACTGACATTAAGGACTACAGATTACAAGCTGGTGTCCTAAAAAATAGACTAGAAGAAAAAGGCTATAATTCTGATTTCTTCTAAATAACTATGGAAGAAGTAGCCGGGATAGACAGATCAATACTGTTGAAGGATGGCCCCAGGAAGGTTAGGGACAGACCTGTTATACCATTTATCACTACTTTTTCAACACAAAATTATTTAATCAAGAAAATCCTTCGTAAGCATTGGCATCTATTAGGGAATGGCAGGATTGTTAAAACATTCCTACCAGCCAAGCCACAAGTGATTTTCAGAGGGGTTCCCTCTTTTAGGGATAGGATTGCCCCCAATGTTGTAGACCCTCCCTCTAAAAAGGTATCTTTCTTTCAGAACATCTCAGGATACCACCAGTGCCGTAGGTGTCAGATCTGCACACTAAATAAGAGCAAACTCAGAAAAACATAATCCTTTGTCTCAACCAGCAAATCCAATGAACATCAAATTGAACCGTTCATCACATGTAGCTCAACTGTTCGGTTGTTCGTCGAATTGCGAACATTATGGGCTGATCGCGCCAAATTCGAGTGGCGCGTCACGGCCCATAATTCACTGCGGCATCGCAGTGCATTTCTGGCTGATGATTGGCCAAGCATGCACTATGACCCGCATGCTTTGGCCAATCACAGCGCGCAAAAAAAGGAAAGCCATAATTGGCCAAAGCCAGGGTGGCTTTGGCCAATTATGTCTCTGGGGGTTTAGTACACACCCCACCCTATATAAGGCCGCCTCCGTGGCGGCCTTGTGTAGTGTGTTGCAGTGTTGGTTAAAAGAGCTTACAGAGAGAGAGAGAGACAGTGTCATTTATATTAAGTTAGATAGAGCAGGCAGGCGAGTCAGTTAGCTGCAGTTACAGTGTGTAGAGCAGGGATATGCAATTAGCGGACCTCCAGATGTTGCAGAACTGCAAGTCCCATGAGGCATAGCAAGACTTTTACAGCCACAAGCATGACACCCAGAGGCAGAAGCATGATGGGGCTTGTAGTTTTGTAACAGCTGGAGGTCCGCTAATTGCATATCACTGGTGTAGAGGATATATATGCATCCTAGGTGTTGTATATATATTTATACACTGTATTCAGTTTAGCTAGATCCGTTCTTGTTATTCGCTATACTGTGACAGGCAGACAGGTGATTGTGCTAGCTGCACTTAGTGTACTGTGTGCTTTGCATAGCGATCACCTAAAGCTTACCTGAATACAATTAGATGTGTTCTCATAATAAAACCACAGGCAGGGAGCTGCATTAATTTCATTTAGTGTACTGCAGTACTTCTGTCCTTTGCACAGCGTTCACTTAAAGGAACCTGAATACAATTTGTGGTGTTCTCATAATAAAACCACAGGCAGAGAGCTGCAAGTATTTTCAGTTAGTGTACTGTGTCCACTGCACAGTGTTCACCTAAAACTAACTGAAGACAATTGCTGCTTTTCTCATACTAATACCACAGCAGGCAGTTGATTCTGATAGCTGCATTATAATCAGTACACATATATATATATATATATATATATATATATATATATATATATATATATATATATATATTGTGGCATGGGGGTGTTTAGCTCAAGTGAATAGATGCATTTTTATGCAGTGAGTCCATATCAGACAGGCGTTCTAGTTAAGGGCCTGGTAGCCCATGTTTATTAAAACAGAAAAAAACAAAAGCAAAATGTCCATTCCGGATTCCCACGCAGGGGTTTAAACTTCATTCAGCACATAAATGAAAACATACCAAGCCACCTGGCTCTTGTCAGCAGTTCCTCTGCTTGCTTTCAAATAGAAACAATTCTTTCCAGCTCCCTGGACTCACTGGCTTCCTCAGTCTCCCCGACTCCCAAGGCTGGCCAGCCTTTTCCAGTCCCTGGGCAAAGAATCCCCTTTACATGGGCTGCAGTCTCCCACAGGGCAGACCGCTCTCGAGACATAGGTCTGTCTTCACTTAGCAGTAGCAAGTTGCTCACTCTTCACCATCCTCTACCTTCTGCTCTCACCAGCCCCTCATTATATTGGTTGTGTGCACCTGAGCACACACCCTGCTGGCTGTCCACAAGACCCGGACACAGGGTTGGAGATCCCATCCCACCCAAGTCTCTGCGGGATCTCCAAACTACACAGCCCCATCCGAACTTAGCAAAACCCGGAGAAAGCTGCCAAAACAGTTTTCTCAATTTCCAAGCTATGCTCTGTAGTTCTGTAGTCTGCTGACATGCAGACTCTGTGTCCATTTTTGCTCCCTTTCCATAGGGACAGGGACTCTCACTATCACAATATATATATATATATATATATATATATATATATATATATATATACATACATCCCACCTTTGTGCAGCTACATCTCACTGCAGGCCATTAGTATGTCTGGAAGGCAAACAAGGAGAGGCAGACAGTCACAAGGCAATAAAAGAGGGCAAGCAGGCACTGTGTCTAGAGGCAACAGTGCTGGTCGTGGACACGGTGCATCCTCATCAGCACATGGCCGTGGGACACGCTTGTCCTTCTTTTCGGCAGCTGGCCATGTTGAGCCGCAACATACCCAAGACTTGGTAGAGTGGATGACCAAGCCGTCCTAATCCTCCTCATCCTCTCTCACCCAGGCTCAGGGTACTTTGTCTGGCAAAGCAGCTGCCAAAGCGGCCTCTTCCCTCGGCTCAATGGCATCAGTCACTCCTTCCCTAGCCCCACCATGTCCTCCTGAGGAGTCCCCCGAACTGTTTGACCACAGTGTTGGGTAAATGCTCCAGGAGGATGCCCAGCGTTTTGAAGGCTCCGATGATGGAACCCAGCTAGAGGAAGGCAGTAACGTGAGCCCAGAGACAGGGGGTAATAACGTGAGCCCAGAGAGAGGAGGTGCCCAACAAGGACAGCTATCTGGCAGTCATGTTCCCCCAGCTGCAGCATACCGCCAGATTTGCTCCAGTGATGAGGAGGGAGGGGATGATGAGGTCACTGACTCCATGTGGGTGCCTGATAGGAGAGAGGAGGAGGAGGCACATCTCCAATGAGGCAGGATGCCCTCCAGGGGCCAGCTTAAGGGCAGCACACCGACTGCATCACACCGCAGAGCTCTGCATGTGCAGGGCGCTGCTGTCTCTGCGTGTTATTCCAAAAGCTCTTTGGTGTGGGCCTTTTTTCAGACGTGTGCATCAGATCGCACCGTTGCCATTTGCAACATATGTCTGAAGCATATCTCGCATGGCCAAAACATCAGCCGCTTGGGCACCACGTGCTTGACCAGACATATGTCGACCTGCCATGCAGTTCGTTGGCAAGCGTACCTAAAAGACCCACACCAAAGAACAAAGCGGACCTCTCCTTGCTCCTCATCAGCTGGGATCTCCAACCCCACTATACCTTCAGGCTTCTCTGAAACCTGCACTGAGAGGAATGAAGGTGTAGAATTAGGTGTGTCACAGCCAAGTACTTGCGGGCAAGTACTGCTATCGTTACACCGACGTCCGATTGTACCAGGCAAATTTCCCTGCCCCAGCTGCTGCACCACCAAAAGAAGTTTGCTCCCAGCCATCCACATGCCCAGCGGTTGAATGCTAGCTTCGCTAAATTGCTAGCACTTCAACTGCTGCCTTTTCAGTTGGTAGATTCTGCCCCTTCCGTGAGTTTGTGGAATGTGCGGTTCCTCAGTGGCGGGTTCCCAAACGCCACTTTTTCTCATGGAAGGCGAGTCCAGCTCTCTACCGGCATGTAGAAGGCAATGTCTTGGCCTCGCTGGACAGGGAGGTCAGCGGTACGGTGCATATTACCGCTGACTCATGGTCCAGCAGGCATGGACAGGGACGTTACCTATCTTTCACGGCGCATTGGATGACTCTGCTGGCAGCTGGGAAGGATGCAGGACAAGGTGCAGTAGTGTTGGAGGTTGTTCCGCCACCACGCCTCCAAAATGTTACTACTGGTGATTCTGACACGCCTCTCTCCTCCACCCCCTCCTCTTCTTCTTCCTCCATGGCCTCTACCTGTGCTTTGTCCTTGGAACCAGCGGTGCTCCGTAGACGTTCAAGGGGCTACGCAAGTACACAGGAAAAAGATGCCGTGCGGTGCTTGAGCTAGTGTGCTTGGGGGACAGGAGCCACACTGGGGCAGAGATTCTGTCAGCTCTGCAGGGGCAGGCTCAGAGGTGGTTGATGCCATGCCAGCTTAAGCCAGGAAAGGTGGTTTGCGACAATGGCACCAACCTCCTCTCCGCCCCCCGACAGGGACAGCTGACCCATGGGCCCTGTTTGGCTCACATCCTTAACTTGGTGGTGCAGCGGTTCTTGTGCAGGTACCCGGGCTTACAGGATGTCCTGAGGCAGGCCAGGAAAGTCTGTGTGCATTTCCGCCGGTCATATAATGCCAGTGCTCGGCTGGCTGACCTGCAAAAAGGAATTTAACCTGCCCAAGAACCGCCTAATCTGTGACATGCTCACCAGGTGGAACTCAACGTTGGCCATGCTGCAGCGGCTGCACACACAGCAGAGGGCCATCAATGAGTATCTGTGCCAATGTGGCACCAGGACAGGGTCAGGGGAGCTTGTTTTTTTTTGCCACACCAGTGGGTCATGATCAGGGATGCATGCACTGTCCTGTCACCATTTGAGGAGGCCACGAGGATGGTGAGCAGTGACAGTGCATGCATCAGTGACACTGTCCCTCTTGTCCACCTGTTGGAGCACACGCTGCATGGAATAATGGACAGGTCACTTGAGGCAGAACAGAGGCAGGATGAGGAGGACTTCCTTACCTCTCAAGGCCCCCTTTATCCAGACAGTGTTCCTGCTGGCCCGGCTATCACACAGGAAGAGGAGGACGAGGAGGAGGAGGATTGTGTCAGCATGGAGGTGGAGCCTAGCACTCAGCATCAGCAGCAGTCTTCAAGGGATCAATTACAGTCCCAAGACACCCATGGACTTGTATGTGGCTGGGAGGAGGTGGCTGCGGATCATGTCGTCCTGAGTGACCCAGAGGACTCCGGACCAAATGCCTCAGCAAACCTACGCTGCATGGCCTCCCTGATCCTGCAAAGCCTGCGGAGGGATTCTCGTATTTGTGCGATCAAGGAGAGGGATCATTACTGGCTGGCAACCCTCCTTGATCCACGTTACAAGGGTAAGGTTGTGGACCTTATCTTGCCGTCGCAGAGGGAGCAGAGGATGAAGCATCTTCGGGAGGCCTTGCAGAAAGGTCTGTGCAATGCGTTCCCAGAGACTGGGAGGTTACAAATTCCTGGTCCTGGACAACGTGTTGCTGAGGCTTCGGTCAGTCAAAGAAGGAGCGGTGGAGAAGGTGGTTGTCTGACCGATGCGTTCAGACAATTTTTTAGTACGCAGCCCCAAGGTATGATCGGTTCAAGCAACCATCGACAGCGTCTGGTTTACATGGTGCAGGAATACCTAGGGGCAAGATCAGACTTGGACACCTTTCCCACCGGAAATCCTCTGGGTTACTGGGTCTTGAGGATGGATCAATGACCAGAGCTTGCACAGTATGCAATTGAGCTACTGGCTTGTCCTGCATCCAGCGTTCTTTCGGAACGCACATTTGTAACCGATCACAGAATCACAGGGTGCGTCTGTCCAACGACTTGGTCGATTGACTGACCTTCATAAAAATGAATCAGTCTTGGATCACCACCAGCTACCAAGCACCTGATGCTGATGTAACCAAATAATTTTTTTGAAATGTCAGATCCCTTAAAGACTGCCTATGCTGATGCTGAGTGACTATCCTGATCATGCTGATAGCTTGTAAGAACATTTTTGGTTCTGGGCACCGCCACCAGTGGCTAAGGCCCAATTTTTCAGCCCCTGTTTAACAGGGGCGTGTATTTACAATTTTTGATGCAATGCTTTGCAGCAGGGCTCATTGCTGCGCTCCAACTACAGTATCTGTGAGGGGTTGCAGTGTTGTGGCACCAGCACCAGTGCCTAAGGCCCAATTTTTAAGCCCCTGTTTAACAGGGGCGTGTAATTAAAATTTTTGATGCAATACTTTGCAGCAGGGCTCATTGCTGCGCTCCAAGCACAGTATCTGTGAGGGGTTGCAGTGTTGTGGCACCAGTGCCAAAGGCCCAATTTTTATGCCCCTGTTCAACAGGGGCATGTAATTACAATTCTTGATCTAATAATTCACAGCAGGGCCCGTTCCAGCGCCCACCAAGAGTAACTGTGAGGACTTACAGTGTTGTGGCACCAGCACCACCACCAAAGGCCTAATTTTTCCTACCACTGTTCAACAATGGCATGTAATTACAATTCTTGATATAATAGTTCACAGCAGGGCATTCCAGCGCCCACCAAGAGTAACTGTGAGGGCTTACAGTGTTGTGGCCACACCAACACCTAAGGGCCAAATTTCTGCAGAGTATATACGGCAGGCCCCTACTTTCAAACATCCAACTTACAAACGACTCCTACTTGCAAACGGAAGGAGACAACAGGAAGTGGGAGGAAATCTACCCCTAGAAAGGGAAAATCTCTCCTGTAAGAGGTAATATGGGAAAAAGGTGTCTCCTCTCCACTGATGTTTTATCACCAATCCTTGTTTCAATAAAAAACCCAAATTTTCAAAAAACATTTGTCATTGGGATAGAAAGTGAGGTGAAATGTTCTGAACAGGTGCACACTGCACAGACAGCAAAACAAATGTTACAGGGGTGATAACCCTTCCCTATGTTTTCCAAAAAGCTTAAAAATAGATTTTTGGGCTGGAGCTACACTTAAAAAATTTGCCTGTTCCAAATTACAGATTCTACTTAAGAACAAACCTACATTTCCTGTCTTGTTTGCACCGCCTGTATACTGCTGTTCAGAGTATATAATGCCTTTTTTTAATTTGGGTGCGGGGTTCCCCTTAATATCCATACAAGACCCAAAGGGGCTGGTAATGGGCTGGGGGGGGGGGTACCCATGCCATTTTTCTCAATGATTTTCATCCATATTGCCGGGACCAGACACTACATTAAAGCCGCAAGCAGTTTTAAATGACTTTTTTTCCTTTAGAAATTTCATTTTGTGCAGGGACAGTTCTAAACACAGGAAACATGTGTCACTTCATAGGCATACTTTAGGCACCCCCTAGGTACGATATTTAAAGGAATATTTCACCTTTTTTTTTCACTTTAAGCATCATTAAAATCACTGCTCCCGAAAAAACTTAAGTTTTTAAAACTTTTTTTTGCAGTGATACATGTCCCCTGGGGCAGGACCCGGGTCCCCAAACCCTTTTTAGGACAATAACTTGCATATTAGCCTTTATAATTAGCACTTTTGATTTCGAACGTTCAAGTCCATTGTATTTAATAGGGTTCTAAAATTCGCGCAAACTTTTGGTCCGTTCGCAGGTTCTGGTGCGAACCGAACCGGGTGGTGTTCGGCTCATCCCTAATCACCAATATAAAAGGCGGTTTCAAATATCACTCTGTCTCTAAGCACTATGCCATCCATCATAATCGGAACCCTGCCAACACACTTTTCCTAGGGATCGACAGATATAGTGCCCATTGAAGGAGTAGCTCTCTGGCGAGGGAAATATCGAGGATGGAAATGGCATGGATTCATAGGGTACGTTGTTACACACCGTATGGCCTCAACATAGACACAGATGTCAATGCATTTATAGATAATGGTTAGACGATTTTGATGTGAACTGGCTCTGAGTTCTTGGCTGACCTGATTATCTGTGTTTAGAGGATGGTGGGTTGATTGGCATATAACCCCCAACCTTCCAGAGGGTACTCTGGTTGATTGGCCTATTCTACTTTAATACATTTTTTATTTTTACTATCTTTTTTATTGTTTCAGGCTATTGTGTAGGCGCATCTGTGCTAATTAAGGTGGATGCAAAAATGTTACATCCACATCCACTTATATTGGGTTCATTGGAACCTGGTAAGCGTTTTTCACTTCCTCCCGATCACACCCAATTTTGTTAATTTCCGGATTGGAGAGGTGGTGGGGAGGTTGAGGTAGACTAATATTGTATTGAGCAATTGATCAATTTAATTGTTCAGTGTAATAGGGATATTCATCATTTAATTCTTCTTAATTTTTCTCTTTTTTGGATTTAAATAATGTAAGAAATTTTCTCTTTTTATGACCCACTATAGATTATGCGATTTGTTTATCGCATTGCCATAGGGTGAGGAATCGTGATTATGGACTGGGTGTCCAGTCTCTAATAAAGACCTGTGTGGGGATGTCACAACCAACAATGGTCGGAATGATTCAGAGTTAAATCCATGAGTTCTGACTGACATTATGATATATAATCCAATTTCGATTACATCTAATACAACAGCATTTAGGAGCAGTTACTGAGATAACTGCATTACCCTCACTGACCATTGAGAGGTGGGGGTGAGTAAGATCTATAGTTTGCATGTTGTTTTCAATCCACTGGTTAGTAGTGATATATTGCTACTATTCTTTTTTCCTTTTTATATTTTATGATACGTTATTTTTAACGTTCAGGGAACACCCATCAAGGTGTGCGCTGGATTCATTTGGAAATGTTGGTGGTAAATTCAGGTTATGTCAAAGCGTTCCGTAGTGTATGGGAACTTGCCCTATTTTAAAATGGTGTTTTTTTACTTAGGGACACCAGAAGCTCAGAGCTGGGTGTTACCATTTTTACTGTTGTGTATTTATGGCGGTGAGTCAGCATGCCGCCCGTTCACCAGGAGGACGTCGTCTGTGACGAAACAGGTTAGAGGGGAGCGGCGTGCTGACGTCACCGCGAACTGTGCTAGTGCCGGAAGCAACGGGCAGCGATTGAGAGCCGGCCGACTCGTTTACATTCTGAAACGCTAATACATTCATGACTAATTGTAAGTGCAATATCGTTTTTAAAGATTAAATCATTTTTAAATGAATTACACTATGGAAGCCTTTTTTCATTCTACATTGGGAGTAACTGTATATCACCAATACTGAGGACATCCCATTCAGAACACCTGGGGATATTTTGCCACTTAAGCACAGAGACCCGAGACTGGAGAATAAGTCTGATGCCGCGTATACACGATCGTTTTTAATGTCATTTTCAAAAACGACGTTTTTCTCGACGTGATTTTTCTTGTTTCCTCTCAAGCCTGTCTTGCATACACACGTTCATTAAAAAAAACGCTCAAGCAAAGCGCAGTGACGTACAACACATACGACTACACTATAAAGGGGAAGTTCCATTCGGATGGTGCCACCCTTCATGTTAGTAAAGTTTGTTGAGCGACGATTCACGCTTTTCATCCTCGTGCTTTTCAGTCCGTTACAGCATGACAAATGTGCTATCTCTATTACGAACGCTAGTTTAACCAGAACGAGCGCTCCCATCTCATACTTGATTCTGAGCATGCGCATTTTTTTCCCCTCGTAAAAGCATACACACTACCATTTTTCACGTCGTTAAAAAAAACGTAGTGAAAAACGACGTGAGCAGGTTCTCATTTTTTTTAGGCCATTTTTCACGTTGTTAAAAATGCTCTGGAGCCTACACACGATCGTTTTTAATGCCCAATTTAAAAAATGGCATTTTTAACGACGTGAAAAACGATCATGTGTACGCGGCATGAGGCACATACGATCTCCTTAAACAAGAGATTCGGTAAGCGGCAGTACTTTCATTGGTGGAGGACCTGTCCTATCAACTCTTCTCACACCTTCTTGGGTGATACGTTTTTTTTTGTCACTGCGGAACATTGGGCTGAGGAATCCTCATTTCTGAATTGTTGTTTTTTAACTCCATTTGGTCTGGAACACTCTTCTCAAGTATCTAATAGAGTGATTGGGACATTTGGAGGGTTTATACAGCATCTACAATTTTTTTCTGTTTTTTCTTTGGAGAGTTTTTGTCATTTACTTATATTCTTTTATGTTCACTAATTAATGTGTCACTATTGTTTATGGTTTAGTATCAAGCACATAGAGGGCTCATTATCTTCCCTGCTTCTGATATTTCTCACATGTTTTTTGAATTTGACACATCACTTTATTCAGCGCAGCTTATTTACTTTGTTCTACTTGATTGTGTGGGTCTCACATGAAGTTGCAGCAGTTATACTTTAACATTCAGCATTATCTATCAGAGTTTTTTGGGATAGCACAGTAATACATTTTTCACATCAGTGATACTGTCCCTCTTGTCTTCCTGTTGGAGCACACACTACGTGGAATAATGGACAGGGCACTTGAGGCAGAACAGCGGGAGGAAGAGGAGGACTTCCTTAGATCTCAAGGTCCCCTTTGTCTAGACAGTGTTCCTGCTGGCCCGGCTATCACACAGGAAGAGGAGGAGGAGGAGGAGGAGGATTGTGTCAGCATGGAGGTGGAGCCTAGCACTCAGCATCAGCAGCAGTCTTTAACCACTTCTCTAATGTGCACGAAAACCCCCTTCCTGCCCAAGCCATTTTTCAGCTTTCAGCTCTGTCACACTTTTGAATGACAATTGCGTGGTCGTGCGACGTGGCTCCCAAACGAAATTTGTGTTCTTTTTTTTCCCACAAATAGAGCTTTCTTTTGGTGGTATTTGATCACCTCTGCGGTTTTTATTTTTTGCGCTATAAACAAAAGAAGAGCGTCCAGTTTGGAAAAAAAAACACTATTTTTTACTTTTTGCTATAATAAATACCCATTTTTTTTTTTAAATAAAATTTTCCTCAGTTTAGGCCGATACGTATTCTTCTACATATTTTTGGTAAAAAAAAAAAAAAATCGCAATAAGCGCGTATTGATTGGTTTGCGCAAAAGTTATAGCGTCTACAAAATAGGGGATAGATTTATAGCATTTTTCTTTTTTTCTTTTTTTATTAGTAATGGCGGCGATCTGCGATTTTTTTATTGTGACTGCGATATTGCGGCGGACACATCGGACACTTTTGACACATTTTTGGGACCATTCACATTTATACAGCGATCCCTGCTATAAAAATGCATTGATTACTGTATAAATGTGATTGGCAGGGAAGGGGTTAACCACTAGGGGACGGGAAGGGGTTAAATATGTTCCCTCAAAGTGTTCTTACTGTGGGGGAAGGGGACTGACTGGGGGAGGTGACCGATGGTTGTCCCTATGTACAAGGGACACACCATCGGTCCCCTCTCCCTCACAGGACGTGGATCTCTGTGTTTACACACAGAGATCCACTTTCCTGCTCGTTTCCCGGGCAATCGCGGGTGCCCGGCGGCAATCGCGGCCGCCGGGCACGCGCACCGGGGCCTTGTGAACGCGGCGGGCGCTTGCGCGCACCGCCGGCGGCGCGCACGCGCCTCCTAGCTCGTTTTAAAGGGAGGACGTCATATGACGTCCTCCCAGAACGAGAGTATCCTCCGCCTGCCGTCAATTGACAGTGGGCGGGGGACAAGTGGTTAAGGGATCAATTACAGTCCCAAGACACCCATGGACTTGTATGTGGCTGGGAGGAGGTGGCTGCGGATCATGTCGTCCTGAGTGACCCAGAGGACTCCGGACCAAATGCCTCAGCAAACTTACGCTGCATGGCCTCCCTGATCCTGCAAAGCCTGCGGAGGGATTCTCGTATTTGTGCGATTAAGGAGAGGGATCATTACTGGCTGGCAACCCTCCTTGATCCACGTTACAAGGGTAAGGTTCTTGCGGGCCCGCCGATCACACAGGAAGGAGGAGGAGGAGGAGTAGGAGGAGGATTGTGTCAGCATGGAGTTGGAGGATAACACTCAGCAGCAGTCTTCAAGGGATCGTTTTCAGTTCCCAGTAACCCATAGAGTTGTACGTGGCTGGGAGGAGGTGGCTGCAGATCATGTGATCCTTAGTGACCCAGAGGACTCTGGATCGAATGCCTCGACAAACCTTTGCTGCATGGCCTCCCTGATCCTGCAAAGCCTGCGAAAGGACCCTAGGATTTGTGGTATAAAGGAGAGGGATCATTACTGGCTGGCAACCCTTCTTGATCCATGTTACAAGGGTAAGGTTGCAGAACTTATCCAGCCTTCGCAGAGGGAGCAGAGGATGAAACATCTTCGGGAGGCCTTGCAGAAAGGTTTGTGCAATGCGTTTCCAGAGCCTGGGAGGTTACAATTAACTGGTGTTGGACAACGTGTTGCTGAGGCTTCGTTCAGTCACAGAAAGAGCGGTGGAGAAGGTGGCTATCTGACCGATGCCTGCAGACAATTCTTCAGTCCGCAGCCCCAAGGTCTGATCGGTTCCAGCAACCATCGCCAGCGTCTGAATTACATGGTGCAGTAATACCTAGGGGCAAGATCAGACTTGGAGACCTTTCCAACAGAAAATCCACTGGGTTACTGGGTCTTGAGGATGGACCACTGGCCAGAGCTTGCACAATATGCAATTGAGCTACTGGCCTGTCCTACATCCAGTGTTATTTATGAACGCACATTCAGTGCTGCTGGAGGCTTTGTAACCGATCACAGAGTGCGCCTGTCCACGGACTCTGTTAAACGGCTCACATTCTTAAAAATTAATCAGTCTTGGATCACCAGCTACCAAGCACCTGATGCTGATGTAACCAATTGATTTCTCTATGGATGTGGGATCCCTTGAAGACTGCCTATGCTGAGTGACTATCCTATTATGCTGAGTGACTATCCTATTCCTACTCAATGTTCATGTTGATAGCTTCCAAGAATATTTTGTTTCAGGGCATATTTTGTTTAACAGGGGCGTGTAATTACAATTTTTGCTGTAATATTTCACAGCAGGGCTCGTTCCTGCGCTCGACTAGAGTATCTGTGAGGGGTTGCAGTGTTGTGGCACCACCACCACTGCCTAAGGCCCAATTTTTCTACCCCTGTTGAACAGGGGCATGTAATTACAATTTTTGCTGTAATATTTCACAGCAGGGCTCATTCTTGCGCTCAACTACAGTATCTGTGAGGGGTTGCAGTGTTGTAGCTTCACTGTTTTGTTTCAGGGCATATTTTGTTTAACAGGGGCGCGTAATTACAATTTCTGATCTAATATTTCTCAGCAGTGCCCGTTCATGCGCTCAACAAGAGTATCTGTGTGGCTTTACAGTGTTGTGCCACCACAACCACCGCCTAAGGCCCAATTTTTCTGCCCCTGTTTAACCACTTGCCGACCGCCTCCTGTACATATACGTCAGCAGAATGGCACGGACAGGCACATCAACGTACCTGTACGTAGTGATGGACGAACATCTAGCGGGACGGTTCGCGAACGCGATCGCGGGCAAATGTTCGAGAACCGCAGGTTCGCGGCGGGCCCCATTCATTTTAATGGCAGGCGAACATTAAAAACCTCCAGGTCATATTTGCAGCCACAAAATACTTACTAGCTGTGCACTAGGGATGGGCCCGGTGCTCGATTCGAACCCATGTTCGAATCGAGCACCGGGCGTTCGCTCGCTCGTCGAGCCCAGAACTATTTGGGCCGTTCGCATCACATTCGTGTGATGCGAGCGGCCCCGCAATGCATTGCGGCCGGCGCGGCCGGCGCAGTGCATTGCTGGCTGATGATTGGCCAAGCATGCACTGTGACCCCGCATGCTTGGCCAATCACAGCGCCCGAAACTCGGAGAGCAATAATTGGCTACAGGCAGGACGCCTGTAGCCAATTACAGCTCAGGGGCTTTAGTACATGCCCCACCATTTAAAAGGCCGCCACGCCATCGGCCCCGGTCACATGAGTTCCGGCTTTAGGAGAGATCAGTCTGCTGATTCTGTCTTTGCTTGATACTGAAAGATTTGCTCTTCTTTGCTAAACCATTGGCTATTTCTTTGCTAAACCATTGCTACCTAAGTCATTGATCGTTCATTGCTGCTGATTGCACAGTTAGCGTGTTATTAGCTGCTGCTGGGGATTAGCCTGGTGCGTGCTTACTGTTAGTACAGTATTGCAGTAGTACCAACCGCAGTGCTGTTAGCACAGCATTGCACCCCAACAGCACCCATAGGACTTCTAGTGTGTTAGTGGCAGCAAACAGAGCTCCTATATTTTCTTCTCAGCAGCACCCATAGGACTTCTAGTGTGTTAGTGGCAGCAAACAGAGCTCCTATATTTTCTTCTCAGCAGCACCCATAGGACTTCTAGTGTGTTAGTGGCATCACACAGAGTTCCTATATTTTCATCTCAGCAGCACCCATAGGACTTCTAGTGTGTTAGTGGCAGCAAACAGAGCTCCTATATTTTCTTCTCAGCAGCACCCATAGGACTTCTAGTGTGTTAGTGGCAGCAAACAGAGCTCCTATATTTTCTTCTCAGCAGCACCCATAGGACTTCTAGTGTGTTAGTGGCATCACACAGAGCTCCTATATTTTCTTCTCAGCAGCACCCATAGGACTTCTAGTGTGTTAGTGGCAGCAAACAGAGCTCCTATATTTTCTTCTCAGCAGCACCCATAGGACTTCTAATGTGTTAGTGGCATCACACAGAGTTCCTATATTTTCATCTCAGAAGCACCCATAGGACTTCTAGTGTGTTAGTGGCATCACACAGAGCTCCTATATTTTCTTCTCAGAAGCACCCATAGGACTTCTAGTGTGTTAGTGGCAGCAAACAGAGCTCCTATATGTTCTTCTTAGCAGCACCCATAGGACTTCTAGTGTGTTAGTGGTAGCAAACAGAGCTCCTATATTTTCATCTCAGAAGCACCCATAGGACTTCTAGTGTGTTAGTGGCATCACAAAGAGCTCCTATATTTTCATCTCAGAAGCACCCATAGGACTTCTAGTGTGTTAGTGGCATCACACAGAGCTCCTATATTTTCTTCTCAGCAGCACCCATAGGACTTCTAGTGTGTTAGTGGCAGCAAACAGAGCTCCTATATTTTCTTCTCAGCAGCACCCATAGGACTTCTAGTGTGTTAGTGGCATCACACAGAGCTCCTATATTTTCATCTCAGAAGCACCCATAGGACTTCTAGTGTGTTAGTGGCATCACACATAGCTCCTATATTTTCTTCTCAGCAGCACCCATAGGACTTCTAGTGTGTTAGTGGCATCACACAGAGCTCCTATATTTTCATCTCAGAAGCACCCATAGGACTTCTAGTGTGTTAGTGGCATCACACAGAGCTCCTATATTTTCTTCTCAGCAGCACCCATAGGACTTCTAGTGTGTTAGTGGCAGCAAACAGAGCTCCTATATTTTCATCTCAGAAGCACCCATAGGACTTCTAGTGTGTTAGTGGCATCACACAGAGCTCCTATATTTTCATCTCAGAAGCACCCATAGGACTTCTAGTGTGTTAGTGGCATCACACATAGCTCCTATATTTTCTTCTCAGCAGCACCCATAGGACTTCTAGTGTGTTAGTGGCATCACACAGAGCTCCTATATTTTCATCTCAGAAGCACCCATAGGACTTCTAGTGTGTTAGTGGCATCACACAGAGCTCCTATATTTTCTTCTCAGCAGCACCCATAGGACTTCTAGTGTGTTAGTGGCAGCAAACAGAGCTCCTATATTTTCTTCTCAGCAGCACCCATAGGACTTCTAGTGTGTTAGTGGCATCACACAGAGCTCCTATATTTTCTTCTCAGCAGCACCCATAGGACTTCTAGTGTGTTAGTGGCAGCAAACAGAGCTCCTATATTTTCTTCTCAGCAGCACCCATAGGACTTCTAATGTGTTAGTGGCATCACACAGAGTTCCTATATTTTCATCTCAGAAGCACCCATAGGACTTCTAGTGTGTTAGTGGCATCACACAGAGCTCCTATATTTTCTTCTCAGCAGCACCCATAGGACTTCTAGTGTGTTAGTGGCATCACACAGAGCTCCTATATTTTCATCTCAGAAGCACCCATAGGACTTCTAGTGTGTTAGTGGCATCACACAGAGTTCCTATATTTTCATCTCAGCAGCACCCATAGGACTTCTAGTGTGTTAGTGGCAGCAAACAGAGCTCCTATATTTTCTTCTCAGCAGCACCCATAGGACTTCTAGTGTGTTAGTGGCAGCAAACAGAGCTCCTATATTTTCTTCTCAGCAGCACCCATAGGACTTCTAGTGTGTTAGTGGCATCACACAGAGCTCCTATATTTTCTTCTCAGCAGCACCCATAGGACTTCTAGTGTGTTAGTGGCAGCAAACAGAGCTCCTATATTTTCTTCTCGGCAGCACCCATAGGACTTCTAATGTGTTAGTGGCATCACACAGAGTTCCTATATTTTCATCTCAGAAGCACCCATAGGACTTCTAGTGTGTTAGTGGCATCACACAGAGCTCCTATATTTTCTTCTCAGAAGCACCCATAGGACTTCTAGTGTGTTAGTGGCAGCAAACAGAGCTCCTATATTTTCTTCTTAGCAGCACCCATAGGACTTCTAATGTGTTAGTGGCATCACACAGAGTTCCTATATTTTCATCTCAGAAGCACCCATAGGACTTCTAGTGTGTTAGTGGCATCACACAGAGCTGCTATATTTTCTTCTCAGAAGCACCCATAGGACTTCTAGTGTGTTAGTGGTAGCAAACAGAGCTCCTATATTTTGTCAGCAGCACACATAGTACCTATAGTGTGTTAGTGTCAGCACCCATAGGACCTACAGTGTTTTGTGAGCACCCATAGGACTTCTAGTGTGTTAGTGGCATCACACAGAGCTCCTATATTTTCTTCTCAGCAGCACCCATAGGACTTCTAGTGTGTTAGTGGCATCACACAGAGCTCCTATATTTTCATCTCAGAAGCACCAATAGGACTTCTAGTGTGTTAGTGGCAGCAAACAGAGCTCCTATATTTTCTTGTCAGCAGCACACATAGTACCTATAGTGTGTTAGTGTCAGCACCCATAGGACCTACAGTGTGTTGTGAGCACACATAGGAGTTCTATTTTTTATACTATATACACTACCGACTACAATGGCTGGAAGACCGCCAAGGAGAGGCAGAGCGTGCCGAGGCAAGAACACAGGGCAGGCAGGCTCTGTTTCTAGAGACAACAGTGCTGGCCGTGGACGTGGTCGTGCATCGTCATCAGCACGTGGCCATGGGACACGCTTGTCTTTGTTTTCGGCAGCTGGACATGTGGAGCCGCATCATGCCGAAGGCTTGGTAGAATGGATGACCAAGCCCTCCTCATCCTCCTCATCCTCTCTCACCCAGGCTCAGGGTACTGGCAGAGCAGCTGCCAACGCGTACTCAATGGCATCATCAGCCACCCCTTCCCTAGACCCACCATGTCCTCCTGAGGAGTCCCCCGAACTGTTTGAGCACAGTGTTGGGTACATGCTCCAGGAGGATGCCCAACGATTCGAAGGCTCGGATGATGATACCCAGCTTGAGGAAGTCAGTAGTGTGCGCGCAGAGAGAGGGGATGCTGAAGGACAGCAATCTGGCAGTAGTGTTCCACCAGCTGCAGCTTACTGCCAGGTTTGCTCTAGTGGTGAAGAGGGAGGGGATGATGAGGTCACTGACTCCACGTGGGTGCCTGAAGGGAGAGAGGAGGAGGAGGAGGAGGATGCAGCGTCACATGTCCAACGAGGCAGGATGCCCCCTGGAGGCCAGCTAGAGGCCAGCACAGCAACTGTACCACACCGCAGAGCTCCGCCTGTGCAGGGCGCTGCCTCTGCACGTTATCACAAAAGTTCTTTGGTGTGGGCCTTTTTTGAGACGAGTGCATCAGATCGCACCACTGCTATTTGCAATATTTGTCTCAAGCGTATCTCGCGTGGCCAAAACATCAGCCGCTTGGGCACCACAAGCATGAGCAGACATATGTCGACCTGCCATGCAGCTCGTTGGCAAGCACACATAAAAGACCCACACCAAAGAACAAAGCGGACCTCTCCTTGCTCCTCATCAGCTGGGATCTCCATCCCCACTATATCTTCAGTCCTCTCTGAAAGCTGCTCTGAGAGGACTGAAGGTGTAGAATTAGGTGTGTCACAACCAAGTACTTGCAGTACACCGACGTCCGATTGTAGCAGGCAAATTTCCCTGCCCCAGCTGCTGGACCGTCGAAAGAAGTATACTCCCAGCCATCCACATGCCCAGCGGTTGAATGCTAGCTTGGCTAAATTGCTAGCACTTCAACTGCTGCCTTTTCAGTTGATAGACTCGGCCCCCTTCCGTGAGTTTGTTCAATGTGCGGTTCCTCAGTGGCAGGTTCCCAAACGCCACTTTTTCTCACGGAAGGCGATTCCGTCTCTCTACTGGCATGTGGAAGGCAATGTCCATGCCTCGCTGGACAGGGCGGTCAGCGGTAAGGTGCATATTACCGCTGACTCATGGTCCAGCAGGCATGGACAGGGACGTTATCTTTCTTTCACGGCCCATTGGGTCACTCTATTGGCAGCTGGGAGGGATGCAGGACAAGGTGCAGTAGTGTTGGAGGTTGTTCCGCCACCACGCCTCCAAAATGCTACTACTGGTTGTGACACACCTCTCTCCTCCACCCCCTCCTCTTCTTCTTCCTCCATGTCCTCTTCGAGTGCTCTGTCCTCGGAACCAGCGGTGCTCCGTAGGCGTACAAGGGGCTACGCGAGTACGCAGGCAAAAAGATGCCATGCCGTGCTTGCGCTGGTGTGTTTGGGGGACAGGAGCCACACTGGGCCAGAGGTTCTGGCAGCTCTGCAGGGGCAGGCCGAGAGGTGGTTGACGCCACGCCAGCTTAAGCCAGGAATGGTCGTTTCTGATAATGGCACCAACCTCCTCTCCGCCCTGCGACAGGGGCAGCTCACCCATGTGCCCTGTATGGCTCACGTCCTCAACCTGGTGGTGCAGCGGTTCTTGGGCAGGTTCCCAGGCTTACAGGATGTCCTGAGGCAGGCCAGGAAAGTCTGTGTGCATTTCCGCCGATCTTATAATGCCAGTGCTCGGCTGACTGAGCTGCAAAAGGAGCTGAACCTGCCCAAGAACCGCCTAATATGTGACATGCCCACCAGGTGGAACTCAACGTTGGCCATGCTGCAGCGACTGCACACGCAGCAGAGGGCCATCAATGAGTACCTTTGCGACTACGGCACCAGGACAGGGTCAGGGGAGCTTGGCTTTTTTTCCCCACGCCAGTGGAGCATGATCAGGGATGCATGCACGGTCCTCTCACCATTTGAGGAGGCCACGAGGATGGTGAGCAGTGACAGTGCATGCATCAGTGACACTGTACCTCTTGTCCACCTGTTGGAGCATACGCTGCGTGGGATAATGGACAGGGCACTTGAGGCAGAACAGAGGCAGGAAGAGGAGGACTTCCTTGTCTCTCAAGGCCCCCTTTATCCAGACAATGTTCCTTCTGTCCCACCCATCACACAGGAAGAGGAGGAGGAGGAGGATTGTGTGAGCATGGAGGTGGAGCCTGGCACTCAGCATCAGCAGCAGCAGTCTTTTAGGGATGATGTACAGTCCCAACAAACCAGTGGACTTGTACGTGGCTGGGAGGAGGTGGCTGGCGATCATGTCATCCTCAGTGACCCAGAAGACTCCGGCCCGAATGCCTCAGCTAACCTACGCTGCATGGCCTCCCTGATCCTGCAAAGCCTGCGGAAGGATCCTCGTGTTCTTCGGATCAAGGAGAGTGACCATTACTGGCTGGCCACTCTCCTTGATCCACGGTACAAGGGTAAGGTTGCGGACCTTATCTTGCCGTCGCAGAGGGAGCAGAGGATGAGACATCTCAGGGAGGCCTTGCAGAAAGGTCTGTGCAACGCGTTCCCAGAAACTGGGAGGTTACAAACTCCTGGTCCTGGACGACGAGTTGCTGAGGCTTCGGTCAGTAGCAGAAGGAGCGGTGGGGAAGGTGGACGTCTGACCGATGCGTTCAGACAATTTTTTAGTCCGCAGCCCCAAGGTATGATCGGTTCCAGCAACCATCGCCAGCGTCTGATATACATGGTGCAGGAATACCTAGGGGCAAGGTCAGACTTGGACACCTTTCCCACCGAAAATCCTCTGGCTTACTGGGTCCTGAGGATGGATCACTGGCCAGAGCTTGCACAGTATGCAATTGAGCTACTGGCCTGTCCTGCATCCAGCGTTCTTTCCGAACGCACATTCAGTGCTGCTGGAGGATTTGTCACCGATCATAGGGTGCGCCTGTCCACCGACTCGGTTGATCGACTGACCTTCATAAAAATGAATCAGTCTTGGATCACCACCAGCTACCAGACACCTGAAGCGGATATAACGGAATAATTTATAATGTCACATCCCTTCAAGACTGCCTATGCTGATGCTGAGTGACTGTCCTGTTATGTTCACTGACTATCCTCTTCCTCCTCCTCAATGATCCATGCCACCACACCAGTGCCTAAGGCACAATTTTTCAGCCCCTGTATAACAGGGGCGTGTAATTACAATTTTTTAAAAAGATGCTTCGCAACAGGTGTGACTGCTGTGCTCAGAGTACAGTATCTGTGAGGGGTTGCAGTGTTGTGGCACCAGCACCAGTGCCTAAGGCACAATTTTTCAGCCCCTGTTGGGGCGTGTAATTACAATTTTTAGGCAATGCTTTGCAACAGGTCTCATTGCTGTGCTCAGAGTACAGTATCTGTGAGGGGTTGCAGTGTTGTGGCACCAGCACCAGTGCCTAAGGCACAATTTTTCAGCCCCTGTATAACAGGGGCGTGTAATTACAATTTTTTAAAAAGATGCTTCGCAACAGGTGTGACTGCTGTGCTCCAAGTACAGTATCTGTGAGGGGTTGCAGTGTTGTGGCACCAGCACCAATGCCTAAGGCACAATTTTTCAGCCCCTGTTTAACAGGGGCGTGTAATTACAAATCTTGATCTAATAGTTCACAGCAGGGCCCATTCCTGCGCCCACCAAGAGTAACTATGAGGGCCTACAGTCTTGTGGCAACACCGTCCACCACCACCACCACCACCAAAGGCCCAATTTTTCTGCCCTGTTCAACAGGTGCATGCAATTACAAATCTTGATCTAATAACTCACAGCAGGGCCCATTCCTGCACCCACCAAGAGTAACTGTGAGGGCTTACAGTCTTGTGGCAACACCGTCCACCACCACCACCACCACCACCAAAGGCCCAATTTTTCTGCCCGGTTCAACAGGTGCATGCAAGTACAAATCTTGATCTATTAACTCACAGCAGGGCCCATTCCTGTGCCCACCAGTCTTGTGGCTACACCAACATCTAATAGGGCAAATTTCTGCAGAGTATATACGGCAGGCCCCTACTTTCAAACATCCAACTTACAAACGACTCCTACTTGCAAACGGCAAGAGAAAACAGGAAGTGAGAGGAAATCTACCCCTAGGAAGGAAAATTCTATCCTGTTAGATTTAATTTGGGAAAAAGGTATCTCCTCTCTACTGATGCTTTATCACCAATCCTTGTTTCAATTAAAACCCCACTTTTCCAAAAACATTTGTCATTGGGACGGAAAGTGAGGTGACATGTTCTGAACAGATGTGCAAAGACAGCAAATGTTACAGGGGTGATAACCCCTCCCTATGTTCTCCAAAAAGCTTAAAAATTGATTTTTTTGGGATGTAGCTACACTTCATAATGTACCTGTTCAGATTCTACTTAAGAACAAACCTACAGTCCATGTCTTGTTTGCACCACCTATATACTGCTGTTCAGAGTATATAGGGTTGTAGGTATAGGGTTTTATTTTGGGTGCGGGGTCCCCCTTAGTATCCATACAAGACCCAAAGGGGCTGGGGTGGGGGGGGGTGATGGGGTAGCCATGCCATTTTTCTCAAGGATTTTCAGCCATATGGCGGCCAGGACAAGACATGACATTAAAGCCGCAAGTGGTTTTAAATGGCTTCTTTTTTTCCTTTACAAATGTCATTTTGTGCAAGGACAGTTCTAAACACGGGAAACACATGCCACTTCACAGGCATACTTTAGACACCCCCCAGGTACCATATTTAAAGGAAAATTTCACTTTTTTTTTTTTCACTTTATGCATCATTAAAATGACTGCTCCCGAAAAAACTTTAGTTTTTAAAATTTCTTTTTGCATTGATATATGTCCCCTGGGGCAGGACCCGGGTCTCCAAACCTGTTTTATGACATTAACATGCATATTGGCCGTTGTAATTAGCAATTTTGATTTCGAACGTTCGCGTCCATTATAACGAATAGGGTTCGAAAATTCGCGCGAACTTTCGGTCCGTTCGAAGGTTCTGGTGCGAACCGAACCCGGGGGTGTTCGGCTCATCCCTACTGTGCACACATAGTCCCACAACATGGACAATGACATACCAGAAGTATTAAGCAAATCTGCGATCGACAACGACAAGCATTCTTTTTTTATCTGCAAAATTTTGTCAATTCAGGAGCGCATGAAGGCCATGGAAGAGATGCAAGGCCAGGCTATGAAGGGGGTGCAGGAGAAGATCCTGCTATTGGAAAAGTTGCCATTATTTTTTTTTTTTTTTTTTTTATAAGTTATTGTAGCGGGTATCCCAAATTTAGGGGTGACCTGAGCCATAGTTGGCTCGGGTCTTCTAATTGTTTGGACTCCTCCTTGCTGCTGCTTCACCTGGCGTGCAGTTCCCCTTAGGTGCATAGGTGGTGCTGACACTTGTACCCGGGGTTGATCCACAGGTGATGGAGTGGCTATTGGGTGTCCTCTCTCGGCAGCCATGCAGTGGGCGTGGTCTACCCACTGTGCATGCCGGAAGAGGGTACAAAAGGGGCAGACGCCATTGTTTTGGGCGCGAATACCCGGGGACCTGTACCCAGAGGAGTGTATCCCCTCGAGGGGGGATACGAGCATTGACTGTGGGGTCTCAGGCACCTTCAGCCTGAGGCTACAGAGTTCCAGGTAGGCCCAGTACCTTTAACTGGGTCTACAAAGCCAGAAAGGAAACCCAGGGAGCCCAGGTGAGGGCGACCGCTCTGACTAAGAGGAAGCCAGGGGAGGATCGGTCCCATAACAGGAGGCGAGTGATAAAGATTGCGGTCTCGGGAGAGGCCTGGTGACCTGTCGGAGGGAAGGATTCCTTGCTCCGCAGATTGCCTTTGCGGAGTGCTGCTACCTAAGGAGGGATCTCCTTGACTTTGTCCTTGGATGGGGGGAGGAGAATGAGGACGACATTATCCTGGATGATGAGCAGGAGCCAGGCCACCACACCACTTCCAGTTTAGTGCCAGAGGTCAAGCCTGCCCACCCAGTAGTCCAGGGGTTCATCAGTTCTCAGAGCGTCCACATCGGCCGTTAACCCGATGTAGTCAGACACCTGTCGGTCTAGGCGTTCCCTGATGCTGGATCAGGATGACACCTGTCGATGGGTCAGCTCAAAGAATGATCTCATATCAGAAGTGACCAACATATCTTCAAACCGCCCTCTTCTTGCAGGCACTGTTGGATTGGTACCCGCAACTGTTTCTCTGGGAGTGGAAATTCCTCTGCCAGCGCACGCAAAAGCAGAATGCAGCATTTCTCTAAACAAGGCCTGGAAGTGCTCCATTCTGACAGCCCTCTGTGATGGTGGTAACATTGCCGCCATTTTTTGTTTGTACCGGTGGTCCAAGTACGTTGACACCCAGTAATGGTCCTTGCCCTTTATGCTTTTTATACGGGGGTCCCTCTTAAAACACTGGAGCATGAAGGCCCCCATTTGCACTAAACTGGAAGTGGTGTGGTGGCCTGGCTCCTGCTCATCATCCAGGATAATGTCGTCCTCATTCTCCTCCCCCCATCCACGGACAACAACAGGGATCCCAGAAAGGTTTAAAGCATGCTCTTCTTGCTCCTCCTCATCCGCCCGGCACCATCCTCCTCTGACTCCTCTTCAGACTCCTGTTGACTTGTCTCAGATAGAGTAGCCCCCCCGGGAATTCATCCAGCATTGCGACTTCTTCATCTTCCTGCTCCTGCTCCTCGACGGCTTGATCAATGACACAACGCAATGCACGCTCCATAAAGAAGGCGTAAGGTACAATGTCACTGATGGCGCTATGGCTGCGACTGACCAGTTTAGTGATCTCATCAAATGGCCGAAAAAGTCTGCATGCATCGCGCATGAGCAGCCACTGACGCGGTGAAAAAAAACCAAGCTCCCCAGAACCTGTTCTGCTGCAGAGTTCGTAACTGCACGTTTCTGCTGGAGCAGCCTATCAAGCATAAACAAGGTTGAGTACCATCGCGTCGGGCAGTCACAAATAAGACGTCTGATTGGCAGATTGTGTCACCGCTGAATGTCAGCAAGGCGAGCCATGGCCGTGTAAGATCTTCTGAAATGGGCTGAGATTTTGCTTGTCTGCCGCAAGACGTCCTGGACCCCAGGGTATTTGACAACGAATCGCTGCACGACCAAGTTCAAGACGTGTGCCATGCATGGCACGTGTGTAATTTTGCCCTGTTTCAACATGCTCAGCAGATTGGCACCGTTGTCGCACACTACTTTACCAACTGTCAAATTGAGTGGTGTTAGCCACTGATCTGCCTGTGAACGCAAAGCTGAAAGGAGTGCAGGGCCAGTGTGGCTCTTGGCTTCCAGGCACAACAGACGCAGCACAGCATGGCAACGTCTCACCTGACATGTCGAATAGGTTCTGGGGATCTTGGGCGGCGCAGCGGAAGAGACGGTAGCAGCGGAAAAGGAGGAGTCAGCCGAGGAGGAGAGGGAGGATGGAGTAGGAGGAGGAGAAGAAGAGGCAGGCCTGCATGCAATCTGTGGCGGTAAAACCAAATCTACACGGGTGCCACGGGTTACATGCTTGACAGCCGTCATAAGGTTCACCCAGTGGGCAGTAAAAGTTATATACCTTCCCTGCCCGTGTTTGCTAGACCACGTGTCTGTGGTCAGATGTATCTTGGCACCGACACTGTGTGCCAGAGATACATTCACTTGCCGCTGAACATGGCCATATAGCTCTGGGATGCCCTTCTGGGAGAAATATTTCCTTCCTGGGACCTTCCATTGTGGTGTTCCAATGGCCACAAATTTTCGAAAGGCCTCCGAGTCCACCAGTTTATATGGCAGTAGTTGGCGGGCTATCAGTTCTGACAAGCCAGCGGTCAACCGTTGGGCCAGAGAGTTATTCGGCGTCATCAATTTTTTACGCTCAAACATTTGACCCGCGGAAGCCTGCCTTTTTCCAGAAAAACTTGAGGACGGCATGATGGAAGGTGGAGTGGAGGACAATTGTGAGGAGAGAGGAGAAAGGAGGAGAAGTAGAAGAGGCTGGACGGTGAGAGCCTGGAGTGTGGCTTTGTGGGTTCTGACGACGTTGCTCCCAATGGGCTCGGTGATGGGAGTTCATGTGCCTTCTTAAGGCGGTCGTCCCTAGGTGAGTGTTGGGCTTACCGCGACTTATGCGCTGACTGCAAAGGCTGCAGATGGCAACACTATTGTCAGCAGCGGACACGTTAAAAAAAGCCCACACTGCGGAGCCATGTGCCGGCGTCCTGGGAGCGCCAGATGTCACCGTACATGGTTGATGGCTCGCTCTGAGTCCTGATACATTAGCAGTCTGGTTTGTCCCTCCTGTGCAATGTAAGTTCCGCCTGCCTCTCCTCCCTATCTGCTGGTCCATCTCTCCCTCTGAACTCCCCTTCTGGTCCTCTCTTGTGGGCACCCACGTGACGTCCATAGACACGTCATCATCGACGTCACCTTCCCCACCACTATAATTAGAGATCTCGGAGTAGTCAGCAACAGCGGGGACCAACCTCCTTGGGCTGATCTGGGTACTGTCGTCAGACTGCTGAGTGGCGGTTGTTGCTACCTCCTCTTCCTGATCCAATGCCAAGAATTGGCGTCGTCTATTGTATAGCGAAACGTACGTCGGGAGGCAGACGTGCTGACGTCATCGCTATAGGACGGGAGATTGCATGCCGGCCGGCTCTCCTCGATATTTTATGCCTTATTATCACCGCATTGATGTAAGTTGCCATTTTTTTACTCAATAAATGTTTGATTGGACGTTACACACTATGTGGGTCTCTCTCTCTGTTCTCGGATACTGCTGAGTTATCGAGTCCTAACCTCTGGAGTGTGTCATTCCCTGGATATCCATTCATTGTGAGGAAGGTGTCATTACATGTGTTTTGGGCTTGTAACCAGCTTGCCTCTGGTAAGCGCATTTAAATTGGTGGTGGTGCACGAGTGCAGATCGGTGTTAATGTTCAAGATTCACTTTTTTCCACTTCATATCCAGTCTTCACTGTATGTCTACTTCTAAGAATTCACTATGGATCATATTATGGACTTTCCATTTTTATTTTTATCATAAATGTGGACTTATTTGGCATTTTGCAATTTTGCATCTTTTTATATTAACACTTTTTGTGGGTCTTATTTACCAATCAAGATCATTTGGATTGGTAGTCACTATCTATGGTGACCTTTTATATCTTCATATAGATATTAATGTACCTTTTTGTTTATGGATGGTACACTGTATATGTTTATTTTTGCGCAGCTCCCTTCTTTTTCCTTTATATAATTAGTGTTTTGTCTGACATTTGGAGCTTGCTGCTATCGTAGGGGTTGTGGTTATTTTGTGTATTTAGCGCAGTAATTTTTTTTTCACTCTCTATTTTTTTAAATGACCCTGTGACAAAAGTCTCTAGAGAAGTGCAGTATATGTGGAAGAAGGTATATAACACCCCGCTTCAATCTGTCGTTTTGGGGGGCCACTGGTCTATCACACCAGTTATAATACTTTTTTCTAATTGCGCTTGTCACTCTTTGTAGTATCGCTGCAGAACCGCTCAGCAGTCACAATGCTGCACAGTAGAAATGCACTATAATATGCTTTCTATATTTGAAAGTATTTTATGCGTGTATTACACCCCTATATACTGCACACCAAATAGTAGACCTATACCAGTCCTTAAAAGCACTTTTGTGGACCTTTATTGGTTAGCGATTTTTGTCGCTAGTCTGTCCCTGCGACACGTCAGCAACCTCTCCCTACACTGACAAAAGAGCTGCAGAACCGCTCAGCACTGCAGTCACAATGCTGCACAATTGAAATGAACTATAATATGATTTCTATATTAGAAAGTATTTTATGCGTGTATTACACCCCTATATACTGCACACCAAATAGTAGACCTATACCAGTCCTTAAAAGGACTTTTGTGGACCTAATAGCTAGTGATTACAGTCTGTCTCTGATACACAGCACAGCAACCTCTCCCTCCCTACACTGACAAAAGACAGCTGCAGAATCGCTCAGCACTGCAGTCACAATGATGCACTATAATATGCTTTCTATATTTGAAAGTATATTATAAGTGTATTACAACCCTATATACTGCACACCAAACAATAGTTGACCTATACCAGTACTTAAAAGGACTATTGTGGACCTAATAGCTAGTGATACAGTCTGTCCCTTCTCCACACAGCAACCTTTCCCTACACTGACAAAAGACAGAATGTAAAATGGCAGCCAGATCAGGTCTATTTATAAGGTAGGGGGTATGTCCATGTGCTGAAATGTCTCAATTGGCTGTCCTGTACCACATGATGGATGTGTCATGGGTCAAAGTTCTCCACAATGTAAAAGAATATGGCGGCCGCGAACAGCGCCATATGTCCGCCGGTTTGGCGAATAGCGGACGCGCAAAGTTCGCTGCGAACCGACCGCGGGGCGAACCGCAAGGCCATCTCTACCTGTACGTCCCCTCTAAATGCCCGTCCATGAGGTCGCGTGCGCACTGCAGGTCCCGCAAACTCGATCGCCGCGGGGATCCCATAGACTTTAACGGTGTTCGAATGTTCGCGCAAACTTTCGGTCCGTTCTCATGTTCTGCTGCGAACCGAACCACGGGGGGTTCGGCTCATCCCTAGTGAGCAGTGACAGTGCATGCATCACTTATACTGTCCCTCTTGTCTTCCTGTTGAAGAACACGCTTCGTGGAATAATGGACAGGGCACTTGAGGCAGAAAAGCGGGAGGAAGAGGAGGACTTCCTTACCTCTTAAGGCCCCCTTTATACAGATAGTATTCCTGCGGGCCCGCCGATCACACAGGAAGAAGAAGAGAAGGAGGAGGATTGTGTCAGCATGGAGGTGGAGGATAACACTCAGCATCAGCAGCAGTCTTCAAGGGATCGTTTTCAGTCCCAAGAAACCCATGGAGTTGTACGTGGCTGGGAGGAGGTGGTTGCAGGTCATGTGATCCTTAGTGATCCAGAGGACTCAGGATCGAATACCTCTGCAAACCTATGCTGCATGGCCTTTCTGATCCTGCAAAGCCTGCGAAAGGACCCTAGGATTCGTGGTATCAAGGAGAGGGATCATTACTGGTTGGCATCCCTTCTTGATCCCCGTTACAAGGGTAAGGTTGCAGAAATTATCCAGCCTTCGCAGAGGGAGCAGAGGATGAAACATCTTCGGGAGGCCTTGCAGAAAGGTTTGTGCAATGCGTTTCCAGAGCCTGGGAGGTTACAATTTCCTGGTGCTGGACAACGTGTTGCTGAGACTTCGTTCAGTCACAGAAAGAGCGGTGGAGAAGGTGGTCGGCTGACCGATGCCTTCAGACAATTCTTCAGTCCTCAGCGACAAGGTCTAATCAGTTCCAGCAACCATCGCCAGCATCTGAATTACATGGTGCAGGCATATCTAGGGGCAAGATCAGACTTGTAGACCTTTCCAACAGAACATCCCCTGGGTTACTGGGTCTTGAGGATGGACCACTGGCCAGAGCTTGCTCAATATACAATTGAGCTACTGGCCTGTCCTGCATCCAGCGTTCTTTCTGAATGCACATTCAGTGCTGCTGGAGGCTTTGTAACCGATCAAAGAGTGCGCCTGTCCACAGACTCTGTTGATCGGCTCACATTCATAAAAATGAATCAGTCTTGGATCACCAGCTACCAAGCACCTGATGCTGATGTAACCAATTGATTTTTCTATGGATGTGGGATCCCTTGAAGACTGCCTATGCTGAGTGACTATCCTATTATGCTGAGTGACTATCCTATTCCTCCTCAATCTTCATGATGATAGATGCTTAAGGCCCAATTTTTCTGCCCCTGTTTAACAATTTTTGCTGTAATATTTCACAGCAGGGACCCTTCCTGTGCTTAACAAGAGTATCTGTGAGGCTTTACAGTGTTGTGCCACCACCGCCTAAGGCCCAATTTTTCTGCCCCTGTTTAACGGGGGCATGTAATTACAATTTTTTCTCTAATATTTCACAGCAGTGCTAGTTCCTGCGCTCAATAAGAGTATCTGTGAGGCTTTACAGTTTTGTTCCAGTACCACCACCACCGCCTAAGGCCCAATTTTTCTGCCTCTATTTTACAGGGGCGTGTAATTAAAATTTTTGATCTAATATTTCACAGCAGGGCCCGTTCCTGCGCTCAACAAGAGTATCTGTGAGGCTTTTACAGTTTTGTGTCCCCACCACCACCACCACCTAAGGCCCAATTTTTCTGCCCCTATTTTACAGGGGTGTGTAATAACAATTTTTGATCTAATATTTATTAGCAGGGCCCATTCCTGCGCCCACCAAGAGTAACTGTGAGGGCATACAGTGTTGTGGCACCACCACCACCACCAAAGGCCCAATTTTTCTGCCCCTGTTTAACAGGGGCATGTAATTACAATTTGTGACATGGGGGTCACTTTGGACACAGGGTGAGCCAGGAAACAATGGACATTGAGAATATGGCTTGAATTGCTTAAAATGGGTCTGTAATATTTATCCACCATATTCCCCAGGATATCTGCAAAGAACTATCTACTGTTTTATGAACTCAACAGGTTAAATTAAGAGAGGCTGATATGTCTCCTGTCTCCTTGTGTAATGCTAATGAGCCTCACCTATGCTACAGGCCCTTTCATTGTGATGATGTGGATTGGAGCTTAGTAAACCGTCTGGCTCCATATTATGTGATGTGGAAGTGTCTTCTGTGAGGAGGGGGGGAATCAACCCCCCTGCCTAAGACTGTTTATCAAAGGAGAAGTTTGAACACACCTGACCTGTATCACCATTGTCATTGGACAGTTTAACCCGCCCTGTTCCCCAAAGGATGGGAGGGGAGGGTTTTGAAGAGAAATGTGTTACCATGTGTTTTGAAAATAAAGTCATTCCCTGTTTTGGAACTTGAATACAGAGCGTTGTCTCGTATCTGGGGGGAGAATCATTCGTATGGGGTCTTATTCGGCTGGTTGGAGTGTCTGGTGGCTGTCGTGTGGTTGGAAAGGGAATATCCTAACGGTGTTAACCCCTTTCATACTTGGGGTGCCGTTACATTGTTGGCAAGCAGTGGGATTGATCCCCACAGCCAGAAGGACAGCTACAAGAGGACACAGGACAATGGAGGCACAATATGAATGGCTAAAGCTCTCCACCCTCAAAGACTTACTGGAGAACCGGGGAAGACCGGCCAACAACCGTAAGAAGAGGGACATTATCAGAGAACTAGTCGAAATGGATGAAACCGAAAGGCCCAGCGTAACAGACAGGACACCCGAAGAGGCAAGTTTTAATCGGGCTGTTAAACTAAGACTGGCACAGTATGGTCCTAACCCCCCAGCGGAGATCATAGACCTAGTTATAGCGGCTGTGGATGCAAATTGGCTACAGAAAAGAGGTGCTGCAGCAGCAGAAGTCACAGCAGCACCAACTGCAAGGAGAGGAGAGGTACAGATACCAGCCGCCATGGAAGAGGAAGTCAGAAGGAGGTTACAAGAGATGCAGATACAGCATAGAGGACCAGTATCAGAGGAGGTCCTGCTGGGATGGTCTGATTCGATCCGCTGCGAACTCTGGAAGAAAGCGCTTGCTCTCGAGCAGCAACACCAGGGAAAGGTTCTCCCCTCCATCTATGTAAGGTACTGGTCGCAGTATGATGTACGAATGACGTTATTGGGGGAACAACCAAAGCAGGAGAGGACAACTGAGTTAAGCAGGCTGATCCGGGCAGAGATGCGGTTGGACGAGAGCTACAGAGCCCTCCGGTGGTATGTAGCCCAAGAGTGTCCATGGTCAGCGGATGACAGCCCCACGGAAGGCTTTGACTATGATGGCCTGGGATTGTTGTATTGGAGGCTGTCCAGTGACCCTGACTTTGGGAGTGATCAGGAGTGGCGTTTGGAGGAAATAATGGAGCACAGAGAGCGAAAACTGAATGTCTCGGAAGGGCACTGGGCAGAGGAAGATTTGGAGTTTCTGGCCGTTCAGGAATGGGAGCTGGAGATCGCCTACAGATAGCTGCTAGAATCTTCTCAGCAGCAGGGTGGTGCTACCTGTGCCTGGGACTATCAGGAAATACCAGTTGACAACTATGAAATCCTGGCTGAAGAATCGGCAGTGGAAAATCTGGAGATTGCCATCCCCAAAGCAGAAGTGCTGACTGACCTTGAGGATCCTGTTCCTGCTTGGGATGATCTTAGATGGAGGAATGTACCTGTCCAGCAGCATGCCAGAGAATCGGCAGTGGAAAATCTGAAGATTGCCATCCCTAAAGCCGAAGTGGATGATGTGGAGTTCCAGGGAGCTAGGGCAGTTGGCTCATCTCCCCAGCCACAGATTACAGAAGGTATGGACTTAATGGGCTATTCAGAGGATGTTATGGATTATGCATCGCCTGCTCAAGTACTGGCAGCAGGACAAAGTATTGCAGACCCCTGCTCTACACCCGTGGCAGTTTTGAAGGCCCGAGTTGAGAAGGTGATGGTTCCTCTTTCTGAGTGGATTTCGGAGATGCAGAGAGGAGAAGCAGCCATTTTCCCTCCCCAACCGTTAGCCAGTGCAGATGGTGTGGAGTCCCCAGCAGAAGTGCTGGCAACCGGGCAGAGTGCTAGCAACCTCTGCCCAGCACCGGAAACAACTGTGGAGTTTCAGGGAGCCGGGGCAGTTGGCCCCTCTCCCCAGCAACCAGCTAAGGTAGTAAAGCTGTTACTCCCAGCTGAATCACTGGCAGCAGGGCAGAATGCTACGGGCCTCTGCTCTCAACTAACGGAAGAGGGAGTTCCTGTGGTACTGGATGGGACTTCGGTCCTCACTGACACAACCCCACAAAATGGTGTGACACTGGGACAGGAGAATGTCAGACTTGCTTTGCAAGCACTGGGGGATTTTCACCTACCACAAGTGGATGGGACTTCAGTCTCCACTTGTATACCCCAGGGAGGCTGGGCAGTCGGCCCAGATCCCCAACAGCATGATGGACTGAGCCCAGTCACCCTGTCTCCTCTCCAGCGGCTGAAAGGACTCCAGGGAGAAGGGCCAGTCCAGGCCTCTCCCCAGCGGCGGGTATGTTCTCTAAGAGAGGCAGAGGTTGGCTGGGTAAGTAATGCTCTGCTTGGAACAATTGATTTGGGGTACTGTGGGGATACCGGCATTGGAGGAATGGACCTATGGACTAACTTCGGAGTCAACCCGTCTGGGGTCCCCTCCTCTGTTAGTCTCCTGCCGAAAGGGGAGATGTGTGACATGGGGGTCACTTTGGACACCGGGTGAGCCAGGAAACAATGGACATTGAGAATATGGCTTGAATTGCTTAAAATGGGTCTGTAATATTTATCCACCATATTCCCCAGGATATCTGCAAAGAACTATCTACTGTTTTATGAACTCAACAGGTTAAATTAAGAGAGGCTGATATGTCTCCTGTCTCCTTGTGTAATGCTAATGAGCCTCACCTATGCTACAGGCCCTTTCATTGTGATGATGTGGATTGGAGCTTAGTAAACCGTCTGGGTCCATATTATGTGATGTGGAAGTGTCTTCTGTGAGGAGGGGGGGAATCAACCCCCTTGCCTAAGACTGTTTATCAAAGGAGAAGTTTGAACACACCTGACCTGTATCACCATTGTCATTGGACAGTTTAACCCGCCCTGTTCCCCAAAGGATGGGAGGGGAGGGTTTTGAAGAGAAATGTGTTACCATGTGTTTTGAAAATAAAGTCATTCCCTGTTTTGGAACTTGAATACAGAGCGTTGTCTCGTATCTGGGGGGAGAATCATTCGTATGGGGTCTTATTCGGCTGGTTGGAGTGTCTGGTGGCTTTCGTGTGGTTGGAAAGGGAATATCCTAACGGTGTTAACCCCTTTCATACTTGGGGTGCCGTTACACAATTCTTGATATAATATTTCACAGTAGGGCCCTTTCCAGCACCCACCAAGAGTAACTGTGAGGGTTTACAGTGTTCTGGTACCATCAACACCTAAGGCCCAATTTTACACAGAGTATATAGGGCAGGCCATATAGTATATACAGGCAGCCCTCTATTTTCAAACATCCAAACTTACAAACGACTCCTACTTACAAACGGAGGGAGACAAGAAGAAGTGAGAGGAAATCTACCCCTAGGAAGGGAAATTCCCTCCTGTAAGAGTTAATATGGGAACTTGTTTCCCTTATAACCCAAAATTTTCAAAATCCAATTGTCATTGGGACAGAAAGTGAGGTGAAATCTTCTGAACAGGGGCATAGACAGCAAAACAAATGCTACAGGGGTGATAACCCTTCCCTATGTTATCCAAAAAGCTTAAAAATAGATTTTTTGGCTGGAGCTACACTTAAAAAATTTACCTGTTCCGAATTACAAACAGATTCAACTAAAGAATAAACCTACAGTCCCTAACTTGTTTGTAACCTGGGGACCGCCTGTATACTGCTGTTCAGAGTATATAGGGCCTAGGGGCCCCACACTTTTTTTTTTTTTCGGTGTGGGGTTCCCCTTAAAATCCATACAAGACCCAAAGGGCCTGGTAATGGGCTGGGGGGGGGGGGGGCATGCCGTTTTTCTCAATGATTTTCATCTATATTGCCGGGACCCGACAATACGTTACAGCCGCAAGCAGTTTTACTTTTTTTTTTTCTTTAGAAATGTCATTTTGTGCAGGGACTGTTCTAAACACGGGAAAAATGCACCACTTTACTGGCATACTATAGTCACCCCCCAGGCACGATATTTAAAGGAATATTTCACTTTTATTGTTTCACTTTAAGCATTATTAAAATCACTGTTCCCGAAAAAACTGCAGTTTTTAAAACTTTTTTTTGCATTGATACATGTCCCCTGGGGCAGGACCCAGGTCCCCACACACTTTTCATGACAATAAATTGCATATTAGCCTTTAAAATTAGCACTTTTGATTTTTCACGCTCGGGTCCCATTGACTTTAACGGTGTTCGCACAAACTTTTTGACAGTTCGCATGTTCTGCCGTGAACCAAACCGGGGGGTGTTCGGCTCATCCCTAATCAAGAAGCTGAAACCGGAATATCGCATGGATGGCCTAGGAGATGGTTACAAGGTAGTCCTGGAAGATCCCTTCTGGCTGAGGGCCAAGACAAACAAAATTGCAGTGTCAGTGCCAACGGATTGCTACGCATTTTGCCAACAGCTTCTTCAGGAGATACTATTGGCACAGAGGGGTATATATGTTTGCTGGATGGACGTAGGCTCATATTGTTGGTGAACTAATGCTTTATAGGTGTCTGAATTGTCAGTATTGCCAGCAAGACGTCTCGCTGGACAAAACATGCTGGGAGGTTTGTGAACTGACAGCACATGCTGTCAGCTCATTTAGAGCAACAGCATTTCATGTGAGTTACAATCTGACAGCTTTTCTTAATATTTTTATGGTAATGGGAGAATTTTAAATAAAAATTGTAATGCCCAATCATAGTATTTCTCTCTTACATGGACACATAATTGGGAAGATAACTTTTGAATGTGGAGAACTGGTTGTGCTTGCCAAATTTATTAAGGGCAAATTGACCTCTATAAATTCAGTGAGGTCTTGGATTTCGGTGAGTGTACATCTTGATTATTGCTGGAAATGGTGATCTGTCACAATTGTATTGCGGTTTTTGGTCACAACTGGATTTCATATGTTATTTGTGCTCTTTGATCTCTTTAATCGTTCAAGGTTATTATATATATGGTGAGTGGTGACACTGATAATATGTAAGATTACAATCTCAAGATTAAAACTGTGAAAAAGAAGGTTTACCTTTGACTAAAAATAGCTAAAGGGACTATTTTGAACTCATCATGATACATAAAATGACAAAAAAATGCAGTACACGTCAAAATTTTCAATTTTCCATTTACCAAGTAAAGACAGTATGTTCAAAGTGCACTCAATAAAAAAATAACAGTAAATAAAACAGTAATCTGGTAATTAGAAATAAACAATGTGGTAAGAGTCAAAATTTGCAAAGAGATATATAATTTAGAACAAAATAATCTGCATCGCTGGTGCATGCGCGGCAGCTCGTCGGATGGACGCCTGAACCGAGAGCTCTGCACCGCTCTGGCTATATAACACCTCCAGCGCCACTCACAGAGCAGAGCCCCGGCCGCAAATAGTCTCCGCGGCTAGGGGACACACCACAGATCCCCAGGATGGCAGGTGGTACAGCTAGGAGAGACCTCTCCCGTGCTCTTGACACCAGACCGGGACTCGCGGCCTCAGCCAAGATGGCGCCGGTCGCCACCTCACGAGGAGGAGGTCAGGAGATGGAGGATTCCATAGCAGACCAGGATGTCTGCTCAGCAGGGCCGTCGGGTCCCACAGTGAGTAACCACACACATGACTGCATGTCTCCCACCTCCACAGAATCCCTCATTAGCAGGACCCTGGAGGACATGCCCCTCTCCCCCATGGAAGACTTCACTGCCAGCCCAGAGGTCTGTAAGGCCTACACACAGGGTTTACCCTCCACACCCGAGGACTTTTCCTCCATGATGACTATGTTTGCCACAATGTTATCCAGGGGTCTCTCACAAACTGCCCACCAAATCACCACTGCCATCCAGGCTGACTTACAGCATTTAGGTACATGAATTGAATCGATCGAACTCAAAGCTGACCAGACAGTAACCAGAGTGAACCAGAATACTGCCCGAATCCAAAATTTGCAGGACCAGCTTGAGAGTGCATTCTCCAAAATTGACGATCTCGAAAATTGTTCGAGGAGATACAATTTCCGCATTAGGGGGGTCCCTGAATCCCTTAAGAACACTGATCAAATTGTACGATCATTCATTAAGGAACTTATCCCCAACATCCCAGATCATCGCCTAGAGATAGACCACGCTCACAACCTCTCCGCCAAGATGGCCTACCGAGAGACATTATAGTCAAACCGCACTACTACAAGGTCAAGGAGGAGGTGATGCAACGAGCTCGAGCAGAAGGGCCCCTGACATTCCAGGGTCATCCCATACAAATCTTTGCGGACTTATCCCCGTTTACAATACGGAAAAGGAGATCTCTGAAACCACTCCTTCTTGCGCTGACCCAGAAATCGATCACCTACAGATGGTCCTTCCCCTTTCATCTTTCATTCTCCTACAACAACAAACCGTATGGCTTCTCATCATTTCTGGACGGAGAAAAACTCCTGCTCCACCTGGGCCTTATCTCCCAGGATCATGAGTCAACACAGACCGGCAGAGCACCCAACTCATCCTCCAAGAGGCAGCCACCATTTAGCCCCATTGCCCCACTGTGGGAAAAGTGCCTCTCCAAAAAATCCAAGGAATCCAGGCCTCACTAATAGAATCCTGAAGCTCGGGTACCACATGGTCCCGCTCTGACCCTCTCTGATCCTTCTGGATCCTTCGTAGAACACTTTCACACCACTACCCGATGGCTGCGCTAGACGTAGCACTCCTTGACCCGACTCCATAGTTGGGAATTGCTGAACAATAGCACCCATGCGTTTTTTCTTCCAAAGTTTTAGGTCCAAGAAACTGTTCCTGTTCTGGTTAATATCTTGAAGTTTTCAGTTTAACTGGTTTTTGCTGCCTTGTTTCTCTACATATAGACGCCTGCTAATGTATATGATATAGTTATTTAAATATAATTTTTTGTGCTATTCTTAATACAGCAGATCAATCTTAGGACCAAGGAAGATAGTTCAAGGGAGTCGTTACTCTCCCTTATCTTACATTTTGTCTGTTGCACTGTACTTCCCGGGTGAGGCGGGCTCCTCCCAGGCCCTAGAGCCGTTCCAGTTTGGTCCCCCCCCATGGGGGGCCCTGGCTGTCTCGGGGTCGGGGAGGACCTCTCCCCTCAGGAACCCTTTTTTGCTACTGGGAGCTCTGCCCTCATACACAGAAACGTTACAGTATCTGGAGGCGGCCGGAGCAGATGTCCTGCTCCTCCACCTGTCTTTGACTGAGAAAGGAGAAAAATTATTATTATTTTTTTTAATTTAATTAAAAAAAATCAATTTTTCTCTATTCCCAGTTAGAGACTGCTACCTCCCCCGGATCACGGGGGGTGACTTGTTCTTTATTATTTTTGGGGAAGGGTTCTATGGTGTGCGGGAATGGGTTCTCACACACCATTGGGGTTTTGGAAAATAATTTCCACTTGTTACTGGATGTTAACATGTTATGTCTCTCATTGTCAGGAATGGTGTCATTACCGGGCTCACCTGCTGGTGGCACTGTTGCATCCGGCACCAGTGGGTGTAGTTCTGGTGGCCACCAGCGGGTGTCTCCCCACCAAGACTTTCCACCAGCCATCAAGCACACCTGATCTGGGTCTGCTGGACTATATAAGCCCGCCCTTAACCAAGCTCATTGCTCCAGAATTCCTTCTGTAAGCCTGAACCTGAACCTGAACCGGAACCTGAACCTGAACCGTTCCCTACCTAGTCCTGGACTCTGATCCTTGTACCCTGTCCCCTGATACCTGTCCCCTGATACCAGCTCCCCCTTGCTGACTGCTCCCAGTACCTGGCCTTCTGCTCCCCTTGTCTCTCATCCCTGCCTTGTTCATGCATGTGTGTTCTCTTTTGTACATATTAGTTAGCTAGTTAGATTAGGTTGTTTTTGGGGTTGTTGTGTTCTTTTGTATTCGTTTCTTGCTTATGGTTTGCTGTGGTTTTGTTTACACGTGTGTCTTTATCTTTAATAAATATTTATATTTTTCACTTACTCTGTTCCTGATTCCTTAATGTGCAGCCCAATGATCTGACCACCTGTATTGGATGTCTGTGTATAGCATCCTCGTGACACTCATGCTTCCTCCTAGAAGGTCCACCTCTCCACTCTACGATCTCCACCTCTTCTTCTTCTTCTTCTCTTCTCTCTCGAAGGTCACCTAGTCATCCACTCTCTTCCAAATCGGAGGTACTCCTCTGCTCCGCACAAGGGAAGTCCCACTCAGTCATGGTAGCTACCCCCTCCTCTGATCCATGCACGTAAATGACACACCACCACCGCCACTACAAATAATCTCATACAATGTGCATGGCCTTAATTCCCAGGTCAAACAAAGGAAATTGTTTAAGCTATATCAATCCCAAAAGTCTGATATCCTCTTACTTCAAGAAACCCACTTACAAATCTTCCAACCCCTCCTGATGGTGACTTGCATGTGGATTTTGTGAACATAAGTGGAATTTTGAACTAAAATGGACAGTTAAAAACCAGGAGTTTTGCTTTTATCTGCTTCTGCTTGCAAGTGTTGATTTATTTTTATTTTTTTGTCCTTTATTTGATACATTTATCAGTTTTAAAAATACTTCCCCCCCCCCCACTCCTTTCTCTGACACTTTTTAAACAGCTTTTTTTTCTTTCTGCTAATTAAGGGGAGTGGTTAATTGTTCACAGGTGAGTATATAAGTGGCTGTACAAACTCCCTTAGGAGCTGGCTCCCTGCTGATGGTGACTTGCATGTGGATTTTGTGAACATAAGTGGAATTTTGAACTAAAGTGGACAGTTTAAAACAGGAGTTAAGACAGGAGTCTTCTAAACTGTGAGTAACATTATAAACTTCCTACAAGTAATTATATTGTAACTGGGAAATGAGTGCTAGCAGGGTTGAAGGTTTTGCTCAGTGCACAGTGTGCCACATGTATGCAAAATTGGTGCAACAGCTCCAGGATGGATACCGCTGTGACAGATGTGAGCAGGTTGCACTTCTGGAAGCTCGCATTAGAGATCTGGAGGAGCAAGTTGCAACACTGGGCAGAAAGGACAACCTTGAAAGGGGTCCTCTGCTCACTGAGCAGGTGGTCAGTAGGGCTGATGTGTAGTGGCAAGTCAGGATTATCAGATAGGAAGATGGGTTAATGTAGTTAGAGGGAGTGGAAGGGGCTTGCAGAAAAGGAAGGCCAGTCCTGTATTTGTGCATCAAAACAAATTTTCCACGTTGGGTGAAGATGTGGAGGTGGCAAACACAGAGGTGGCAGCCCTAGATGTTACTGCTACCCCTAACAGCCGGGAGAGCAACCCATCTAGTAGAGGTGGTGAGGGGAGTGCAGGTAGGCCTAGCAGTTGGTGGTTATAGGGGATTCTATAATCAGAAGGACTGATAGAATAATTTGTCGCCAGGATCGCCTCAACCGAATGGTTTGCTGTCTCCCTGGTGCCAGGGTTCGGCATGTGGTGGACCGGGTGGATAAATTACTGGGAGGGGCTGGGCATGACCCAGCTGTCTTGGTCCACGTTGGAACCAATGACAGTATACATGGAAGGTGGAGGCTACTTAAGAATCAATTTAAAGAACTAGGCTGCAAGATGAAGGCAAGGACCTCCAAGGTGATATTCTCTGAAATATTGCCTGTGCCATGCGCAACACAGGAAAGGCAGGGGGAGATTAGAGAGCTGAATGCATGGCTAAAGACCTGGTGTAGGGAGGAGGGATTTGGGTTTCTAGAGCACTGGGCTGACTTTTCATTGGGGTGCAACCTATATGCTAAATACGTTTTTCACTTGAATGGAAGGGGGTCTGCTGTGCTGGGGGAGAGGTTTATGGGAAGGCTGGAGGAGTATTTAAACTAGGTTTGAGGGGGGAGGGTGAACTAGAATTACATCGGGCACACAGGTCAGTTAGGGGTCAGACATTAATGGAGAGTGGAATGGGGATAGATGGGGGGAGGGTTATGGCAGGTGACAAGAAAGTTCCCATGTTGCAAACAGCCATTGGAAACTATAGTGGCATTTGTACTACTAAAAATTATATGAAAAACACCAGAGAAAAATGTAATACATTAAAGTGTTTGTTCACCAATGCCAGAAGTCTGCCAAACAAAATAGGTGAGTTGGAAGCTCTGGTGCATGAGGGGAGCTATGACGTATTCGGTATTGCTGAAACGTGGCTTCAATTCTCACATGACTGGATTATTAATATTCCTGGCTATGCACTCTTTCGGAGAGACAGGGCAAAAAGGAAAGGTGGCGGGGTCTGTCTCTATGTGAGAAGTGATCTCAAAGCGAGTGTGAAAGAGGACCTGGTTGATGGAGAGTGTGAGGAGGCTGAAGCATTATGGGTGGAACTGCTTACAGATGTGCATAGTTCAAAGTTAATCATTGGAGTTTGTTATAGACCACCCAATGTTAATGAGGAGGTGGAGACTCAGCTCCTTGCACAGATGGAAAGGGCTGCAAGGGCTGGGCTGGTGATGATGATAATGGGGGATTTTAACTACCCAGAAATTTACTGGAGTAATGGCACTGCTGGGACAGTTAAAGGGCAAAAATTTATAAGCCTATTGCAGGACAATTTTATGGTCCAGTTTATTGAGGCCCCAATTAGGAATGATGCTCTGTTGGACCTGGTAATCTCAAACCATGCAGAGCGTATTACTAATGTTCAGATAAAGGAACACCTGGGTAGCAGTGACCATAACATCATTTCATTTGATGTTAGCTGTAAGCAAGAAATACATGCAGGAAAGATAAAAACACTTAATTTCAATAAAGCTAATTTTCCAAGGATGAGGGCTGCTCTACAGGACTTAGACTGGGAGGGAATATTGGCATCAATGGGCACAGAACAGAAATGGGAATTCTTCAAAAAGACTGTTTGTGAACTCACTGCAAAGTATATTCCCATGGGCAATAAGTTTAAAAGGCTAAAAATAAAACCTATGTGGCTCACAGTTAAAGTTAAAGCTATAAACAATAAGAAAAGCGCTTTTAAAAAATATAAAAATGAAGGAACACTAGTGTCGTTTAAATGTTACAAAGAATATAACAGGATATGTAAAAAGGAAATCAAGGATGCAAAAATTCAAAACGAACGACAGATTGCAAAAGATAGTAGGACAAACCCCCAAAAATTATTCAAATATATTAATAGTAAAAAGGTCAAGTCTGAGCATGTAGGACCTTTACAAAATAATCTAGAGTGGGTGACTGGGGACAAAGAGAAGGCTAATTTATTAAATACTTTCTTCAGCTCTGTGTATACAATGGAGCATGGGGGAGTTCTTGTACATAATGGGGGTGGTAGTGACACAGCCCCAAATCCACAATGGCTCAAAAGTGATATGGTCCAGAAATATTTAGACAGAATAAAGGTGGATAAAGCACCTGGACCAGATGGCATACACCCACGGATCCTAAAAGAATTGAGCTCTGTAATTTCAAAGCCATTGTATCTAATTTTTAGGGACTCATTAATGACAGGAATAGTACCACTGGATTGGCGCAGGGCCAATGTGGTGCCTATATTTAAAAAGGGAACAAAGTCTTTACCAAGTAACTATAGACCTGTTAGTTTAACGTCCATAGTTGGGAAGATACTGGAGAGATTAATAAAAGACCACATAGATGAGTTCTTGCTGGAAAAAAAACTATTTAAGCAACAGACAGCATGGATTCAAGAAAGACAGAAGTTGTCAGACAAACCTGATTTCTTTTTATGAAGAGGTAAGTAAAACCTTGGACAGAGGCGTGGCTGTGGACGTGGTATACTTGGATTTTGCAAAAGTGTTTGATACAATTCCCCACACACGGCTCATGTGTAAGGTAAAGTCTACAGGATTGGAAATATCAGTTTGTAAATGTATAGAAAACTGTCTGAAAGACAGAATTCAGAGAGTAGTGGTTAATGATTCTTACTCTGAATGGTCTAAGGTTATCAGTGGTGTACCCCAAGGTTCAGTGCTGGGACCCTCACTTTTTAATATCTTTATAAATGATATTGGGTCTGAGATCAAAAGTAACATTTCTGTCTTTGCAGATGACACTAAGCTATGCAGTGGAATAACGTCCTTACAAGATGTCTCCAAATTACAAGCCGACCTTGATGCTCTGTCTAATTGGGCGACTATGTGGCAGATGAGGTTTAATGTTGATAAATGTAAAGTTATGCACTTGGGGGCTAAGAATATGAATGCATCATACATACTAGGGGGAGTACAACCGGGGGGGTCTATAGTGGAGAAGGATCTGGGGGTTTTGGTAGATCATAAGCTCAATAATGGCATGCAATGCCAAGCTGTGGTTTCCAAAGCGAGCAAAGTCCTTTCTTGTATTAAGAGAGGTATGGACTCCAGAGAGAGAGATATCATTTTGCCCCTGTACAAATCATTAGTAAGACCTCATCTGGAATATGCAGTTCAGTTTTGGGCACCAGTTCTCAAAAAGCATATCGGAGAACTGGAGAAAGTGCAGAGAAGGGCAACCAAACTGATAAGAGGCATGGAGGAGCTCAGCTATGAAGAAAGATTAGAGGAACTGAATTTATTCACTCTTGAGAAGAGGAGAATGAGGGGGGATATGATTAACATGTACAAATATATAAGGGGTCCATATAGTGAACTTGGTGATGAGTTATTCACTTTACGGTCAACACAGAGAACAACTCTTTACGTCTAGAAGAAAAAAGACTTCATCTCCAAATACGGAAAGGTTTCTTCATAGTAAGCGCTGTGAAAATGTGGAACAGACTCCCTGCAGAGGTGGTTCTGGCCAGCTCAGTAGATTGCTTTAAGAAAGGCCTGGATACTTTCCTAAATGTACATAATATAACTGAGTACTAACAGTTATAGGTAAAGTTGATCCAGGGTAAATCCGGATGCCTGTAGCAAATTGGATCATGCTCTGCTCGGGTTTTTTGCCTTCCTCTGGATCAACTGTGGGTATAGAATTGGGTATATGGGATTGTACGATATTTTTTATTTTATTTTTTTATGGTTGAACTGGATGGACTTTGTCTTTTTTCAACCTGACTAACTATGTAACCCATCATTTATTCACCAACACTTCCCCCAATTTTACCTCTCCAACGCGGAGAACAAAAAAAGTAGTAGCCATCTGTTTTTCCAAACATTTAAACTTCTCTATGTCAAGCACTACCAGGGACCCCTCAGGTAGATACATTTTGGTAAAAGGCACCGTAGATGAAACACTATATTCTTTCGTATTATACTACACCCCAAATAAGGCCCAAGGCAAATTTTTTGCCGAAATGATGCCTACCCTTACACCTCTATTAGAGGGAATCATTATTCTAGGGGGGGGGGGACTCGAACACAGCGTTTGATCTCGCTCTCGACAAATCCGGTTCAGGCAGGCCACGCCCCAGGCGACCCCCCAAACAAAGCATAAAAATTGCCAAACTACTCTATGACTCAGGACTAGTTGACATCTGAAGGGAACTCAACCCCGGTAAAAAAGACGACACCCATTACTCTGCCCCGCACCGGACCTATGCCAGGATAGATCATGTATTCCTTCAAGCGACACGCATACCCCTGGTGGTAAAATCGACTATCAGAGACTCCCCCATCTCAGATCACTCCCTCAGCCACTCAAAAAACACAAAAAGGGAATTTAAATGGTGACTCAATGAGGCGCTTCTGAGTAATCCAGGCCATTGTACTCTTTTAGAGAAAGACCTCATAGATTATTTTCACACAAAAGACACGGTAGCTATCTCCCCAGCTACTCTATGGGCGGCCCACAAAGCAGTGATAAGGGGCACAATCATCCAGCTATCTTCCCGTCTAAAAAAAGAACACAGAGCCGAGATAGATAACCTTACTAAAGAATACCAGGAATCTTGTAAACGTAACAAACGAGAACACACTCAGTCATCACTACAAAAACTAGAAGCAGCTAGATTGAATCTCAACCTAGCCCTCACTACCGAGGCTGAAAACACCTCCGTTGGTCAGGTGCAAGGTTTTATTCTCAAAAGGATAAAATTGGGTCCAAACTAGCCTTAAAACTATCACCCAAACCACGTCAGTTGGCATTCCCCAAAATCCGTTTGCCGTCTGGCACAATCACACAGAACCCACAACGTATCATGGAATGCTTCCATGATTTCTATGCGTCCCTTTATAAAGACGACAAATCGTGCCCCGCCTCGAGGAGTTTCTCGACTCCATTTCGCTCCCCAAAATTTCAACGGATCACACGGCTCTCCTAGAACAACCCATTACATACATGGAGGTCAGTGAGACCATCAAGACTCTCAAACTAGGTTCCGCCCCTGGCCCGGGTGGGTTCTCGTGGGTTATTACAAAAAATTCTCTGACTCTCTGACGCCTTACCTGGTCAGATTCTTCAACTCCTTACGATTGGGATCTCCCCTGGATAAATCCTTGAACCTGGCATACATTTCAGTCATCCCTAAACCAGGAAAAGACCCCACAGTAACTAGCAATTATCGCCCGATCTCCCTGATCAACAATGATCTTAAATTGTTATCAAAAATACTGGCAAACCGTCTCTCCTCATTCATAGCCCAGTATGTCCACAAAGACCAGGCTGGATTTTTCTCGGGGAGACAGGGACCAGACCAGATAAGAAAAGCTATAGACGTGGTATCCCTTCTGGGCAGAAAAATTTTAATGGGTGTCTTTCGCGCTACTCAAGAATAAATGAATGTGACTGAGGTTGTGTGTTCAATAGCTGCAAAAACTGTCAGTGTTCACCTTACACATAAATATACAATAAATTATAATAATGATCTCGTGCTAAAGAGAAAACAACCACAAAAAACTATAATGTACACCGTGATAGATAAACGTGCTAACACATAAAGTGCAAATGTAAAGATCTGAAAGAATTGCAATAGTGTAAAATAAATCATCGAAGGTTCTACCAAGTCCATGAAAGTGCCACAATTGGCAATAATGAGTGAAACCATGCCAAACGTGGCAATGAGTGTAAACAATCAATACATAAAGTGCTAGCAATACATAAAGTGCAATCAATAAAGTGCAAATGGTGCTAAAGTTCAATATGTGCAAGGGCTGCAAAAAAGTTCAATATTGCAATTGGTATGATGAGTAGTAATGATGAGAAACAGGTCCCAAAGAGTCCCATACAGATGACTCCGGTGGAAGATTAATCCTCTAATTGATCAGGTGTTATTATAGCTGTGCTATTAACATCCGCAATCGATCTAAAATTTTAGTATTGAACCAATAAGGAAATCCTACACCAGTCTCCCAGAACTCACCTCTGCAATAAAATATCTGGCATTTAGACTTATCCCATCTCTCCTGTGTTTCTTCTCCACTGTAATCACTACTGGCCTGTGTCCTCCACCACTCACGTTAATCTCAAGGGTGTCAGCTGTCCTAAGGCAAAAGGAGGGGGGAGCGGAGCTCCAGCCAGAGACAGAGGGCAGGAAGAGATAGAAGCCTCTAATGGTGTAGTAGGTAATGTTTTTGGACTTTATTTTAGAAAACAAGAATTGGAATCTTACAAAACATTAAATTAAAATAAGAAGTACGGGTGAGTCGCTGCGTTATGAGCGCCGTCTTACTTATCCTTCCGCTGCTTCCGATCTGCGGTGCCTCGCTTCCTCCCTACGGCGTTACATCACGTACCTCGTGACTTCTTCAGTTGGTTGCTGAGGCAATGTATATATACTATGTTAGACTGAAAATGGGCGCCGCCATTTTCCTGATCATACAGGAAACTTTCGGTGGATCACCCATTTTCTTGAAGTCTTATGATGGAACAATGCAGATTTCAATAAAACAGCTATTCTTCTTAAAATAGAAGAAAGCTCTATTAATAGTTACTATGCAGATGAAGTATGTGGATCGGGGTATCAGTAGCCCAAATTTGCATCAAAGTCCAGCATTAACTGCAGCAGTCTGACTGCGCATCTGCATGTGATAAGGGGCAATATTAAACTATCAAACTAGCTTTCTCCACCTACCCAACTGCATATTGATATACAAATAAATGTAGATAAAATCATAATAAATTCGTAAAAACTAAAATAGGGCTATCTATTACTCCCTGATAGTAATATATGTATCTAGTCCCTGTGGATATAATCCTAATTGCATAGCTGTCACCACATATCTGGAAGCAATAGGTAAAGCAAGATACATACATATAGCCACAAAAGCATAAAAATTAAAATAAAAATGAAAGTAAAAACAAATGAAGAATATTAAAACCATAACAGATAAAAATATATTATGACCATGTAATAATAAAAAAGTGGAGTATGAAAAGGTTAAATTAAAAATTGCTTAAAAAGCAATTTAAATCAAACTCCACATTCATTCCTCCAGGTGTCAATGTTCTTAATGTGTGTATCCACCGGGATTCTTTTTGGCTAATATGTCTTATTATGTGACTACCTCTCCATGAGCCTTTGAATTTCTCTATACCCCAAAATTGTAATTGGGTGGGATCTTGATTGTGCACTTGTGCAAAGTGTTGTGACACATTGGGGGTCATTTACTATAACTCCAGGAAGTACTGAGCACTATTGCAAATAATAGCTCCCATTTTAGCCAATTAAAAATTCGATGTGCATATTTGCGAATGAAAAAGAGCACTATTAGCAGCAAACAAGTGTTAGTAACTATGGAATCAGCACTAATTAGCAAATCCGTGTACATGCAAATGCCAATTTCCACTAAGTTTTTATATAGCACTGCACTGTAACCATGATCCATGTATGTGAAAGAAACATTTTTATGTGAGATGTGCTCTACCTCGTGTGCATCTATTGATGTATATTGCAATTAGTATTCCTAGTTTTTTTCCTTCTTTTGCTAATGAATGCAGTTATGAATGATTATTACACAGTAATGTCTGCTATTCTGTAAAGTTACATGTAGTAAACATTTAGGTTACCTATTTGTTGTATGTTGTTTTTTTCATGTTTTTTTTTTAATTTAGGTGGCTATAAAGCAGTAATTATTTATGTTCATTCTTTAATCATAATACACTATTATGCAGGTCTTGTTCTTAGCACTAGGGATGAGCCGAACAACCCCCGGTTCGGTTCGCACCAGAACCTTCGAACGGACTGAAAGTTTGCACGAACGTTAGAACCCTATTAAATACAATGGACGCGAACGTTCGAAAACTAAAGTGCTAATTATAACGACTAATATACATGTTATTGACCTAAAAAGGGTTTGGGGACCCGGATTCTGCCCCAGGGGACATGTATCAATGCAAAACAAAGTTTTAAAAACGGCCATTTTTTGGGAGCAGTCATTTTAATGATGCATAAAGTGAAAATAAAAAAGTGAAATATTCCTTTAAATATCGTACCTGGGGGGTGTCTAAAGTATGCCTGTGGAGTGGCATGTGTTTCCCGTGTTTAGAACTGTCCCTGCACAAAATGACATTTGTAAAGGAAAAAAAGCCATTTAAAACTGCTTGCGGCTTTAATGTAATGTCTGGTCCCGGTAATATGGATGAAAATCTTTGAGAAAAATGGCATGGCTACCCCCATCACCCCCCCCCCCCCCCCTACCCCAGACCATTACCAGCCCCTTTGGGTCTTGTATGGATATTAAGGGGAACCCCGCACCCAAAATAAAAAAAAGGCCCTATATACTCTGAACAGCAGTATACAGGCGGTGCAAACAAGACAGGGACTGTAGGTTTGTCCTTAAGTAGAATCTGTTTGTAATTTTGAACAGGTACATTGTTTAAGTGTAGCTCCAGACAAAAAATCCATTTTTAAGCTTTTTGGAAAACATAGGGAAGGGTTATCACCCCTGTAACATTTGTTTTGCTGTCTGTGCACCTGTTCAGAACATTTCACCTCACTTTCCGTCCCAATGACAAATGTTTTTGAAAAGTGGGGTTTTTATTGAAACAAAGATTGATGATAAAGCATCAGTAAAGAGGAGACACCTTTTTCCCATATTAACTCTTACAGGAGAGAATTTCCCCTCCTAGGGGTAGATTTCCTCTCACTTTCTGTTGTCTCCTTCCGTTTGCAAGTAGGAGTCGTTTGTAAGTTGGATGTTTGAAAGTAGGGGCCTGCCGTATATACTCTGCTGAAATTTGCCCCTTAGATGTTGGTGTTGCCACAACACCGTGAATGGAAAATTTGAAAAAACTGCGCTAAATATGCTGAAATGAAAAACACTGGTTATCGCGCCGATGTTTCAACTAATAATTGGGAGCTGCAATTATACTGTAAACAGTGGTACAAGTTAGAAAAATGAAAAAAGGGGGAAATCGCGCTAGCCCATAACCATACACTATCCTGCGACAGTGTAAATAAATGATAACCAATGTGACACAAATTAATCAGTGAAAATTAATAAAGTGAAAATTTGATGATTGCAAAAAGAATTCACCTAAAACACAGATTAATCAATAAAAATTAATAAAGTGAAAAATGGTGATTATAAAGTAAATCAACCTCCAACACATCAATCTCAAACACAGCAAGTGTATAAATTGATGCAAAATTAAAACAAAATTAATATAGTCCATATATAAATTCCCTAAATGAAGTCCATATACATAACAGTGCTCTGTGCTCTGTGCTCTGTGTAAATCTAAAGTATTTCCTTAAAGCAACTGTTGCATCCAAAAGCAATTTGTGACAATCCACCACTAATCAGCAGGATTTCCTCCTTACCAGCTAAACATGATCCCCCATGACAGAGGATCAATGAATGCATAAATCAGGCAGCTTTCCCCATAGATCAGCGTAAGCACAAGGGATTCTTGAGACACCAGCTTCCGACAGTCATCAGTGGATACATGCAGTGTGGAAGAGACAACACACACTCCACATAGTGCATTAAACGTTAAAATGTTTATTTAATTAAAAAGTATTGCACTTACAAATTTGCAGTTTGGTAAAGCCTTAAAAGTCCTGGGGTGAACCAGGAGGAGACAGATCCATGAAAACGGGTAATCTACTATCTAAATGTGTTTTCTTTAAAATAATTTATATGGTTAACGCTACTATAATTGTGTTTTTTTCTCATGTACCACGCCTATTGTACTAGAGTCGTTGCACGACATATGAACAATGAAATATTTGTTAATCTGATACTTACAAATCCTTAATAAAAATAATTGAAATGAAAAAAGTCTGGTGTGCTGGCCGCTGCACATACATCAGACACCCGTCCTTCTCTGGAGCATTCGAGGTGACGTCAGCGCGTCGCTCCGCCCTACGTCCGTTTCGTAAAAAACGTACCCCCATGGAAGAAGAAGTACGTTTTTTACGAAACAGACGTAGGGTGGAGCGACGCGCTGACGTCACCTCGAACGCTCCAGAGAAGGACGGGTGTCTGATGTATGTGCAGCGGCCGGCACACCAGACTTTTAAGGCTTTACCAAACTGCAAATTTGTAAGTGCAATACTTTTTAATTAAATAAACATTTTAACGTTTAATGCACTATGTGGAGTGTGTGTTGTCTCTTCCACTCTGCATGTATCCACTGATGACTGTCGGAAGCTGGTGTCTCAAGAATCCCTTGTGCTTACGCTGATCTGTGGGGAAAGCTGTCTGATTTATGCATTCATTGATCCTCTTTCATGGGGGATCATGTTTAGCTGGTAAGGAGGAAATCCTGCTGATTGGTGGTGGATTGTCACAAATTGCTTTTGGATGCAACAGTCACTTCAAGGAAATACTTTAGATTTACACAGAGCACTGGTGTTATGTATATGGACTTCATTTAGGGAATCTATATATGGACTATATTAATTTTGTTTTAATTTTGCATCAATTTATACACTTGCTGTGTTTGAGATTGATGTGTTGGAGGTTGATTTTCTTTATAATCACCATTTTTCACTTTATTAATTTTTATTGATTAACCACTTAAGCCCCGGACCATTTCGGGCCATTAGGACCAAGCCTGTTTTTGGGATTCGGCACTGCGCTGCTTTAACTGTAAATTGTGCGGACATGCAATGTTTTACCTAATTGAAATTTGCGTCCTTTTCTTCCCACAAATAGTGCTTTCTTTTAATGGTATTTGATTGCCTCTGCGATTTTTATTTTTTGCGATATAAATGGAAAAAGAACGAAAATTTTGAAAAAAAAAGATATTTTCTACTTTTTGTTATAAGAAAAATCGAATAAACTCAATTTTAGTCATACATTTAGGCCAAAATGTATTCAGCCACATGTCTTTAGTAAAAAAAATGTCAATAAGCGTATATTTATTGGTTTGCGCAAAAGTTATAGCGTTTACAAACTAGGGTACATTTTCTGAAATTTACACAGCTTTAAATTTATGACTGCCTATCTCATTTCTTGAGGTGCTAAAATGGCAGGGCAGTACAAAACCCCCCCAAATGACCCCATTTTGGAAAGTAGACACCCCAAGGAAATTGCTGAGAGGCATGTTGAGCCCATTGAATATTTTTTTTTTGTCCCAAGTGATTGAATAATGACAAAAAAAAAAAATTACAAAAAGTTGTCACTAAATGATATATTGCTCACACATGCCATGGTTATATGTGGAATTGCACCCCAAAATACATTCTGCTGCTTCTCCTGAGTACGGGGATACCACATGTGTGGGACTTTTTAGGAGCCTAGCCACGTACGGGACCCCGGAAACCAAGCACCGCCTTCAGGATTTCTAAGGGCGCAAATTTTTGATTTCACTCCTCACTACCTATCACAGTTTCGAAGGCCATAAAATGCCAAAATAGCACAAAACCCCCCAAATGACCCCATTTTGGAAAGTAGACACCCCAAGATATTTACTGAGAGGCATGTTCAGTCCATGGAATATTTTATATTTTGCCACAAGTTGCGGGAATATGACAAACTTTTTTTTTTTGCACAAAGTTGTCACTAAATGATATATTGCTCACACATGCCATGGGCATATGTGAAATTACACCCCAAAATACATTCTGCTGCTTCTCCTGAGTACGGGGATACCACATGTGTGGGACTTTTTGGGAGCCTAGCCGCGTACGGGACCCCAAAAACCAAGCACCGCCTTCAAGGTTTCTAAGGGCATACATTTTTGATTTCACTCCTCACTACCTATCACAGTTTTGAAGGCCATAAAATGCCAAGATGGCACAAAACCCCCCCCAAATGACCCCATTTTGGAAAGTAGACACCCCAAGCTATTTGCTGAGAGGCATGTTGACCCCATTGAATATTTTTTTTTTGTCCCAAATGATTGAATAATGACAAAAAGAAAAAAAAAATGTACAAAAAGTTGTCACTAAATGATATATTGCTCACACATGCCATGGTTATATGTGGAATTGCACCCCAAAATACATTCTGCTGCTTTTCCTGAGTACGGGGATACCACATGTGTGGGACTTTTTGGGAGCCTAGCCGCGTACAGGGCCCCAAAAACCAAGCACTGCGAACGCTGCAGTTATGTGTGTTGTGTTTGGTAAGTGACAGTGATCGATCGATACTGCACTTGGGTGGGCTGGGCTGGGCGGAGGGGCTAAACGCAGGCGCTAGCAGGTATCTGGGCTGATCCCGCTAACACTGCGTTTTTGGGAACCCTAAACCGCTGGGGATGCTAGTATAGATCTGATCAGATCTGATCAGATACTATACCACTAAGGGGGGTGTATGCTTTGCGCGTGGGTGTTAGCGTTACTGTCACTAACCTAACACTGCCTGGGGCGATGCAGACCCTCTCTGGCGCTAAAACCTAATTGATCTCACCCGCCGGGCAATCAGGGGGGTTAAACCTTTATTGGGTTATATACGGCGGGTGCCCTGATGCTATAAAAAGCAAACTAATCAACCAGCGTCACCCGTAACCTTTATATGGTGATCACTGGTGAAAGGGTTAACTAGGGGCAATCAGGGGGTTAAAACCTTTATTAGGTTAAATATGGGGGTACCTGACACTATATAAAAACCTGACGGGTAACCTAAATAACTAAATAACTTACTGGCTAACCAGTGACACCAGTGACGCTTATACGGCGATCACTGGTGAAAGGGTTAACTCTAGGGGCAATCAGGGGGTTAAAATAATATATGGGGGTACCTGACACTAATAAAAACCTGCGGCGAACCTAAAAAAAAATAACTGCCTATCTAAAACACCAGCGACACGAATACAGCGATCGGAAAAACAATCGCTTAGTGACGCTGAAGTTAGGGGGTGAAAGGGTTACCTGGGGGGTGATCAAGGGGTTAAACCTTTATTAGGGGGGGTTAGGGGGCTACCCTGGACCTAAAGGGGCCTAATCCTAACTGCCCTGCAACTTTTTACAATCACAGATGACACTAAATGCAGTGATCAGTAAAATAAATGATCACTGCAATCAGTGACACTGTGATTGGGGGCTTTGGGGTGACCTGGGGGGTGATCTGGGGGTGACTGGGGGGGTGATTTGTGTGCCTATGTGTACCTACGTGTCAGTGGACTGTTGGTGCACTAACCTGCTTCTTCTCTGCTCGGCGCCGGGAACGGAAAGACCGCGGCGAGGGAGATGACATCACTTCCTCCAGCCTTGTTTACATCACATGGCGGAGGAAGCATTTTCATTGGCCGGGAGCGATCGCGAGGGGGGGGGCGGAATCGAGCGCCCCCCCTCATGCCTGATCGCTCCCGAACACTTAACGGCCGCTCACTGCAGTGAAGGGGGGTCCGGATGGACCCCCCAACTGCACAAAGGCGATCACGTAGATCTACGTGATTCTGCCTGTCCGTGCCATTCTGCCGACGTAAATCGGCGGTGGGCGGTCGTTAAGTGGTTAATCTGTGTTTTAGGTGAATTCTTTGTGCAATCATCAAATTTTCACTTTATTAATTTTCACTGATTAGTTTGTGTCACATTGGTTATCATTTATTTACACTGTCGCAGGATAGTGTATGGTTATGAGCTAGCGCGATTTCCCCCTTTTTTCACAACACTGTGAGCCCTCACAGTTACTCTTGGTGGGCGCTGGAACGCCCTGCTGTGAACTATTATATCAGGAATTGTAATTACATGCCATTGTTGAACAGTGGTAGTAAAAATTGGGCCTTTGGTGGTGGTGCTGGTGCTACAACACTGTCAGCCCTCCCAGTTACTCTTGGTGGGCGCATGAATGGGCCCTACTGTAAATTATTAGATCAAGAATTGTAATTGCATGCCCCTGTTGAAGAGGGGCAGAAAAATTGGGCCTTTGGTGGTGGTGGTGTTGCCACAACACAGTAAGCCCTCACAGTTACTCTTGGTGGGCGCAGGAATGGGCCCTGCTGTGAATTATTAGATCAAGAATTGTAATTATTTGCCCCTGTTGAACAGGGGCAGAAAAATTGGTCCTTAGGCACTGGTGCCACAACACTGCAACCCCTCACAGATACTGTACTTGGAGCATAGCAATGAGCCCTGTTGCAAAGTATTGCATCAAAAATTGTAATTACACGCCCCTGTTAAACAGGGGCAGAAAAATTGGGCCTTAGGTACTGGTGCCACAACACTGCAACCCCTCACAGATACTGTACTTGGAGCACAGCAATGAGCCCTGTTGCAATGTATTGCATCAAAAATTGTAATTACATGCCCCCGTTAAACAGGGGCTGAAAAATTGAGCCTTAGGCACTGGTGCTGGTGCCACGACACTGCAACCTCTCCCAGATACTCTAGTTGGAGTGCAGGAATGAGCCCTGCTGCAAAGCATTGCATCAATGTTAAACAGGGGCTGAAAAATTGGGCCTTAGCCACTGGTGGCAGCACCCAGAAACAAAAAAGTTCTTCCAAGCTATCATCAAGAATCGGATCATTGAGGAGGAGGAGGATGGTCAGTCAACATAACAGAACAGTTACTCAGCATCAGCATCAGTCTTGAAGGGATGTGACATTTGAAAATAAATTATTCTGTTATATCAGCTTCAGGTGCTTGGTAGCTGGTGGTGATCCAAGACTGGTTCATCTTTATGAAGGTCAGTCGATCAACCGAGTCGGTGGACAGGCACACCCTGTGATCCGTGACAAAGCCTCCAGCAGCACTGAATGTGCGTTCCGAAAGAACGCTGGATGCAGGACAGGCCAGTAGCTCAATTGCATACTGTGCAAGCTCTGGCCAGTGATCCATCCTCAAGACCCAGTAAGCCAGAGGATTTTCGGTGGGAAAGGTGTCCAAGTCTGACCTTGCCCTTAGGTATTCCTGCACCATGTATATCAGACGCTGGCGATGGTTGCTGGAACCGATCATACCTTGGGGCTGCAGACTAAAAAATTGTCTGAACGCATCGGTCAGACGGCCACCTTCTCTACCGCTCCTTCTGCTACTGACCGAAGCCTCAGCAACTCGTTGTCCAGGACCAGGAGTTTGTAACCTCCCAGTCTCTGGGAACGCGTTGCACAGACCTTTCTGCAAGGCCTCCCGGAGTTGTCTCATCCTCTGCTCCCTCTGCGACGGCAAGATAAGGTCTGCAACCTTACCCTTGTACCGTGGATCAAGGAGAGTGGCCAGCCAGTAATGGTCCCTCTCCTTGATCCGAAGAATACGAGGATCCTTCCGCAGACTTTGCAGGATCAGGGAGGCCATGCAGCGTAGGTTAGCTGAGGCATTCGGTCCGGAGTCCTCTGGGTCACTAAGGACGACATGATCCGCAGCCACCTCCTCCCAGCCACGTACAAGTCCACGGGTTTGTTGGGAATGTAAATCATCCCTAAAAGACTGCTGCTGTTAATGCTGAGTGCCATGCTCCGCCTCCATGCTGACACAATCCTCCTCCTCCTCCTCCTCATCTTCTTCCTGTGTGATGGGTGGGACACAAGGAACACTGTCTGGGTAAAGGGGGCCTTGAGAGGCAAGGAAGTCCTCCTCTTCCTGCCTCTGTTCTGCCTCAAGTGCCCTGTCCATTATTCCACGCAGCGTATGCTCCAACAGGTGGACAAGAGGTACAGTGTCACTGATGCATGCACTGTCACTGCTCACCATCCTCGTGGCCTCCTCAAATGGTGCCAGGACAGTGCATGCATCCCTGATCATGCCCCACTGGCGTGGTGAAAAAAAACCGAGCTCCTCTGATCCTGTCCTGGTGGCGTAGTCGCACAGGTACTCATTGATGGCCCTCTGCTGTGTGTGCAGCCACTGTAGCATGGCCACCGTTGAGTTCCACCTGGTGGGCATGTCACATATAAGGCAGTTCTTGGGCAGGTTCAACTCCTTTTGCAGCTCAGCCAGCCGAGCACTGGCATTATATGATCTGCGGTAATGCACACATATTTTCCTGGCCTGCCTCAGGACATCCTGTAAGCCCGGGTACCTGCCCAAGAACCGCTGCACCACCAGGTTAAGGACGTGAGCCACACAGGGCACATGGGTCAATTGTCCCTGTCGGAGGGCGGAGAGGAGGTTGGTGCCATTGTCGCAAACCACCATTCCTGGCTTAAGCTGGCGTGGCGTCAACCACCTCTCGGCCTGCCCCTGCAGAGCAGACAGAACCTCTGCCCCAGTGTGGCTCCTGTCCCCCAAACACACCAGCGCAAGCACGGCATGACATCTTTTTGCCTGCGCACTTGCGTAGCCCCTTGAATGCCTACGGAGCACCACTGGTTCCGAGGACAAAGCACAGGAAGAGGCCATGGAGGAAGAAGAAGAGGAGGGGGTGGAGGAGAGAGGTGTGTCACAACCAGTAGTAGCATTTTGGAGGCGTTGCGGCGGAACAACCTCCAACACTACTGCACCTTGTCCTGCATCCTTCCCAGCTGCCAAAAGAGTGACCCAATGGGCCGTGAAAGAAAGGTAACGTCCCTGTCCATGCCTGCTGGACCATGAGTCAGCGGTAATATGCACCTTACCGCTGACCGCTCTGTCCAGCGAGGCATGGACATTGCCTTCCACATGCCGGTAGAGAGCCGGAATCGCCTTCCGTGAGAAAAAGTGACATTTGGGAACCTGCCACTGAAGAACCGCACATTGCACAAACTCACGGAAGGGGGCCGAGTCTACCAACTGAAAAGGCAGCAGTTGAAGTGCTAGCAATTTAGCCAAGCTAGCATTCAACTGCTGGGCATGTGGATGGCTGGGAGTGAACTTCTTTCGACGGTCCAGCAGCTGGGGCAGGGAAATTTGCCTGCTACAATCGGACTTCGGTGTACTGCTAGCAGAGTGCCCGCAAAGTACTTGGCTGTGACACACCTAATTCTACACCTTCATTCCTCTCAGTGCAGGTTTCAGAGAGAACTGAAGGTACAGTGGGGTTGGAGATCCCAGCTTATGAGGAGCAAGGAGAGATCCGCTTTGTTCTTTGGTGTGGGTCTTTAAGATACGCTTGCCAACGAGCTGCATGGCAGGTCAACATATGTCTGGTCAAGCATGTGGTGCCCAAGCGGCTTATGTTTTGGCCACGCGAGATACGCTTCAGACATATGTTGCAAACAGCAGCGGTGCGATCTGATGCACTCGACTCGAAAAAGGGCCACACCAAAGAACTTTTGGAATAACGGGCAGAGGCAGCGCCCTGCACAGGTGGAGCTCTGCGGTGTGATTCAGTCGGTGTGCTGCCCTTACGCTGGCCCGCAGAGGGCATCCTGCCTCGTTGGAGATGTGCCTCCTCCTCATCCTCCTCCTCTTCCTCTCTCCTATCAGGCACCCACGTGGAGTCAGTGACCTCATCATCCCCTCCCTCTCATCACTGGAGCCAATCTGGCAGTATGCTGCAGCTGCTGGAACATGACTGCCAGATTGGTGTCCTTCTTGAGCATCCCCTCTCTCTGCTCTCACGCTACTGCCTTCCTCTAGCTTGGTATTATCTTCAGACCCTTCGAAACGCTGGGCATCCTCCTGGAGCATGTACCCAACACTGTGCTCAAACAGGTCGGGGGACTCCTCAGGAGGACACGGTGGGTCTAGGGAAGGAGTGACTGAAGATGACATTGAGGACGCTTTGGCAGCTGCTTTGCCAGTACCCTGAGCCTGGGTGAGAGAGGATGAGGAGGATGAGGAGGGCTTGGTCATCCACTCTACCAAGTCTTCGGCATGATGCGGCTCAACACGTCCAGCTGCCGAAAATAAGGACAAGCCTGTCCCATGGCCACGTGCTGAGGACGATGCACCGCCTCCACGACCAGCACTGTTGTCTCTAGACACAGAGCCTGCTTGCCCTCTTTTATTGGCTTGTGACTGTCTGCCTCTCTTTGTTGGCCTTCCAGACATAGTAATGGCCTGCAGGGAGATGGGAAAACCAGCAATTGGGTAGTGTATATTGTGCTGGAGGCACACAACACCCACTAACTCCAGCAGATGCCTTTATTAGAGAACAGCAATGACGGGTATATACAGGTGTATACTGTGCCAGTAACTCCTGCAGATGCTGTATTTGAGAACAGCAATGACGGATATACTGGTGTATACTGTGCCACTAACTCCTGCAGATGCCTGTATTACAGAACACCAATGACGGGTATATACAGGTGTATACTGTGCCACTAACTCCTGCAGATGCCTGTATTTGAGAACAGCAATGACGGATATACAGGTGTATACTGTGCCACTAACTCCTGCAGATGCCTGTATTATAGAACACCAATGATGGGTATATACAGGTGTATACTGTGCCACTAACTCCTGCAGATGCCTGTATTTGAGAACAGCAATGACGGATATACAGGTGTATACTGTGCCACTAACTCCTGCAGATGCTGTATTTGAGAACAGCAATGACGGATATACAGGTGTATACTGTGCCACTAACTCCTGCAGATGCCTGTATTTGAGAACAGCAATGACGGATATACAGGTGTATACTGTGCCACTAACTCCTGCAGATGCCTGTATTCGAGAACAGCAATGACGGATATTCAGGTGTATACTGTGCCACTAACTCCTGCAGATGCTGTATTTGAGAACAGCAATGATGGATATACAGGTGTATACTGTGCCACGAACTCCTGCAGATGCTGTATTTGAGAACAGCAATGATGGATATACAGGTGTATACTGTGCCACTAACTCCTGCAGATGCCTGTATTATGGAACACCAATGACGGTTATATACAGGTGTATACTGTGCCACTAACTCCTGCAGATGCTGTATTTGAGAACAGCAATGACAGATATACAGGTGTATACTGTGCCACTACCTCCTGCAGATGCCTGTATTATAGAACACCAATTACAGGTATATACAGGTGTATACTGTGCCACTAACTCCTGCAGATGCCTGTATTATAGAACACCAATGACGGGTATATACAGGTGTATACTGTGCCACTAACTCCTGCAGATGCCTGTATTTGAGAACAGCAATGACGGATATACAGGTGTATACTGTGCCACTAACTCCTGCAGATGCTGTATTTGAGAACAGCAATGACGGATATACAGGTGTATACTGTGCCACTAACTCCTGCAGATGCCTGTATTATAGAACACCAATGACGGGTATATACAGGTGTATACTGTGCCACTAACTCCTGCAGATGCCTGTATTTGAGAACAGCAATGACGGATATACAGGTGTATACTGTGCCACTAACTCCTGCAGATGCCTGTATTATAGAACACCAATGACGGGTATATACAGGTGTATATTGTGCCACTAACTCCTGCAGATGCCTGTAATATAGAACACCAATAATGGGTATGTACAGGTGTATACTGTACCACTAACTCCTGCAGATGCCTGTATTTGAGAACAGCAATGACGGATATACAGGTGTATACTGTGCCACTAACTCCTGCAGATGCTGTATTTGAGAACAGCAATGACGGATATACAGGTGTATACTGTGCCACTAACTCCTGCAGATGCCTGTATTATAGAACACCAATCACGGGTATATACAGGTGTATACTGTGCCACTAACTTCTGCAGATGCCTGTATTTGAGAACAGCAATGACGGATATACAGGTGTATACTGTGCCACTAACTTCTGCAGATGCTGTATTTGAGAACAGCAATGATGGATATACAGGTGTATACTGTGCCACTAACTCCTGCAGATGCCTGTATTATAGAACACCAATGACGGGTATATACAGGTGTATACTGTGCCACTAACTCCTGCAGATGCCTGTATTTGAGAACAGCAATGACGGATATACAGGTGTATACTGTGCCACTAACTCCTGCAGATGCTGTATTTGAGAACAGCAATGACGGATATACAGGTGTATACTGTGCCACTAACTCCTGCAGATGCCTGTATTATAGAACACCAATGACGGGTATATACAGGTGTATACTGTGCCACTAACTCCTGCAGATGCCTGTATTTGAGAACAGCAATGACGGATATACAGGTGTATACTGTGCCACTAACTCCTGCAGATGCCTGTATTATAGAACACCAATGACGGGTATATACAGGTGTATATTGTGCCACTAACTCCTGCAGATGCCTGTAATATAGAACACCAATAATGGGTATGTACAGGTGTATACTGTACCACTAACTCCTGCAGATGCCTGTATTTGAGAACAGCAATGACGGATATACAGGTGTATACTGTGCCACTAACTCCTGCAGATGCTGTATTTGAGAACACCAATGACGGATATACAGGTGTATACTGTGCCACTAACTCCTGCAGATGCCTGTATTATAGAACACCAATCACGGGTATATACAGGTGTATACTGTGCCACTAACTCCTGCAGATGCCTGTATTTGAGAACAGCAATGACGGATATACAGGTGTATACTGTGCCACTAACTCCTGCAGATGCTGTATTTGAGAACAGCAATCATGGATATACAGGTGTATACTGTGCCACTAACTCCTGCAGATGCCTGTATTATGGAACACCAATGACGGGTATATACAGGTGTATACTGTGCCACTAACTCCTGCAGATGCTGTATTTGAGAACAGCAATGACAGATATACAGGTGTATACTGTGCCACTAACTCCTGCAGATGCCTGTATTATAGAACACCAATTACAGGTATATATACAGGTGTATACTGTGCCACTAACTCCTGCAGATGCCTGTATTATAGAACACCAATGACGGGTATATACAGGTGTATACTGTGCCACTAACTCCTGCAGATGCCTGTATTTGAGAACAGCAATGACGGATATACAGGTGTATACTGTGCCACTAACTCCTGCAGATGCCTGAGAAAATAAAACAGAACATAGAACACACTGTCCCTGCCTATGTATCTCTTTCCCTGCACGCCAACTGTGCCACTAACTCCTGCAGATGCCTGTATTTGAGAACAGCAATGACGGATATACAGGTGTATACTGTGCCACTAACTCCTGCAGATGCCTGTATTATAGAACACCAATGACGGGTATATACAGGTGTATACTGTACCACTAACTCCTGCAGATGCCTGTATTTGAGAACAGCAATGACGGATATACAGGTGTATACTGTGCCACTAACTCCTGCAGATGCCTGTATTTGAGAACAGCAATGACGGATATACAGGTGTATACTGTGCCACTAACTCCTGCAGATGCCTGTATTATAGAACACCAATGACGGATATATACAGGTGTATACTGTGCCACTAACTCCTGCAGATGCTGTATTTGAGAACAGCAATGACGGATATACAGGTGTATACTGTGCCACTAACTCCTGCAGATGCTGTATTTGAGAACAGCAATGATGGATATACAGGTGTATACTGTGCCACTAACTCCTGCAGATGCTGTATTTGAGAACAGCAATGATGGATATACAGGTGTATACTGTGCCACTAACTCCTGCAGATGCCTGTATTATGGAACACCAATGACGGGTATATACAGGTGTATACTGTGCCACTAACTCCTGCAGATGCTGTATTTGAGAACAGCAATGACAGATATACAGGTGTATACTGTGCCAATAACTCCTGCAGATGCCTGTATTATAGAACACCAATTACAGGCATATACAGGTGTATACTGTGCCACTAACTCCTGCAGATGCCTGTATTATAGAACACCAATGACGGGTATATACAGGTGTATACTGTGCCACTAACTCCTGCAGATGCCTGTATTTGAGAACAGCAATGACGGATATACAGGTGTATACTGTGCCACTAACTCCTGCAGATGCTGTATTTGAGAACAGCAATGACGGATATACAGGTGTATACTGTGCCACTAACTCCTGCAGATGCCTGTATTATAGAACACCAATGACGGGTATATACAGGTGTATACTGTGCCACTAACTCCTGCAGATGCCTGTATTTGAGAACAGCAATGACGGATATACAGGTGTATACTGTGCCACTAACTCCTGCAGATGCCTGTATTATAGAACACCAATGACGGGTATTAACAGGTGTATACTGTGCCACTAACTCCTGCAGATGCCTGTAATATAGAACACCAATAACGGGTATATACAAGTGTATACTGTGCCACTAACTCCTGCAGATGCCTGAGAAAATAAAACAGAACATAGAACACACTGTCCCTGCTTATGTATCTCTTTCCCTGCACGCCAACACACTACACAAGGCCGCGCGCTGGCGGCCTTTTATAGTGTGGGGCGTGTACTAAACCCCCCTGAGCTATAATTGGCCACGGGCATCCTGCCTGTGGCCAATTATGGCTCTCCTCGCTGCCGGCGCTGTGACTGGCCAAGCATGCGGGGTCACAGTGCATGCTTGGCCAATCACAGCGCCGGGATTGCACTGCGATGGCGCAGTGTATTGTGGGCCGTTCACGTCACTCGAATTTGGCGCGAACGGCCCAAATCGTTCGATCTTCGTCGAACGATCGAACAGCCGATGTTCGAGTCGAATGTATGTTCGACTCGAACACGAAGCTCATCCCTACTTAGCACAATGGCTTAGTGGTCTGCTCAGATGTCTCCACAGCTCTTATGGTACAAGTTCAAATACCAGCCAACCTACCATCCAACAGCTATGTTTATTTTATTGCACAAGCAAATTAAAATAAACAAACAAAGAAATGTAAACTGCCTGTTAGCTAGTGTGTGATGTTTGGAATTCCACACCATTATATTATTGAATAAAAGTGCATTAGCTAATTGGCATTCACCTATTTTCAGCATATGCTGCTTTGGCTAATTGGCATTTGCCTTTTTTTCACCAATACAATCTTTTAGTATCTCTCTGTGGGATTTGAACCCATGAGTGCTTCAAAACCTGAGTTTTTCAAGGTAGAAGTGCTGACCACTAGCCTATTGAGCATAGCACAAACATCTACTAGTGTGTGATGTTTCTTCTCCCGGAGCTATCTTCTCCCCGAGCTGTCTCTCCTGCCACCGCCGTCTTCTCCCGCTGCTGTGTTCTTCCGCGCAGTCGGTTACCCGCTAATAAAAAAAAAGCTGCTCTTCTTCTGTGTCAGACTTCTGTGGCCATCCGATAACGTCACCCGGAGAGCCCGCTCCATGGCTATGTAAGAGACGCCACACAGCGGGTGACAACACAGAGGAGGAAGACCGCCACAGAAGAAGAGCGGCTTTTTTCTTATTAACAGGTAACCGTCTGCGCGGAAGAAGACAGCAACGGGAGAAATATGCTGCTGAGTAAAATGCACACTTTCAGGAGGTGCTGCCGTCAGTAGGATTTGAACTCATGGCTTAAACCATTGAGGGCAGCAGGGAATACCACTATGATACAGAGTTGAGCACATACCTACAGAGAAAATACATTTACTAATGTTTAATTCTATACAATAATGTTTTGCATTTCAGACATTAATATTATAGTAACAACCATGCTCATGCTGATGTGGCATTGGCTAATAGGCATTCGCCTCTTTTCAGCATATGCTGCTGAGTACAATGTAAGCTTTCAGCAGGTGATACCATCTGTGTGATTTTCAGCCATTTGAGCACAATTATATTGAGAACATACGTTTACTAGTGTTTGATGGAGGGACTACTTTATATTCTAGGTATAATAGTACTCAGCACAGTGACTTAGGCCCCTTTCACACTTGTGCGACCTGAAAGTTGTGCGATTTGTTGCGACTTTAAGCAATGCCTGTGTAATCTTGAGGTCTATGGGCGCAGGAGTCGCAGGGAAAGGCGCACAAATTTCCGTCTGCAATTTTTCCGCGATTCCAGGGAACGCCTGTGTAAACCTAAGGTCTATGAACCTCAACTCATATCAAAGTAGTAAAGGGACTACTTTGAAGTCGGTGTGACTTGAAGTTGCACAGATATAAATGGTACACATTGAAAATCATGGGGTATGACTCTGATGACCAAAGTCGCAGGAAAAGTCACTCAAGTGTGAAAGGGGCTTCAGCCCGACTTTGTGAGCGATTTCAGAGACATCAGTGCACTTTCCTGCACAGATGTCTAGTGAAATCACATAGGTCTCAACTGTCCCTGATTTTGAACAAAGTCCCTCTGTCCCTCTTTCATCCTCATTTGTCCCTCATTTTGTTCTGATACATAGTTACATAGTTAGTCAGGTTGAAAAAAGACACAAGTCCATCCAGTTCAACCATAAAAATAAAAAAAATATCATGTATAGTTAGTTAATCTGATCTGTATAGTTTTATATAAAATGTAATTTTTATCTTTCAAAAAGGGTTTCCCAGCGCTAAACCTTTCATCTAATTTATAAATTGCTTTGTTTGTAAATTCCCAAAGCCAATCTAAAGGGATATTATTGTTAAAAAAAAAAAAAACACTTGGGGGTTTAACAATTTTTTTTTTTTTTTTTAATAATTCTCCTTTTAATAAGGTGTTTTAGGAGGTGTCTTTTGCTAATAGGTGTCCCTTATACCCATCTCAAAAAGTTGGGAGGTAAGAAATCGCCTCATGAAGTCGCCCAAAGTAGTGTAAAACCTACTTTTGGGAATCTGTGTAGCGTCGCACCAATTCAGACAGTTCTATTGTCGTCAATAGGCGCCGATTTGGCCTGCAATTTGACATGTCAATTCAGAGCTATGTGGACATGGGTGAAGTTGCATAGATATGAATGGAACTCATGGGGGGTAACTTTTAATGCGACTCTGAGGTCCAAAGCTGCATGAAAAGTCACATAAGTGTGAAAGTAACCTAATGAGATAAAATAACACCTTTGAATAAAGCCCCATTTGCACTTGTGCGACCTTAAAATTGCACAGCTTTGCCATGACTTGAAGCAATGTCTTTGTAATCTTTTGGTGTATGGACCTCAAATCGCATCAAAGTCAAACCAAGGTAGTGCAGGGAAGACTTTGAAGTTGGTGTGACTTAAAGTAGCACAGATATGAATGGTTATCATTGAGAATCATGAAAAGTTGCCCAAAAGTGAATCAAGTCATATATATTTTAATAGAAAGGAGCTCTCATTTATACTTGCATAGTCCTTACTGATTTACATCAGCAGAACAAATGCAGGAAGTAGTGATGTGTGCACATGGGCCAGAAGCAAATGTGTGGTGATGCCAAACAAATCAATGAAGCCCACCCCCATCTTGAGTAAGCACAAGTACATATCCTACACTTACCCGGAAAATGAGCAGCACCTCCTATTTGCTAAAGAGGGACCCGCCGTGTCCACCTAGATGGAGATCCTGACCAGCACAGGAACTTCCGGGTGATTACAATGACTCATTTCTGGGTCAGTAGGTGAAACTACGCTCTGTTGATTGCAGCTGCGAATATTTGATCTCAATCACGATTAGAATTTATTATTTTTGATTTTCAGATATGCAAATCTGTATTTCTACATATAATGATATTTGAAGGTAAACTTAAGGGCGTTTGATAAGAAATGGTGTCTCTGGCATAGCAGCAGGTGAATTACAAAGGCAAAAGGCCCAGTTTGAGCCCTGCTTCACACTGACTGCGGGAGGAAATCGTTCAGCTGAACTCACACAATTTCATTCCCGCATGTCAGTCCCGACTGCAGGGGGGGGGGACATCAGAGACATCTGTGCAGGTTTCTGCACTGATATCAATACAAATCGCACCAATTAGAACAGTGCAATTACCATTGATTTGACATGTCAAATCGCACCAATGTGAACCAGAGCTGACACATACAACACTACCTATCCTCCAGCTGAATTCATTACCTGCAATTCTCCACAGCTGTTATATATAAAGATTCCACCTTTATCATTTACTTGCAGGTGTGCTGAAGCCTAGGTTTACATTGGGGCGATTTGTCATGCAATTTCAGAAATCAAAATCGCATGACTATTGGTGGCAATGGCACTGTTCCAATCGATGCAACCCCAATTTTGTGGCGCCGCACAGATTTGCAAAAGTAGTTCCTGCACTACTTTTGCCGATTTCAGATGTGACTTCAATAGACATTTGTATATGAAGCCACACAAATGTCTATCAAGTAGTACCTAAAATCGTGCTAGCTCAAGTGAAGTAGCGCGATTTCAAAGTAGCATCAATGTGAACCAGGGCGAAGAGATACATTTTTTGGTGCACAAATGCATATGGAAATAAAATATAAAAGATATTGCACTTTGCCAAAACCACCAACACCCACAAAAACTAAAAACAAACAAAAAAAAAAAACACACACCAAAGCTCAATAATGTACTTTTATTTTGCCAGCAGAAACAAAATTATGTACATTCATTTACTAGCTTCAAAGAAATTTGGACAGGATACATGGTGCTACATTTAGCAATTGGATTTTAAGGGCCCTGCTCATAGGAGCTTACAATCAAAACCTTAGAGTGCACACAGCTGCTTTACTTTTAGTGTATAACGGGCAACACATCACATTTTATCTGCAAGATTATAGAAAAATACTTAAGTCATTATTCTTACAAAGCATTCCAACATATTAAAAAAGACTGATGTTCAAAACACCCACCCCCACCCCACAATCCACATATACATACATTGGTGACCATGTTATGCTGGAAGCTGCATTTTTGTGTATATGATTAAGCAATGAGATCCAAGAGTAGAAGGTCAGCAGATGCTTCCAAACGATTTTGCATGGTCAGACAGGAACAATAAACACACAATTTTTGATTGAAAAAATGCACAAAAATTTCAGCAAATAACACTAGTTGGGGGGTTTGTCAATCTGCACAATATCATTCCTTCCCCATCCTCCCCCCCCCAAATCACAGCAAAAAACCTGGCCTTCTCAGACCAAACGATCCCCCATACTGCAGGCCTTTATATAAGAGAGGTTGTATTGTTAGCACACTGACACACGCCCAATAGAAGTACACGCCCAATAGAAGTACACGCCCACCAGTATCTTTCAATCTGTCTCTTCGTGTATGTCTAAAGTGATTGCACCTGATGGGCAGGAACACATAAGGGAAAATTTTATACTTACCTGACGGTAATTTTCCTTTCCTGATGCAAGCATGACAGAATATACGTATGGGAAGGCTCCGCCTCCCTGCCTAATTCAGGACCGGTTATACTATAAAAGTAGGACTCCTCCCTTCCTGCAGTATTCTCGTAACTTAGTATCACTGGGAAGGCCTTTATTATATTTTCGTGATTTTTTATTTTTTTTGGGAGGGGACCTATATGCTGTCATGCTTGCATCAGGAAAGGAAAATTACCGTCAGGTAAGTATAACATTTTCCCTTTTCCTGACACAGCATATACGTATGGGATGTACCAGATCACCAGACAACAAGGGTGGGTACTGCTCAAGTGTTTAAGAGGATTAGCTCTATCCCCACTAACGACTGAGATGTATTGTAGTTAAGACTGCTGGGTCCACAAGAATGGACCCCCAACGTGTTGAATGTAGACCAGGTCGTAGTTTACATATTAACTCTGGGAGGAACTATTTTGGAGTTCCGTCAATGCATGCGCAATCAGACTGGAAGAGCGGCCTCTGCCCTCATCTGATGGGTTTGTCCTAGTCATCTAAGCTTTGACTAATTTGATCCGCACCACTGCGATTGTCTTCGTTAGACAGTGATTGTCTTTTTCCGATGCCGTTAGGCCTGATGAGTCTATCGTTTTTCTCCTAGAAGAAGGGCCAATTCTATGTCTCTTTTCAACCTTGACTATTTTCAATGTTCGTGGTACTTCAAACACTTTAGTTTGGATATGCCAGAAGGCTGATGTTCTAACCCAGGTTGCAAAGATGCCAACCTTTGTATAGTGTTGAGGAAGAGACTAGAGCCATTTTGCCTGATAATTTCAGCAACAAGGTAGTTTATAGCTTGACACTTGGATGTCTGAGATCCTTCTAGACTTATTCGCCAAAAGGAATACTTATTCCATGTTACTGGCCATATTTAGGATGTCTTATCCCTCTAAATGGAGTTTCATGTATCCTTTAATGCCGTCTCTAGGCTTACTTGTATACAATGCAATCCTTACAGTAAGGAACAGAGAATTCCATCCTTTAAATTCTGTAGGTTTTTCTCGTATCTAATGTACTTGAAGTCTGGAGTAGGCGCTCTGACCTCCATAGGATTTCAAACACTAAAATGGTGAGACCTCTACTTCTTGGTCTCCAGCATCTAGATATAACTTGTATGAATTTGGAAGATACCGTTGGCTACGCTGTATGAGGTGTTGGATCTCAGGAAGGAGAATAGGAGGTTCTCGGATCTGAGACTACCCGCGGAGATTATGGCCTGCAAGCCACAGGGCAATTATTGTTATCACCACCGAACGGCTGCGAATCCGGATAAGGATCCTGGAGACTATTAGGTTTGCTGAATATACATATTGGCTAATTTGCCAACCCAGTTGGCTGTCATTAGTTTCTCTGCTTCCACCTCTGGGAAGCCACCCAGGTTACTGTCAGACTAATATCTTGATAGCTTTTTTTGTTGCCGATCCCTTGACCGGCTTTTTGTTTTGGATACTGTCCCTTGTCATCCAACGGCTTTTGTATCTTACGCCATCTGGCCGTAAGTTCTAGAAAACCCTAACTTAACATGCTGGGAGTTAACTTGTTTTGCATTCCTTCTTGACAGTGAAGATAGGCCTTCCCCATTTTGCTGAGTCTTTTCAGCATAGTTGAGGCTCTTTTTGTTGCGTTTCGGAAAGACTCCAGTCTGCGACCGCTATAACTCTGACTTTTGGACACCTTGTTTTCCATTGGCATGAATACCCGACGAGTAACCACTTGGGATGATTGGTATGCCTAATAGCTGATACGCTGAAAGATTAGTTAGTTTAGCTACCTCCCCAAGAGGGGACTTTTCTCCTCTGTGGAGTTACTATTTCTAGTGGAGGAAGTAAGTCTTTCCTTACTACAAAACCAGTTAATACAGTTGTCAACCTTCCCTTGGGCACCTCGGACCTCATGGATTACTACAGGCTACTTTATCGCTCTTGCGACCGTGGGATGCAACCAATGGGAAAGAGCCATTTGTTCAAGTGAGATACATATACTGTTGCTCTCTCTGAGTGTAACTTTATTGTATTTTTTCAGAGATTCAGAATTGCTTCCCGGTAGGTCATTGTTGTGATGAGACTAGTTGGTCTCTCGATGATGGTTCCTCCCGACTTGATCAGAGTCTGTACTGGGACTCTTTTCCCAGAATCTGGAAGTCATTGCGCCAGTCTGTTGTCCAGACAAGGCTCACCAGAAGTCCTTGGTCCCGCTAGTCGGCCCCTACTGGACCCAATATCCCAGGAAATGTCCGGAGTTTGTGGAAAGGTCACAGTCTGCCAGATGAACTCGTAGTGAACTCTAATTGCCAAGCAAAGGTACTTGCTGAAACATGGATATTTCGAAGTGTGTATACAGTATACACACACTCACCCACACACACACTTGTGGATGACCACAACATACAGGATATATAAGGTAATACCGACATATACTGTAATCACACATAGGTTGGACTTGATGGACCTGTGTCCATCCTCAACCTCACCCCCTATGCAACCATGCAATTATACAACTTGCTAGCTCTAAAGACCATTTACAGTCTTAGCCTAGGTTTCCACTATTGCGACCTAAAATCGTGCGATTTTACTGCGATTTCTATGTGTCTTGAATCAATGCCTGTGTATTCTTGATGTCTATGGCCCCAAGTTAGATCACAGTTGGATCAAAAGTAGTGTAGGGACTACTTTACCGTTTCAGCGACTTAGGGTCGCACCGCTATGAACGATACTCCTTGGAAATCATGGGGTATGATTTGTGGAGGTCGAGCCCTACTGACGGCTGGAGAGATTAATTGCAACAATGGCCTGTGCAATTTTTTGGATCCTTATCCTTCCGCTTGTTATTCACGTCTTACTTTTGACTAACGACCATGTAATCACAACCCTTGTGCTCTGATGCATCATGAAGGGAATGCAATGAATTGGTAGAGAGAAATGAAAAAATTCCATTGGCTTCCTTAATGCACAGGACCCACGGATCCTAAGCTCAAATTTACATATAACTGTCAGCTGACCCTATTGGGCGGCTTGGGTTTAGGCAAATAAAGATGGTTCTTGATTCTTTATTCTCTGCTATAGTTCTCCCAGGTCTAACCTGTCATTCACTCTTTGTTACTCTGCCTTTTGGCTATCCTCTGGTCATTGGTGATTAACATCAGGAATTAATCCTCCTTCTAAATATCACCAGATCCGACTTGAACAGTCACCACTCTGACTTAAAGCGGCATGTGTTTACTTGTGGGATGGGACATAAGGGTTCACTGACCACAATGATTACTGGAGAAACAGCATACAGTATCACTGAGCAGAGCTCTGCTTTCATCCTGTCTGGGGTCCTGACAGTCTGGCTACCGAAGTGAGCTCAATCGCAGGACACAAAACACTACTTAGATCCAGAGATGAAGGTGGTTCATACTATTGTTATTTGCTGTCCCAGGGTCTCTGCAAAGGATATTGCCTCTTCTGTTGGAAGAATGGCACCCTTGGTTAATCTGATGCAGCCTGTTTTTGAGGCAGAGGTACCCTTTAGATGCCTTTGTTTGAATAGCTTAGTCCATGAGCTCCACACAATCAGTTTGGACGGGGTTAAAGTATCCACCTTTTGCTTCTGATATGCCAACTTGTCATAGCAATTTCCCAGAAGCAATCTCTGAGGTAGAGGTTGTCTTTAAACAAACACAACTGTTTGATTAGGCTTGGTATGGAACCATTAGTGACTGTAGGCCTTTTCAGTCTCTGCCCCTTTGTCACGGTCTTTGGCCTGCAACCTTGTTTTGCATTTTGGCCGACACACCAGTTACCACCAGACCACTATGATTACTAGACATGTGCATTCGTTTTCGTCCGAATTTCAGCTATTTTCGTTATCGTTTTAACAAACGAAAACGAAAGCACAGAATCCGAAAACCGAAAGATCCGACATAAACAAATGCTTTATTTTCGTTTTCGCTGCTACAACAGTTCGATATAGATAGGAGATTCGACGTGACGCTGACAATAACAATCTGTGTCTATCGAACCTGTGGTCGAATGTGCCTAACCTTAACTCTATTAGTCCAAGATTATTCTACATAGGAGAGAAAAGATTCGACATTATAGAGAGAAAAGATTTGACATAGGAGAGAGATTCAACGTAGGAGAGAAAAGATTTGACATAGGAGAGAAAAGATTCGACATAGGAGAGAAAAGATTCGACATAGGAGAGAAAAGATTCGACATAGGAGAGAAAAGATTTGACATTATAGAGAGAAAAGATTCGACATAGGAGAGAAAAGATTCGACATAGGAGAGAAAAGATTCGACATAGGAGAGAAAAGATTTGTTATTATAGAGAGAAAAGATTCGACATAGAGAGAAAAGATCACTGCTGGAATTGGGTGGGGGAAGTAAAATAAAAATAAAGTTGATGATGAATGTTATTGGCTGATTGTAACCAAAGAGGAGGAGCAGTAAAATAGCTAGAATGACGAAGATTCGACAAAGCATCGAAAGTTAGAAGATTCGACGGTGCAGCAAAACTGTACGACGCTGCAATCGTACATTTCCGGTCAAATGCATCCGCCCATAGGCTATAGAAGAATTCTAATGTTGGTTGACTAGTAATAGTAATGAATAAATATAATTATTACTAGTCATACAACATTAGAATTCTTCTATAGCTTGTGGGCGGAACATTCGACCGGAAATATATGATTGCAACGTCGTACAGTTTCACTGCTCCGTCGAATCTTCCTTGAATATTCGACAGACACCATAAGCCTTCAATGACAGATTCGACCTTAATTAATTCCGATTTTCGGACGAACGCAATTTCTAACGAAAAACGAAATAAATAAAAACGAATTTCGGGAGTAACTAAATAAATTTATTTTTCGGACGAAAACGAAATTCCGAAACGAAATATTTCAGTGTGCACATGTCTAATGATTACTGTAGAGACTTCTTGATCTGCCTCCACTGGCAGTTAACTACATAGTGGTTCTTTCAGGGCTGAAGAGGATCTGTCCCCTGTTGCAGAAGTAGGTTGACTGGTGTTGGTGTTGAGGGCTGGAGAGATTTACACTCATTATGCCCATAATGTGCACTCTTTTAGGATATAGCATATACCTACCTGCCCTCACCTTAGTTAAAGTTGCTGGTCTCTAGGAAGGCTGATTGCTACTGGTTCACAGATGAGCTGAAGCCTGGAGCCATGCCTGGGGTATTTGTCATAAGTAGTAACCACTACAAACCACATATCTTTCTGTGGGGTACCCCAAATAACACCAGCAATTACCTATTGCTAACAGGTAAGTACTAAGGAATGTGACTAAACAGATTCTGACTTTTATTTTAGCACCAAGGTCAGCATGTAAATACATAGAAATAAACACATCACAGTCATTCACACTGTAGAGTTAATGTAATCACAGACAAGCAGCGCAATTAATAGTCATCTGACAATTAGCACTAGCAGGTTAACCTACCTTAGACACATGCACCACCAAGGTTCATACCACAACCATACATCAATACACAGTGAGCCCAGCCTGCAGGGCCAGGCCCTGCATTAAAAGGAAAGGACTCAATATCACCTGTTATCAGTTCAAGCATTAGTAAAACTGCAGACACAGACTTCAATCTGTGAACCATTAGTAAACAAAGTGACACTATGGATAGGCAATTAGATTCACATGTGTGATATATGCTTTTCAGAAATGCAAACTAACAGCATACCTGCAGAAAAGTCAATACTGTAGGGCCAGGCTTGTTCAGTTAGTAGGAAGGCTTCAGCCCAGCACAGCACACCTGCGATCATCATTAGCAGTACTGCAGACACAACCACAACCCTTCAGAAATGCAAGCTTAACCACATACTTGCAGTAGTAACTGAATGGAATTGTGCACCATGTGGTGCCTTACCACCTGCATGCTTCATGTCCAAACAGAAAGTCCAATATATGTCCATCCATGGCGTCATGATAAAGGAGCAATCCCTTGAGACCAGATGCCCTCACCTCCATATCTTCCTGGATCTTGAGGGGGGGGTGGGGTCTCCCCCATATAGGCGTTCACGTCTGCCTTTACAGCGGGGAGCTTCGTCACAGGAGAGGCTTGAACCTGTGCGGCTTGGCCAGAAGCGTCCGGCAAGGTGAGGGAAAAGATAAAAATTCTGCTTTTTAGCAGTAGCATAACTGGCTGTAGCAGTGAGGAAAAAAAAGAGAATACTGCAGGAAGGGAGGAGTCCTACTTTTATAGTATAACCGGTCCTGAATTAGGCAGGGAGGCGGAGCCTTCCCATACGTATATGCTGTCATGCTGTGCATCAAATCTCCAACTACAGGCCAAAGATCCAAGTCCATTTGCATGCACATAAACAAAGCAACAGTTTTCTAAGCATATGTACCTGTGCAGTGTAAACCCTACAATTTTAAATGTCCAAGTCCCTGGGCATGATTAGTGCTAACAAACATTAACATCAGTCCCTGGCTGCAATGAGCTTCCAATCTAAAGTCCAAAACTAACTTTTTTACATTAGAGACTATTTTGACAGGAGACAAATAAAATGCCAGCATGTCTTTGGATTGTGGTGAGAAACCAACACAGGGAGAACATATAAACTTCCACACAAGCATTAGCATGTTGGGGAATTGAATCAGCAACCCCAGTGCTGCTAGATGGAATTGCTACCCATTTAGCCACCAGGCAGCCTCACACATGTTCTCTGCATCTCTGTGGTGTGAACCAGCCCTAAGTCCATAGCCATGTTCAGTGTCTCCAAGCAATATACAATATATTGGCCTAAGTATTGGGACGCCTGCCTGTAAACGCACATGAACTGTAATGGCATCCCAGTCTTAGTCTGTAGGGTTCAATATTGGGTTGGTCCACCCTTTGCAGCTATAATAGCTTCAACTCTTCTGGGAAGGATGTCCACAAGGTTTAGGAGTGTGTCTATGGGAATGTTTGACCATTCTTCCAAGTGCATTTGTGAGGTCAGCCACTGATGTTGGATGAGAAGGCCTGGCCTACAGTCTCCGCTCTAATTCATCCCCAAGGTCTTCTGTTGTGTTGAGGTCAGGACTCTGTCCAGGCCAGTCAAGTTCCTCCACCCCGAACTCACTCATCCATGTCTTTATGGACCTTGCTTTGTGTACTGGTCCAAATCATTTGGTGGATGGGGGTTATGGTGCGGGGTTGTTTGTCAGGGGTTGGGCTTGGCCCCTTAGTTCCAGTGAAGGGAACTCTTAAGGCATCAGCATACCAAGTAGAAAAAATATAAATAGTTGCGCTAAACCTGGAATTGTGACCAGGGATCAAAGAAATAAACACTGAGTGGCATGTACCAATATAAAAGTGCATCAGTGATAAATATTGCGTAGATGCTTATTGATTATAAGCAATAAACAAAAAAACAATAACGTGAACACTAAACAATAATGTGTAAATAGTCCACTTGTTTAAATAAACAAAATCAAACTAAGTCCATGTAATAAAGTCCAAGAAGACACCCGTGCAGATATCCAAAAAAAGGGGGGCTCTCCAATCTTCATTAGAGGCTAATGACCAAACGTGATTTCCACCACCACCAGTAAATAGTCCTGCTTACCAGATGGAGTTGGTCCCCTATGACGGAGGACCTCAACAGGCATAAAATGAATCCCAGTTGATTTAGCCAAACAGACCATGTGTCATCAGTTGGATGTCAGCACTTTCAACACTCAATTTGGAGCACATAGAGAGGAAAAGAGGAAGCTGGATAGTGTAAAATCTTCGGGATATTTATTGATACATAAAACATAAAAACATACTCGCATTGAGCAAGAAAAAAGATGCACTTAAGGCTGTCTTGTTTCTTGCTCAATGTGAAGCAGCATGTTTGGGATTCAAACCCAGACACTCAGGGATGCTATGAAAGATGAAAAACAAAAAACAGAATAGACCTCCACACACCTAAATGAGTATACTACAAATATTTAATAGCCTATATGTAGGCAAATGAATGAATAAAAACACATTGCTATAATACCCCAGGTTATAAAATATACACATCGAAACCCATTATATCCAGCCACCAAATCGTTGCAAATTCAAACCACACGGAAGAAGAGCAACGATCCAGTGGTTGGCAGACCCGTTTCCTCCTCCTGTGTGAAACAACACCCCCTATGTGCACCTAATATACCCCAAGAACTACCCTCACAGAAAAAATGCTCCCGCATATGTATTTCCTAAACTGCGGCAGCGTGCACCTGTAACAGGTAGTTTTCGCTGCTGCAGATTGGAAAAGCACAACCTGAAAGAATCAAAAAGTAAATCCCGTAAGTCAGTCATATGTCAGTCAGTCACAGGGGAAAGTATCCTACAAGTACTAGAAAATGTATTTTAATAACCAATTAAAGTCCAAAGGGAGATCAAGAATAAAGATAAATTGGTAGTAATAAATATAGAAAATAGTGTTCCCGACTAGAGTGCAAAAAATCGGCTCCAATCCTTTGTAGGAAAATAGAGATATGATGCTAAACTGCCATGGTGATTAATACAAGAACTTCCGTTGTAGCCGCAATTGGTATTCCTGCAGACTGCAGGTAAAAAAACGTGATTATATAAATCAAAGTACAGGCGGCAGAGTTATATTTTACTCACGGATCCTGTGAAGGTCACCAATGGATGATGTTCAGGGGTAGTCGGCTCATCTATATTCCAATAGTTTAGATGGTTTCACAGAGATCGCCAAGTAGGATCAATCTGTGTACGGACATCCCCGATAATTTAGTCATTAGTCATCGGCAGTGCATCAGGTTGATAGTGTTGGTTATAATAGCAGTCTCTATTTTCAAGTCATTTGCAGATCCTTTCACGGGTTTGCTTGCAGATGTATATAGATCTCAGGTTCAAAATGATACGTTCAGGCGATGCTTTGCAGGGCAATTTTAGAAAGTAATTTTTGGGATGTAGGTTACTTGGGTAGGTATCGAAGGGGTGTGTTCACCCCAACAGTTGACCTGTTTCGTTCTGATGTCCCGGAACTTCATCAGAACTAAGGGTATGGTCAGTGGTCACCAGTTTAAATATACAGCCACAACCCACTTCTAATTGCATGGGAGTGTTTAACAGGTGTTGTATACCCTTTCTATTATTACACCCTATTTGTGACTATATTAAAAAGGTTAAAAGCATATGCTGTGGTGTGCTGCTCCGCAGAGACGAAAAATTCAAAGTCAACTTTCCCATACATTACTTGCAACCCAAATACATATAGGTATATACATGCATATACAGCTGATGGAGTTAGTGCACTAATATAGTATGATGATTACTTCAGATTTAGAGATTTTCCCATAGATATAGATATAGTTGTGACTATATCTATAATGGGGCTAGTCCTCCATGTAGATAAACAGATACAGATGTATTGGATCCCTATTTTGCTTAGTAGATTTATTTATATACCTGGTTAGTAGGGTAGCTATATGTGATTTTTGGAAAGCATGTCAGTTTTCCAACATTTCTAGTGGATTTGATATTGATGTGCCTTTGAGGAGAGAGCTGTGCTGCCCCTCAGAGGGTAGGTATGTTGTATGCAACCCCTCCATGCATACACCTTACCCTTAAATAATTATCAGGCAAGGTGATATATTTCCCAATTTTTATTTTTATTTCCACAATTGTGTGTGATAAGTAGCGATCTCGACATGCTACCATACACTCACAGCTATACTTATCGATCCGCCGTTGTTAAATCCACTGACATCAGGCACATTAGCAATCTCTGCATTATCCCATACACATCTAACTATACTTATGAGTCGGCCGTTTACCAAATCCACTAGAATCAGATAGATGCCCAACAAGTAAGGAGTAGGTATACATGGTTTGACAGGGCTAATTAGATTCAAAGCATATCTCTACTGATGGTTCTATTGTAACGATAGTATAGGTCCCCATGATCTTAGCTTGTATAGATATAATGTGAGTATTGCGCTGAGATAATACCATACAGAGAGGTGGTCCCCTGTGCACCTAAATATATTTTATCATATGGGTTCTATGGATGTTATATATATATATATATATATATATATATATATATATATATATATATATATATATATATATATATAGGCTATAGTTAATCCCAAGGGACAATGTAATTCGTACTTTATTAGGGATAATATCCACATCGCATCATAGGGAAGAGTTTCAAGAGCCATTGTAAGAGCATATCTCTCTTTTTAACCCACACATCACATTGTGTGGAGTTTTTTTTAGAGAACACTACACTACAGGAAACGTTGTAAGGACATATCACTGTTTAACCCCTTAGGCATCATGGAGTTCAGAAGGAAAATCCATTTTGCTTCTTCCTGTAGTAGAATCCTGTCCCAATCTCCTCTTCTATTGGATAATGACGCGATGTGGATATTATCCCTCATAAAGTACTAATTACAACGTCCGTTGGGATTAACTATAGCCTAATATATATATATATATATATAAAACATCCATAGAACCCATAAAATATATTTAGGTGCACAGGAGACCACCTCTCTGTATGGTATTATCTCAGCGCAATACTCACATTATATCTATACAAGCTAAGATCATGGGGACCTATACTATCGTTTAAATAGAACCATCAGTAGAGATATGCTTTGAATCTAATTAGCCCTGTCAAACCATGTATACCTACTCCTTACTTGTTGGGCATCTATCTGATTCTAGAGGATTTGGTAAACGGCCGACTCATAAGTATAGTTAGATGTGTATGGGATAATGCAGAGATTGCTAATGTGCCTGATGTCAGTGGATTTAACAACGGCGGATCGATAAGTATAGCTGTGAGTGTATGGTAGCATGTCGAGATCGCTACCTATCACACACAATTGTGGAAATAAAAATAAAAATTGGGAAATATATCACCTTGCCTGATAATTATTTAAGGGTAAGGTGTATGCATGGAGGGGTTGCATACAACATACCTACCCTCTGAGGGGCAGCACAGCTCTCTCCTCAAAGGCACAGCAATATCAAAAACACTAGAAATGTTGGAAAATTGACATGCTTTCCAAAAATCACATATAGCTACCCTACTAACCAGGTATATAAATAAATCTACTAAGCAAAATAGGGATCCAATACATCTGTATCTGTTTATCCACATGGAGGACTAGCCCCATTATAGATATAGTCACAACTATATCTATATCTATGGGAAAATCTCTAAATCTGAAGTAATCATCATATTATATTAGTGCACTAACTCCATCAGCTGTATATGCATGTATATACCTATATGTATTTGGGTTGCAAGTAATGTATGGGAAAGTTGACTTTTAATTTTTTGTCTCTGCGGAGCAGCACACCACAGCATATGCTTTTAACCTTTTTAATATAGTCACAAATAGGGTGTAATAATAGAAAGGGTATACAACACCTGTTAAACACTCCCATGCAATTAGAAGTGGGTTGTGGCTGTATATTTAAACTGGTGACCACTGACCAATCCCTTAGTTCTGACGAAGTTCCGGGACATCGGAACAAAACATGTCAACTTTTGGGGTGAACACCCCCTTCGATACCTACCCAAGTAACCTACATCCCAAAAATGACTTTCTAAAATTGCCCTGCGAAGCATCGCCTGAACGTATCATTTTGAACCTGAGATCTACATACATCTGCAAGCAAACCCGTGAAAGGATCTGCAAATGACTTGAAAATAGAGACTGCTATTATAACCAACACTATCAACCTGATGCACTGCCGATGAGTAATGACTAAATTATCGGGGATGGCCGTACACAGATTGATCCTACTTGGCGATCTCTGTGAAACCATCTAAACTATTGGAATATAGATGAGCCGACTCCCACTGAAGATCATCCATTGGTGACCTTCACAGGATCCGTGAGTAAAATATAACTCTGCTGCCTGTACTTTGATTTATATAATCACGGTTTTTACCTGCAGTCTGCAGGAATACCAATTGCGGCTTCAACGGAAGTTCTTGTATTAATCACCATGGCAGTTTAGCATCATATCTCTATTTTCCTACAAAGGATTGGAGCCGATTTTTTGCACTCTAGTCGGGAACACTATTTTCTATATTAATTACTACCAATTTATCTTTATTCTTGATCTTCCTTTGGACTTTCATTGGTTATTAAAATACATTTTCAAGTATTTGTAGGATACTTTCCCCTGTGACTGACTGACATATGACTGACTTACGGGATTTACTTTTTGATTCTTTCAGGTTGTGCTTTTCCAGTCTGCAGCAGCGAGAACTACCTGTTACAGGTGCATGCTGCCCCAGTTTAGGAAATACATATGCGGGAGCATTTTTTATGTAAGGGTAGTTCTTGGGGTATATTAGGTGCACATAGGGGGTGTTGTTTCACACAGGAGGAGGGAACGGGTCTGCCAACCACCGGATCATTGCTCTTCTTCCGTGTGGTTTGAATTTGCAACGATTTGGTAGCTGGATATAATGGGTTTCGATCTGTATATTTTATAACCTGGGGTATTATAGCAATGTGTTTTTATTCATTAATTTGCCTACATATAGGCTATTAAATATTTGTAGTATACTCATTTAGGTGTGTGGAGGTCTATTCTGTTTTTTGTTTTCCATCTTTCATACATGTTTAATTGACCACACCCCCGTTAACGTTCCGTGAGTGCTACTGTTTCTAATGATAGGACTCCCACTTTGGCCCCTTTTTTTGTACTCAGGGATGCTAAGCAGAAGTTCTAACCTCTAAGCCACAGAGCTGCCACATGTGATATCCTCATGCACATAAATACACATTTATAATACTGCATTTCTTTGGACATACAGGTGATGGAATTACACTCAAGAGTTATTCTTCTTGATTTATTCTGTGAAATTTGGTGTTTTTTGTGGGTGAGTTTAGAATAGTGATATTACCCTCAAATTTTGGGGAATTGCATTTTGATTTCTGATGTTGGAACACATATCACATTTTTGGGGCTCAAATTATGATTATTTAGAAATAATAAAAAGCACAAAAAAATTTGACTAATTTTAAATTTGCATCAGCAATGCTATTGTTTGTGGTTTGTAAAGACACCTGTGTGAGTCTGGGTAAAGATTGTTGAGAGATGGAGAGTAAAGCCCTGTACACACGATCAGATATCCTATGGATTTTCGTCTGATGGATTTGTCCATCAGAAATCCGATGAAACTGTTTTCCATCAGTCTTGCCTACACACCATCAGTCAAAAAACCGACCGTTCCAAACGTGGTGACGTAAAACACTCAGATGAGCTGAGAAAAATGAAATTCAATGCTACTGAGCATGTGTCGACTTGATTCTGAGCATGCTTGGGTTTTTTATCTGATGGATTTCCCCACAGACGATCGGAAATTGCCATCGGTTTTTTATCCATCAGATAATTTTAAAACATGTTCTATTTTTTAAAACTGATGGAAAAAAGACTGATGGGTCCCATACACGATCGGTTTGTCTGATGAAAACAATCCATCGGACGGTTTTCATCAGTCAAACTGATCGTGTGTACAGGGCTTAACCCTTGAAAGTGACAGAGAAAAATATATTTTACCAAAACATCAAAACATTGCACATTCTAGCATTCTTAAAAACAAAATATTTTAATTAGAAGTAACAATGTTCCAAAGGAAAGTTTATTTCAGAGAAAGATACATTTCATCTCAACATTAAAAAGGATTTATTTGTGAAAGTTACAATTGTACCATAAGAATCAATGGCTAAAACTTGCATTGGACTATAATAGAGCAGATTTTCACTTCCAAAAAATGCTCTTTAATTAGCTCTCATTTCGGTATTTACTATAACTCTTGTGAAAAAAGATACTTGAGTTAAAATATGAGTTATTTCAAATCTGAGCATGCTCAGTTGTGTTGGCACCTAGTTGTTCAAAAACGGGCAATTTTTCACTTCTCATGCCGCGTACACACGATCATTATTCACGGCGGTTAAAAATCCGCCGTGAATAATGACAGGAAAAACGAGGGAACCGCTTCGGTTCCAAGGGTTCCCTACACACGGTCGTTTTTCCCGTCATTTTTTCTCTTGACAAGAAAAACGACCGTCTGTGGGCTCCGCGGCAGTGTCTCCCTATGGGAAAACTGCTGCGGAAAAAAATGATGGAAAAAACGATGAGAAAATTTAGAACATGTTCTAATTTTTCTCGTCGTTTTTTCTGCCGTTTTTCTCAACGAGAAAAACGACAAAGCCCACAGACGATCGTTTTTCTCGGCGAAAAAAAAAAAAGCAGTTTTTCTCGTCGAGAAAAGCGGTCGTGTGTACGCGGCATCAGACTTTTAAAGATATTTCAGAGTAGAAATCACTTTTTCACACAGTTTAAAAGCAGATTATCTTTAAATAATATACCGCATATTTCAGTACCATTTAGGCAATTATGTCATGCTCTAAACATTTCCATGTGCAATTCTCCAGCTTTTAGTAGAGTAAGGATTTGGGCGCTATTTGGATTCTGGGAGCTATAGTAAATTAGATTTTGGGAGTATTTTCTCTCCAGCGCTAAATACCGGTTTAGTGCTAATTAGCGCTAATTGCCGTGAATAGCGCTAATTAACATGAATTTGCAGCGCTATAGTAAATTACCCCCATTGTGTTTGGGAAATCCATTAACAATATTCTGCACGTGTTCCTTTATTCTAACCTTTAAAGCTCTTTTCGTTCATATACTATGCCTTCCGTATGACAGCCCATGAAGTCTTTTATAGCGTAGGAATTTCCTGTATTGGTTCCAGTAAACTCTGTCCTTGTGCCCTGGAATTTTTTGGCATGTCTGCAAGCATAACAGTTTCTACAGGGGAAGAAACCCTTCCCATTGAAAAATGAATAACTGGGTTTCGGTGGTGAAACCACCACAGATTTGACCACAATATGTGTGGGTGCCCTTTTGTATATGATTTTGGGTCTATCCGGAAGGCTATGTCTTAAATCTTTATCTTTTTTAGAATGTGCCAATGGCGTTCTATTAATTTGGCCACTCCTTTATGTTGTATATTATAATCCAAGATAAGACAAGGGGCATCCTGATGTTGTCGATTTTTCACTTTGTTTTGTATCATCCCATTTCTTTTCAAATAGTTTTTATTACATTTTCAGTATGAACAGGAAATCACAGAATACAGCAAAAATTGCATAGTACAGTATTCAAGACAAGAGAAAGTCATGTTGATCATACACAATTTCGCCAGATAGTAATACTTACACTCTATCGGGAACCGCGCATCCTACTACACAATGTGGAGCCACGGTTCCCTACAAAGATAAAATGCTAGTAGAAAAAGGTGACATAAAACAACCTGTCTCGAAAATACAAGTCAGCATATTATTGTCTAAGCTGACTTTAGTGACTCAGTCAATAAGTCATATTCTATATAAAGTTCTACGCGACATAAATTTGAATTAAAGTAGGATATAAGAAGATTACTTAATAAGACCAAGTAAGAGGGCAGTAAATAGTAAAAAGGAAAGTGTAAAGTAAAAGAGGAAAAAAGAAAAAGAAAAAAGAAAGTATATACATGGAATAAGTGAACTGTACCAAGTGAATTAGGTGCTGCCATCTAGTGGGTGAAAAAGAAGATTACACCAAGGGCTTATGATTATTCATGAAATTTAGAAGTCCAAGGTAACCACTGAGTGTTAAAGGAGTTAGTCATGTTAGATTGGTTTGCGAAATGTCTCTCATAGGAGTGTTGAGTAGAGACTCTGTGAATAACTTCACTAATATTAGGAGTTAAATTAGTTTTCCATTTTGCAGTTATGGTTAGGCCGGCTGCTGTATCATCCCATTTCTGTCCATCTCATGTACATCTTGTATTTGTTTATTCAGCCAGGAGTGGTCATAACCTTTTGCTTCAAACCTTCTTCCTATTAGTTGTGCCTGTTCATTGAAGTCTTCTTCTTTACTACAATTTCTTTTAAGTCTTATCAGTTGACCCTCAGGAATGTTGTATGGCCACGATTTATGGTGGCAACTCTCTAGAGACAAATAGCTATTCGCATCGACTGTTTTGAAGAAGGTTTTAGTAGTTATTTTGTCTCCCTCAATTTGGAGGGTTAAATCTAGATAATCAACTGTCTTCACATCAATTTTCCATACCAGTCTTATATTATTGTCGTTGTCATTCAATATTTCCAGGAAATTCTCTAATTTTTCTCTACTTCCATTCCATACCATGATAAGTTCATCAATATATCGTTTGTATAATGTTAATTCTGGTGGGGTGTTTTCATATACTGCCTTTTCCTCCCACTGTGCCATAAAGGCATTGGTGACACTCGGGGCAAATTTAGCTCCCATTGCTATACCAACGGCTTGCTTAAAGTATGTTTGGTCATGCCAGAAGTAATTATACTTCAGACAAAAATCCAAGCATCTAATCAGAAATTGACTCTTTACAGATTAGATTGCTATGTTTTCTTAAAAGCCATTTCGTGGCATGGCAGGCGTCATGGTGTTGGACAATGGTGTATAGTGATGTAACATCTGCAGTGGCCAAAGACGTTCGACCTTCTAATACTGGTACTTTATCGACTAATTGTAGTGTATGTTTAGTGTCCTTAAGGTATGCGCGTGTACTTTGGACTGCTGGCTGGATATAATGGTCAATGTATTGTCCCAACCTGGATGTCAAAGATTCTATGCCATTGACAATTGGCCTGCAAGGTGGGTTTTCTTTACATTTGTGTATTTTGGGGACAGTACATATTATCAGGATCCTACATGTTTCTGGTATAAGATACCGAGATTATTTTTTATTAAGGATATCTTTTTTAATTCCTAAGTTGATTAATAGTTGTAATTCCTTTTTGTAGTTGTTGGTGGGGTCTGCCCGTAATTTGATATAAGTTTCCTTTTCTTGTAGTTGCCTTTCTATTTCTTTCAAATACTGTTCTTTTGCTTGTATGATACTGCTCCACCTTTATCCGCAGGGCAGATGACTATATCTTTACGATCGGTCAGTAATTTAATTCCCTTCTTAATGTGTATCGGATCATACTTCTTTTTTAGTTCTAGGGATTCTAGATCTTGTAGGACCAGAGTTTTGAAGAGTTCAATATGCTGACCATCCGATACTTGAGGGTTATACACCAAATTATTTAGTAAATTGCTATGTACTGTTCTTGTTTGAGATTCTGTAGGTGCATTCTGTTTATGAAATGGGTTATTCATGATATATTTCTTGATGTTAATTTTTCTTATATATTTTTTAATTCCAATGGTCATAATATATTTTTATCTGTTATGGTTTTTATATTCTTCATTTGTTTTTACTTTCATTTTTATTTTTATGCTTTTGTGGCTATATGTATGTATCTTGCTTTCCCTGCTGCTTCCAGATATGTGGTGACAGCTGTGCAATTAGGATTATATCCACAGGAACTAGATACATATATTACTATCAGGGAGTAATAGATAGCCCTATTTTAATTTTTACGCATTTATTATGATTTTATCTACATTTATTTGTATATCAATATGCAGTTGGGTAGGTGGAGAAAGCTAGTTTGATAGTTTAATATTGCCCCTTATCACATGCAGATGCGCAGTCAGACTGCTGCGGTTAATGCTGGACTGGGATGCAAATTTGGGCTACTGATACCCCAGATCCACATACTTAATATTTATAGTAACTATTAATAGAGCTTTCTTCTATTTTAAGGTGAATAGCTGTTTTATTGAAATCTGCCTAGTTCCATCATAGGACTTCAAGAAAATGGGTGATCCACCGTTTCCTGTATGATCAGGAAAATGGCGGCGCCCATACGCTTTGTTATGAACTTCAACAAAATGGCGGATGGGCCATTTCCGGTCTAACATAGTATATGTACATTGCCTCAGCAACCAATCAGGTTCCCCTGAAGAAGTCACGAGGTACGTGACGTAACGCCGTAGGGAGGAAGCGAGGCACCACAGAGCGGAAGCAGCGGAATGATAAGTAAGACGACGCTCATAACGCCGCGAATCACTTGCACTGCTTATTTTAATTTAATGTGATGTAAGAGTTCAATTCTTGTTTTCTAAAATAAAGTCCAAAACATTACCTACTACACAATTAGAGGCTTCTTTCTCTTCCTGCCCTCTGTCTCTGGCTGGAGCTCCGCTCCCCCTCCTTTTCCCTTAGGACAGCTGCCACCCTCGAGATTAAAGTGATTGGTGGATGAGACAGGCCAGTAGTGATTACAGTGGAGAAGAAACACAGGAGAGATGGGATAAGTCTAAATGCCAGATATTTTATTGCAGAGGTGAGAGTTCTGGGAGACTGGTGTAGGATTTCCTTATTGGTTCAATACTACAATTGTAGATCGATTGCGGATGTTAATAGCACAGCTATAATAACACCTGATCAATTAGAGGATTAATCTTCCACCGGAGTCATCTGTATGGGACGCTTTGGGACCTGTTTCTCATCATTACTACTCATCATACCAATTGCAATATTGAACTTTTTTGCAGTCCTTGCACATATTGAACTTTAGCACCATTTGCACTTTATGTATTGCTAACACTTTATGTATTGATTGTTTACACTCTTTGCCATGTTTGGCACCGTTTCACTCATTATTGCCAATTGTGGCACTTTCATGGACTTGGTAGAACCTTGGATGATTTATTTTGCACTATTGCAATTCTTTCAGATCTTTACATTTGCACTTTATGTGTTAGCACGTTTATCTATCACGGTGTACATTATAGTTTTTTGTTATTATTTTCTCTTTAGCGCGAGAGCATTATCATAATTTATTGTATATTTATGTGTAAGGTGAACACTGACAGTTTTTGCAGCTATTGAACACACAACCTCAGTCACATTCATTTACTCTTGAGTAGCGCGAAAGACACCCATTTAATTTTTTCTGTTAATCACTTAAACACTTTTGCTGCCACAATGGACGTTTTCACGTTCACGGAGAATAGGAATGTGGTCATAGAGGAGGTCTTTAATACACAACATCAAACACGCAACACAGATCTTGAAAGCCTCACCAGAAAATGAGGACACCTTATGGACAAAAAGGTTAACCTATGGTGGGATGTTAATACTTTTGACCAATACCTGAAAGAAAATATAGTCCCAAGAAGATTACGATGGGAACTTCCCCCCAATGATGGCTTGGTTGATAAGGAATCAATGGAGGAATGGTTTGAGTTCTTCAATAACAAAAGCATTGAGGGGTTCAAGTTCCTCCTAAAAAGGAAACAGAAAAAGACCTGAGTAATACAACAACAAATAGATGAGATTAAGGTCAAACTTGAACCACATAGGGAATCCACAGACTTCAAGAAATTGGCAACACAACTAAACAAAGATCTAATAACAAAGGATCTTGAAGTCCAACAACGGAAAATCAAAAAATACCAGCGGGACTTGGCAGATTACAAAACAAATCAAGTCTTCAAATGGCAACAGAAGATAGAACAAGCTGAACAAGCATTACCAAGTTCCACCTACTCAACACCAGTAAGAGAAGTAAAAATACAAGATCCTACCACATCTTATGAATGAAATACTCCGAGATGGGATAACCCAGAACCAGTGCAACCATATTACGATTCAAACTATGGTGGCCAGTATCAATCACATACTCCTAAAAAAACAATGTAAAAAACATTTAAAAACAAAAGAAACCATATAATAATTGGCAACAAAATAGAGGACCACCCCAGTGGCAAGAGAACTACGGAGGACAAAGAGATAATAGAGGACCTCCTCAACCACAAGTTTACTATGGAGATCATAGGAGAACACCTATAGTGACTCACAATAGATTTGATCCCATAAGAAATTATCAAGATCAATATCACTATGAACAACGATACTATCAGCAACAACCACACTATGACTCGCAATGTCCTTTTTGTAGACAGGGAGAGGAGGGATCACTCTCCCCGAAGACAGAGACAAGATCCCAACCGCTCACCCAGGAGACCATCTCGAGAGCACAGATCAAGACTAAATCAAGAACAAAGAGAGGAAACAGAGCAGGAAAGAGACTTAAAAAGAAAAAGAGAATAATAGGAGAAAATGTTGTGAACCTCAGTGGCACAACATTAACTACTGAAGAACTCGCAGTACTCGATAAGGGATTAAAACATGCACCGGTTAGAAACCTCAACAAGTTCGATACCTACATTGGAATTAAAAAATATATAAGAAAAATGAACATCAAGAAATATATCATGAATAACCCATTTCATAAACAGAATGCACCTACAGAATCTCAAACAAGAACAGTACATAGCAATTTACTAAATAATTCAGTGTATAACCCTCAAGTATCGGATGGTCAGCATATTGAAGTCTTCAAAACTCTGGTCCTACAAGATCTAGAATCTCTAGAACTAAAAAAGAAGTATGACCCGATACACATTAAGAAGGGAATTAAATTACTGACCGATCGTAAAGATATAGTCATCCGCCCTGTGGAAAAAGGTGGAGCAGTTGTCATACAAGCAAAAGAACAGTATTTGAAAGAAATAGAAAGGCAACTACAAGAAGAGGAAACATATCAAATTACGGGAAAACTCCACCAACAACTACAAAAAGGAATTACAACTATTAATCAACTTAGGAATTAAAAAAGATATCCTTAATAAAAAAGAATCTCGGTATCTCATACCAGAAACATGTAGGATCCTGGTAATATATAATGTTCCCAAAATATACAAATGTAAAGAAAACCCACCTGGCAGGCCAATTGTCAATGGCATAGAATATTTGACATCCAGGTTTGGACAATACATTGACCATTATATCCAGCCATCAGTCCAAAGTACACGCGCATACCTTAAGGACACTAAACATACACTACAATTAGTCGATAAAGTACCAGTATTAGAAGGTCGAACATTTTTGGCCACCGCAGATGTTACATCACTATACACCATTGTCCAACACCATGACACCTGCCATGCTACGAAATGGCTTTTAAGAAAACATAGCAATATAATCTGTAAACAGAAAATTTCTGATTAGATGCTTGGATTTTTGTCTGAAGTATAATTACTTCTGGCATGACCAAACATACTTTAAGCAAGCCGTCGGTATAGCGATGGGAGCTAAATTTGCCCCGAGTGTCGCCAATGCCTTTATGGCACAATGGGAGGAAAAGGCAGTATATGAAAACACCCCACCGGAATTAACGTTATACAAACGATATATTGATGACCTTATCATGGTATGGAATGGAAGTAGAGAAAAAAACGACAATAATATAAGACTGGTATGGAAAATTGATGTGAAGACAGTTGATTATCTAGATTTAACCCTCCAAATTGAGGGAGACAAAATAACTACTAAAACCTTCTTCAAAACAGTTGATGCGAATAGCTATTTGTCTCTAGAGAGTTGCCACCATAAATCGTGGCCATACAAAATTCCTAAGGGTCAACTGATAAGACTTAAAAGAAATTGTAGTAAAGAAGAAGACTTCAATGAACAGGCACAACTAATAGGAAGAAGGTTTGAAGCAAAAGGTTATGACCACTCCTGGCTGAATAAACAAATACAAGATGTACATGAGATGGACAGAAATGGGATGATACAAAACAAAGTGAAAAATCAACAACATCAGGGTGCCCCTTGTCTTATCTTGGATTATAATATACAACATAAAGAAGTGGCCAAATTAATAGAACGACATTGGCTCATTCTAAAAAAAGATAAAGATTTAAGACATATTCTTCCGGATAGACCCAAAATCATATACAAAAGGGCACCCACTTTGAGGGATATTGTTGTCAAATCTGTGGTAATTTCACCACCGAAACCCAGTTATTAATTTTTCAATAGGAATGGTTTCTTCCCCTTTAGAAACTGTTATGCTTGCAGACATCCCAAAAAATTCCAGAGAAAAAGGACAGAGTTTACTGGAACCAATACAGGAAATTCCTACGCTATAAAAGACTTCATGAGCTGTCATACGGAAGGTGTAATATATGTACTACAATGCAGCTGTAATCTCCAATATGTAGACAGAACGAAAAGAGCTTTAAAGGTTAGAATAAAGGAACACGTGCAGAATATTGTTAATGGATTTCCCAAACACAATGGGGCTGATTTACTATAACTCCAGGAAGTACTGAGCACTATTGCAAATAATAGCTCCCATTTTAGCCAATTAAAAATTCAATGCGCAAATTTGCAAATGAAAAAGAGCGCTATTAGCAGCAAACAAGTGTTAGTAAATATGGAATCAGCGCTAATTAGCGAATCCACGTACATGCAAATGCCAATTTCCACTACGTTTTTATATAGCACTGCACTGTAACCATGATCCATGTATGTGAAAGAAACATTTTTATATGCGATGTGCTCTACCTTGTGTGCATCTATTGATATATATTGCAATTAGTATTCTTAGTTTTTTCCTTCTTTTGCTAACGAATGCAGTTATGAATAATTATTACATAGTAATGTCTGCTATTCTGTAAAGTTACATGTATTAAACATTTAGGTTACCTATTTGTTGTATGTTGTTTTTTTCATTTTTTTTTTTTCCATTTAGGTGGCTATAAAGCGGTAATTATTTATATTCATTCTTTAATCATACAACACTATTATGCAGGTCTTGTACTTAGCACAATGGTTTAGTGGTCTGCTCAGATGTCTCCACAGCTCTCATGGTTCAAGTTCAAATACCAGCCAACCTACCATCCTACCAGCTATGTTTATTTTTTGCACAAGCAAATTAAAATAAACAAACAAAGAAATGTAAACTGCCCGTTAGCTAGTGTGTGATGTTTGGAATTCCACACCATAAGATTATTGAATAAAAGTGCATTGGCTAATTAGCATTCACCTATTTTCAGCATATGCTGCTTTGGCTAATTGGCATTTGCCTTTTTTTCACCAATACAATCTTTTAGTATCTCTCTGTGGGATTTGAATCCATGAGTGCTTCAAAGCTTGAGTTTTTCAAGGTAGAAGTCCTGACCACTAGCCTATTGAGCATAGTACAAACATCTACTAGTGTGTGATGTTTCTTCTCCTCGAGCTGTCTTCTCCCTGAGCCGTCTCTCCTGCCACCGCCGTCTTCTCCCGCTGCTGTGTTCTTCCGCACAGTCGGTTACCCGCTAATAAAAAAAAAAGCTGATCTTCTTCTGTGTCGGACTTCTGTGGCCATCCGATAACGTCACCCGGAGAGCCCACTCCATGGCTATGTAAGAGACGCCACACAGCGTGTGACAACACAGAGCAGGAAGACCGCCACAGAAGACGAGCGGCTTTTTTTTTATTAGCAGGTAACCGACTGTGTGGAAGAACACAGCAACGGGAGAAATATGCTGCTGAGTAAAATGCACATATTCAGGAGGTGCTGGCGTCAGTAGGATTTGAATTCACGGCTTAAACCTTTGAGGACAGCAGGGAATACCACTATGCTACAGAGCTGAGCACATACCTACAGAGAAAATACAATGTTTAATTCTATACAATAATGTTTTGCATTTCAGGCATTAAAGAGGAAGTAAACCCATTTAAAAAAAAAAACCTGCAAAAGAAAGGCATAATGAGCTAGTATGCATAGCATACTAGCTCATTATGAATGACTTACCTGAGATCTAAGCCCCCGAACTGCTCGTCGTTCCCCTCCGCCGCCATCTTGCCTCGATGTCCCGTCACTGCCGTCAGTGTATCGCCGCTCCGGCGCTGTGATTGGCCGGAGCGGCGATGACGTCACACGCATGCGCGCTGGGGCCGGCAAGATCCCATTCAGAAAACCGGCAATGATGCCGGCCCGCTAGTGCACATGCGTGTGACGTCATCAGTGCTGTTTTAAAAGCAAATATCTCCTTAACCATGTAGGTTAAGGAGATATTTCTTGCACCTACAGGTAAGCCTTAATCTAGGCTTACCTGTAGGTGTAAGTTGTCTAAGTGGGTTTACAACCACTTTAATATTATAGTAACAACCATGCTCATGCTGATGTGGCATTGGCTAATAGGCATTTGCCTCTTTTCAGCATATGCTGCTGAGTGTTTGATGGTGGGACTACTTTATATTTTAGATATAATAGTACTCAGCACAGTGACTTAGGCCCCTTTCACACTTGTGCGACCTGAAAGTTGTGTGATTTTGATGCGACTTTAAGCAATGCCTGTGTAAACTTGATGTCTATGGACGCAGGAGTCACAGGGAAAGGCGCACAAATTTCCGTCTGCAATTTTTCTGCGATTCCAGGGAATGCCTGTGTAAACTTAAGGTCTATGAACCTCAACTCGTATCAAAGTCGGACCAAAGTAGTACAGGGACTACTTTGAAGTCGGTGTGACTTGAAGTTGCACAGATATAAATGGTACACATTGAAAATCATGGGGTATGACTTGTCATGCAACTCTGATGACCAAAGTCGCAGGAAAAGTCGCTCAAGTGAGAAAGGGGCCGGAGCCCGACTTTGTGAGCGATTTCAGAGACATCAGTGCACTTTCCTGCACAGATGTCTAGTGAAATTACATAGGTCTCAACTGTCCCTGATTTGGAACAAAGTCCCTCTGTCCCTCTTTCCTCCTCATTTGTCCCTAATTTTGTTCTGATCTGTATAGTTTTATATAAAATGCAATTTTTATCTTTCAAAAAGGGTTTTCCAGCGCTAAACCTTTCATCTAATTTCTAAATTGATTGTCTTTGGGAATTTACAAACAAATCTAAAGGGATATTATTGGTAAAAAAAAGAAGGTGTTTTAGGAGGTGTGTCCTATGCCTACATACTTTTGCTAATAGGTGTCCCTTATACCCATCTCAAAAAGTTGGGAGGTAAGAAATCGCCTCCTGAAGTCGCCCAAAGTAGTGTAGGAACTACTTTTGGGAATCTGTGTGGCGTCGCACCAATTTGGACAGTTCTATTGCCGTCAATAGGTGCCGATTTGGCCTGTAATTTGACATGTCAATTCAGAGCTATGTGAACATGGGTGAAGTTGCATAGATATGAATGGAACTCATGGGGGGTAACTTTTAATGCAACTCTGAGGTCCAAAGCTGACCTCAAGTCGTATCAAAGTGGGACCAAAGTAGTGCAGGAACTACTTTGAAGTCGCTGCGACTTGAAGTCACACAGATCTGAACCATACCCATTGGAAATCATGGGGTATGACATGTCAATCGACTTTGCAGTCCCAAGACGCATGACAAATCGCACTAGTGGAAACTGAGCCTGAAAGTCACACCAAAGTAGAACAGGGACTACTTTGAAGTTGGTGTGACTTAAAGTAGCACAGATATAAATGGTTATCATTGAGAATCATGAAAAGTCGCCCAACTGTGAATCAAGTCATATATATTTTAATAGAAAGGAGCTCTCATTTATACTTGCATAGTCCTTACTGATTTACATCAGCAGAACAAATGCAGGACGTAGTGATGTGTGCACATGGGCCAGAAGCAAATGTGTGGTGATCCCAAACAAATCAATGAAGCCCACCCACACCAAATCCACCCCCACCTTGAGTAAGTACAAGTACATATCCTACACTTACCCGGCAAATCAGCAGCACCTCCTCTATGCTAAAGAGGGACCTCGCCATGTCCACCTAGATGGAGATCCTTACCAGCACTGGAACTTCCGGGTGATTACAATGACTCATTTCCGGGTCAGGAGGTGAAACCATGCTCTGTTGATTGCAGCTGCGAATATTTGATCTCCATCACGATTAGAATTTATTATTTTTGATTATTTGCAGATATGCAAATCTGTATTTTTACATATAAAAAAAAAATTTTTTTTTTTTTTGTTTCTTCTCCTCGTTGTTTTGGTTTGCTTTGGGAGGGAGGTAGGGGGGAATAAATAAAAAGGAAAGGGAGAATAAGTAAGGTTGTGAAAATTAAAGATATCAAAGATAACTTAGTATAGAAAGGGACTCTGTGTGCCTCTCCGGCTAAGGAGAGACATATAGAGGACATAAGGGCAGGGAACCCATTGACATGGAGGTCTCGAGGTGAGACTGATGTTTAAATAAATAAGATTGAAGTAAAGGATTGGGATGAGGAATATATTATGAATAGATATGCAATGGAAAAGGTATAAATAATGTATTGGATGTATCCCTTTTTGAAGTATAAATAAAGAATATTTAAAAAAAATATATATATTTGAAGGTAAACTTAAGGGAGTTTGATAAGAAATGGTGTCTCTGGCCTAGCAGCAGGTGAATTACAAAGGCAAAGGGCCCAGTTTGAGCCCTGCTTCACACTGACAGCGGGAGGAAATCGTTCAGCTGAACTCATACGATTTCATTCCCGCATGTCAGTCCCAAGTTTCTGCACTGATATCAATACAAATTGCACCAATTAGAACAGTGCAATTACCACCGATTTGACATGTCAAATCGCACCAAAGTGAACCAGAGCTGACACATACAACACTGCCTATCCTCCAGCTGAATTCATTAATAGGGATGAGCTTCGAGTTCGAGTCGAACTCATGTTCGACTCGAACATTGCCTGTTCGCCCGTTCGCCGAACAGCGAACAAATTGGGGTGTTCGCGGCAAATTCGAAAAATCTATGGGAGAAATCTAAAGTGCTAATTATAAAGGCTTATATGCAAGTTATTGTCCTAAAAAGTGTTTGGGGACCGGGGTCCTGCCCCAGGGGACATGTATCAATGCAAAAAGAAGTTTTAAAAACGGCCGTTTTTTCGGGAGCAGTGATTTTAATAATGCTTAAAATGAAAAAATAAAAGTGAAATATTCCTTTAAATTTCGTACCTGGGGGGTGTGTATGATATGCATGTAAAGTGGCGCTTGTTTCCCGTGCTTAGAACTGTCCCTGCAAAAAATGTCATTTTTGAAAGAAAAAAATGCATTTAAAACTGACTCGCGGCTATTAATGAATTGTCGGCTCCCGGCAATACATACAAAAGTCATTGATAAATTGTAAATTTAAATTTACATAGTGAAGGAAGTTCCCCGCTCAAGCCAATGACGTAGGCGGGTCCGACATACCGAGGGGGCGGACCTGATGGGGAACTGCTCTCACTTTGGTAATACATGTATAGACCCGCCCCTTCTCATGTTCCGCATCTGATCCGCTGAGCGGACCTGATGGGAACTTTAGAAGGGGCGGGTCTATACATTTAAAATACTGAGAGGGAGTTCCCCATCAGGTCCGCTCAGGCACAACCAATGAAGGACAGCGCTGGACATCGGGATCGCCGCGGGACACTGGATTTCACCGCTGGAATGTTTTTTTTTTTTTAATAAAGGACTTTTTCAAGGTGTTTGTGTGTTTTTTTTAAACATTTTTTTACGCTTTCTTCGTGAAATGGTAGGGGTACAATGTACCCCTTACCAATTCACATAGGGGGGGGCCGGGATCTGGGGGTCCCCTTTGTTAAAGGGGTCTTCCAGATTCCGATAAGCCCCCCGCCCGCAGACCCCCACAACCACCGGGCAAGGGTTGTGGGGATGAGGCCCTCGTCCCCCCCTTTTCCCCTGCGGCCGGCCAGGTTGTGTGCTCGGATAAGGGGTCTGGTATGGATTTTTAGGGGGACTCCACGCCATTTTTTTTTTAAATTTGGGGTGGAGTTCCCCTTAAAATCCATGCCAGATCTGAAGGGCCTGGAATGGATATTTGGGGGAACCCCACGTCAATTTTTTTTTAAATTTGCGGCGGGGTTCCCCTTAATATCCATTCCAGACCTGAAGGGCCTGGTAATTGAATTCTGGGGAACCCCCATGCTTTTTTTTTATTTTTATCAATGACTTTTGTATGTATTGCCGGGAGCCGACAATTCATTAATAGCCGCGAGTCAGTTTTAAATGCATTTTTTTCTTTCAAAAATGAAATTTTTTGCAGGGACAGTTCTAAGCACGGGAAACATGCGCCACTTCACATGCATATCATACACACCCCCCAGGTACGAAATTTAAAGGAATATTTCACTTTTATTTTTTCATTTTAAGCATTATTAAAATCACTGCTCCCGAAAAAACGGCCGTTTTTAAAACTTCTTTTTGCATTGATACATGTCCCCTGGGGCAGGACCCAGGTCCCCAAACACTTTTTAGGACAATAACTTGCATATTAGCCTTTATGTTCGAGTCCATTGTATTTAATAGGGTTCTAAAGTTTACACAAACATTTTGTCTGTTCGCAGGTTCTGGTGCGAACCGAACAGGGGGGCGTTCGGCTCATCCCTGTTCATTACCTGCAATTCTCCACAGCTGTTATATATAAAGATTCCACCTTTATCATTTACTTGCAGGTGTGCTGAAGCCTAGGTTTACATTGGGGCGATTCGTCATGCAATTTCAGAAATCAAATCGCATTACTATTGGTGGCAATGGCACTGTTCCAATCGATACAACCCCAATTTTGTGGTGCCGCACCGATTTGCAAAAGTAGTTCCTGCACTACTTTTGCCAATTTCAGGTGCGACTTCAATAGACATTTGTGTATGAAGGCACACAGATGTCTATCAAGTAGTAACTAAAATTGCGCTAGCTCAAGTGAAGTAGCGTGATTTTAAAGTAGCATCAATGTGAACCAGGGCAAAGAGATTCATTTTTTGGTGCACAAATGCATATAAAAATAGAATAAAGGATCTTGCACTTTGCCGCCACCGCTAAAATCCTCCCGCTAGCGCCCGCAAATCGCGGCAAAAAATACGGTATAGCGGCGCTAAAAATATCGCCGCTATACCGCCAGCGCCTCGGTGTGAAAGTAGCCTTAGCCCTTGGCTATGTGCATCAAATCTCCAACTACAGGCCAAAGATCCAAGTCCATTTGCATGCACATAAACAAAGCAACAGTTTTGTAAGCATATGTACCTGTGCAGTGTAAACCCTACAATTTTAAATGTCCAAGTCCCTGCGCATGATTAGTGCTAACAAACATTAACATCAGGCCCTGACTTCAATGAGCTTCCAATCTAAAGTCCAAAACTAACTTTCTTACATTAGAGACTATTTTGACAGGAGACAAATAAAATACCAGCATGTCTTTGGATTGTGGTGAGAAACCCACACAGGGAAAACATATAAACTTCAACACAAGTTGAAGTTTATATGGGGAATTGAACCAGCAACTCCAGCGCTGTTAGACGGAATTGCTACACCAGGCAGCCTTACGCATGTTCTCTGCATCTCTGTTGTGTGAACCAGCCCTAAGTTGATAGCCATGCTTAGTGTCTCCAAACAATATATTGGCCTAAGTATTGGGACGCCTGTCTTTAAACGCATGTGAACTGTAATGGCATCCCAGCATTAGACCGCAGGGTTCAATATTGGGTTGGCCCACCCTTTGCAACTATAAAAGCTTCAACTCTTCTGGGAAGGATGTCCACAAGGTTTAGGAGTGTGTCTATGGGAATGTTTGATCATTCTTCCAAGTGCATTTGTGAGGTCAGGCACTGATGTTGGACAAGAAGGCCTGGCCTACAGTCTCTGCTCTAATTCATCCCCAATGTGTTCTGTTGTGTTGAGGTCAGGACTCTGTCCAGGCCAGTCAAGTTCCTCCACCCCGAACTCACTCATCCATGTCTTTATGGACCTTGCTTTGTGTACTGGTCCAAATCATTTGGTGGAGGGGTATTATGGTGTGGGGTTGTTTTTTCAGGGGTTGGGCTTGACCCCTTAGTTCCAGTGAAGGGAACTCTTAAGGCATCAGCATTACAAGACATTTTGGACAATTTCATGCTCCCAACTTTGTGAGAACAGTTTGGGGATGGCCCCTTCCTGTTCCAACATGACTGCACACCAGTGCACAAAGCAAGGTCCATAAAGACATGGATGAGCGAGTTTGGGGTGGAGAAACTTGACTGGCCTGCTCAGAGTCCTGACCTCAACGTGATAGAACACCCTTTGGCTGAATTAGAGCAGAGACTGCGAGCCAGGCCTTCTCATCCAACATCAGTGCCTGGCCTCACAAATGCACTTCTGGAAGAATGACCAAACATTCCCATAGACACACTAAACCTTGTGGACAGCCTTCCCAGCAGCTGTTCTAGCTGCAAAGGGTGGGCCAAATTAAATTTGAACCCTACGGACTAAGACTGGGCTGCCATTAAAGTTCATGTGTGTGTAAAGGCAGGTGTCCCAATACTTTTGGCTAAATTTTGTATCTGGAAAGATTTACAATGGTGGTGGAACCCTCCTACACATAAATACAACATTTAGACATAGTTTTAAGACCTGGGAGATGAGACAACTTCTTTACATGTAGCATGTTTGGGATTTGAACCCAGACACTCAAGGATTCTAAGCAGAAGTTCTAACCTCTAAGCCACAGAGCTGCCACATGTGAGATCCTCATGCACATAAATACACATAAATACTGCATTTCTTTGGGCATACAGGTGATGGGATTACATTACTCAAGAGTTATTCTTCTTGATTTATTCTGTGATATTTGGTGTTTTTTGTGGGTGAGTGTCGAATAGTGATATTACCCTCAAATTTTGGGGAATTACATTTTGATTTCTGATGTTGGAACACATATCAAATTTTTGGGGCTCAAATTATGAATATTTAGAAATAATAAAAAGCACAAAAAAGTGACTAATTTTAAATTTGCATCAGCAATGGTATTGTTTGTGCTTTGTAAAGACATCTATGTGAGTCTGGGTAAATATTGTTGTGAGATGGAGAGTAACAAGTGAAAGTGACAGAGAAAAATATATTTTACCAAAACATTCCACATTCTAGCATTCTTAAAAACATAATATTTTAATTAGAAGCCACATTGTTGCAAAGGAAAATTTATTGCAGAGAAAGATACATTTCATCTCAACATTAAAATGTGAAAAAAGACACTTGAGTTAAAATTTTAGTTATTTCAGGTCTGAGCATGCTCAGTTGTTTTTGCACGTAGTTGTCCAAAAACGGGCAATTTTTCACTTCTCAGACTTTTAAAGATATTTCAGTGTAGAAATCACTTTTTCACACAGTTTAAAAGCAGATTATCTTTAAATAATATACTCCATATTTCAGTACCATTTAGGCAATTATATCATGCTCTAAACATTATTTCCATGTGCAATTCTCCAGCTTTTAGTAGAGTAAGGATTTGGGCGCTATTTGGATTCTGGGAGCTATAGTAAATTCGATTTTGGGAGTATTTTCTCTCCAGCGCTATAGTGAATACCGTTTTAGCGCTAATTAGTGCAAATTGCCGCAATTAGCACTAATTAGCGGCGCTATAGTAAATTACCCCCAATGTGTCACGACACTTTGCACAAGTGCACAATCAAGATCCCACCCAATTACAATTTTGGGGTATAGAGAAATTCAAGGGCTCATGGAGAGGTAGTCACATAGACATATTAGCCAAAAAGAATCCCGGTGGATACACACATTAAGAACATTGACACCTGCAGGAATGAATGTGGAGTTTGATTTAAATTGCTGTTTAAGCAATTTTTTATTTAACCTTTTCATACTCCACTTTTTTATTATTACATGGTCATAATATATTTTTATCTGTTATGGTATTAATATTCTTCATTTGTTTTTACTTTCATTTTTATTTTTATGCTTTTGTGGCTATATGTATGTATCTTGCTTTCCCTGCTGCTTCCAGATATGTGGTGACATCTATGCAATTAGAATTATATCCACAGGAACTAGATACATGTATTACTATCAGGGAGTAATAGATAGCCCTATTTTAGTTTTTACGAATTTATTATGATTTTATCTACATTTATTTGTATATCAATATGCATTTGGGTAGGTGGAGAAAGCTAGTTTGATAGTTTAATATTGCCCCTTATCACATGCAGATGCGCAGTCAGACTGCTGTGGTTAATGCTGGACTGGGATGCAAATTTGGGCTACTGATACCCCGATACACATACTTCATCTGCATACTAACTATTAATAGAGCTTTCTTCTATTTTAAGGAGAATAGCTGTTTTATTGAAATCTGCCTAGTTCCATCATAGGACTTCAAGAAAATGGGTGATCCACCGTTTCCTGTATGATCAGATTTCCGGTCTAACATAGTATATATACAAGTGATACTCGAAAAATTTGAATATAGTGCAAAAGTTCATTTATTTCACTAATGCAACTTAAAAGGTGAAACTAATATATGAGATAGACTCAATACATGCAAAGCAAGATAGTTCAAGCTGTGATTTTTCATAAGTGTGATGATTATGGCTTACAGCTCATGAAAACCCCAAATCCGCAATCTCAGAAAATTAGAATATTGTGAAAAGGTGCAATATTCTAGGCTCAAAGTGTCCCACTCTAATCAGCTAACTAAGCCATAACACCTGCAAAGGGTTCCTGGGCCATTAAATTGTATCCCAGTCTGGTTCAGTAGGAATCACAATCATGGGAAAGACTGTGACCTGACAGTTGTGCAGAAAACCATCATTGGCACCCTCCATAAGGAGGGAAAGCCTCAAAAGATAATTGCAAAAGACGTTGGATGTTCTCAAGGTGCTGTATCAAAGCACATTAATAGAAAGGTATGTGGAAGGGAAAAGTGTGGAAGAATAAGGTGCACAAGCAGCAGGGATGACCGCAGCCTGGAGAGGATTGTCAGGAAAAGGCCATTCAAAAGTGTTGGGGACTTTCACAAGGAGTGGATTGAGGCTGGAGTCAGTGCATCAAGAGCCACCACACACAGACGGATCCTGGACATGGGCCTCAAATGTCGTATTCCTCTTGTCAAGCCACTCCTGAACAACAAACAACGTCAGAAGCGTCTTACCTGGGCTAAAGAAAAACAGACCTGGTCTGTTGCTCAGTGGTCCAACGTCCTCTTTTCTGATGAGAGCAAATTTTGCGTCTCATTTGGAAACCAAGGACCCAGAGTATGGAGGAAGAATTGAGAGGCACACACTGCAAGATGCTTGAAGTCCAGTGTGACATTTCCACAGTCTGTGTTGATTTGGGAAGCCATGTCATCTGCTGGTGTTGGTCCACTGTGCTTCATTAAGTCCAGGGTCAACACAGCCGTCTACCAAAAGATTTTGGAGCACTTCATGCTTTCTTCCGCAGATGAGCTCTATGAGGATGCTGACTTCATTTTCCAGCAGGAATTGGCACCTGCCCACACTGCCAAAAGCACCAAAACCTGGTTCAATGACCGTGGGATTACTGTGCTTGATTGGCCAGCAGACTCCCCTGACCTGAACCCCATAGAGAATCTATGGGGCATTGCCAGGAGAAAGATGAGAGACATGAGACCGAACAATACAGAAGAGCTGAAGGCCGTTATTGAAGCATCCTGGTCTTCCATAATACCTCAGCAGTGCCACAGGCTGATAGCTTCCATTCCACACTGAATTGAGGCAGTAATTGCTGCAAAATGGGCCCAAACCAAGTACTGAGTACATATGCATGCTTATACTTTTCAGAGGTCCGATATTGTTCTATGTACAATCCTTTTTTTATTGATTGTATGTAATATTAAAATTTTCGGAGATTGTGGATTTGGGGTTTTCATGAGCTGTAAGCCATAATCATCACAATTATGACAAATCATGGTTTGAACTATCTTGCTTTGCATGTAATGAGTCTATCTCATATATTAGTTTCACCTTTTAGGTTGCATTAGTGAAATTAATTAACTTTTGCACGATATTCAAATTTTTCGAGTATCACCCGTACATTGCCTCAGCAACCAATCAGTCTCCCCTGAAGAAGTCACGAGGTACGTGACGTAACGCCGTAGGGAGGAAGCGAGGCACCGCAGAGCGGAAGCAGCAGAAGGATAAGTAAGACGACGCTCATAACGCCGCGACTCACTTGCACTGCTTATTTTAATTTAATGTGATGTAAGAGTCCAATTCTTGTTTTCTAAAATAAAGTCCAAAACATTACCTACTACACCATTGGAGGCTTGTTTCTCTTCCTGCCCTCTGTCTCTGGCTGGAGCTCCGCTCCCCCCTACTTTTCCCTTAGGACAGCTGACACCCTTGAGATTAACGTGAGTGGTGGAGGACACAGGCCAGTAGTGATTACAGTGGAGAAGAAACACAGGAGAGATGGGATAAGTCTAAATGCCAAATATTTTATTGCAGAGGTGAGAGTTCTGGGAGACTGGTGTAGGATTTCCTTATTGGTTCAATACTACAATTTTAGATCGATTGCGGATGTTAATAGCACAGCTATAATAACACCTGATCAATTAGAGGATTAATCTTCCACCGGAGTCATCTGTATGGGACTCTTTGGGACCTGTTTCTCATCATTACTACTCATCCAATTGCAATATTGAACTTTTTTGCAGCCCTTGCACATATTGAACTTTAGCACCATTTGCACTTTATTGATTGCACTTTATGTATTGCTAGCACTTTATGTATTGCTAGCACTTTATGTATTGATTGTTTACACTCTTTGCCACGTTTGGCACCGTTTCACTCATTATTGCCAATTGTGGCACTTTCATGGACTTGGTAGAACTTTGGATGATTTATTTTGCACTATTGCAATTCTTTCAGATCTTTACATTTGCACTTTATGTGTTAGCATGTTTATCTATCACGGTGTACATTATAGTTTTTTGTTGTTATTTTCTCTTTAGCGCAAGATCATTATTATAATTTATCCCTTCTGGGCTCTCATTGGGACGGGAGCCCCACTCAGGAGGGATTTCTGCTCTCCATCGACCTTCAGAAAGCCTTTGACACGGTCACTTGGCTGTATATCTTCAAAGTCCTGGAAAGATGGGGAGTAGGCCCAAATTTCCTGGGCATTTTACACTCCCTCTACTCCAATCCAAGTGCCCAAGTGAGAATGCAGGGCAGGTATTCAGACCAGTTGAATATAGAGAAAGGCACCAGACAGGGTTGCCCATTATCGCCCCAGATTTTTGCCATCGCCATAGAATCCTTGGCAATCGCCATACGTAGCCACCCAGACATTAACCACTTCCCTACCCGCCCATAGACAAATGATGTCCACAGATGGGATCTCCCATCCTGGGTGGACGTCATATGATGTCCTGGGCTTTCCGGCCGTCTAGGCATTGCTCGGGACCAGTGTTGGTCATCTTACTTTAACCAGTTGTCAACCGGCCGCCGTAAATTGACGGCGGCTGGAAGACACTGTTATCCTGGGTGGACGTCATATGATGTTGCGCCTTTAAAGTCCACTAGGAGGCACACGCCACGTCGCTGGTCACCCGATGCGCGTGCCCGGCGGCCGCGATGGCCGCCGGGCACCCGCGATTGCCCAGTAACCGAGCAGGACCGTGGATCTGTGTGTGTAAACACACAGATCCACGTCCTGTCAGGGCGAGGGGACCGATGGAGTGTCCCTTGTACATAGGGACAACCATCGGTCACCTCCCCCAGTCAGTCCCCTCCCCCCCACAGTTAGAACACATATAGGAAACACATTTAACCCCTTCCTCGCCCCCTAGTGTTAACCCCTTCCCTGCCAGTCACATTTATACAGTAATCAATGCATTTTTATAGCAGGGATCGCTGTATATATGTGAATGGTCCCAAAAATGTGTCAAAAGTGTCCGATGTGTCCGATGCAATATCGCAGTCACGATAAAAATCGCAGATCGCCGCCATTACTAGTAAAAAAAAAAAATGCTATAAATCTATCCCCTATATTGTATCTGCTATAACTTTTGCGCAAACCAATCAATATACGCGTATTGCGATTTTTTTTTACCACAAATATGTAGAACAATATGTATCGGCCTAAACTGAGGAAAATACTTTTTTTTTTTAAATGGATATTTATTATAGCAAAAAGTAAAAAATATTGTTTTTTTTAAAAAAAACTTGACGCTCTTCTTTTGTTTATAGCGCAAAAAATAAAAACAGCAGAGGTGATCAGATACCACCAAAAGAAAGCTCTATTTGTGGGAAAAAAAGAACGCAAATTTTGTTTGGGAGCCACGTCGCACGACCGCTCAATTGTCATTCAAAGTGTGACAGCGCTGAAAGCTGAAAAATGGCTTGGGCAGGAAGGGGGTTTTTGTGCCCGGTAGGCAGGTGGTTAAAAAAGTAATTAGTTACAGTTACAAATCACTTCTCCCAAAAAGTAATTGCGTTAGTAACTCAGTTACTACATTGAAAAAGTAATTAGTTCCTTAGCAAAGAAACTGACTTTTTTTTGAGGGCACATAGCACATCAGGGCATGGGGCACATAGCACATCAGGGCACATAGCACATCAGGGCACATAGCACATCAGGGCACATAGCACATCAGGGCATGGGGCACATAGCACATAGCACATCAGGGCATAGGGCACATAGCACATGAGGGCACATCAGGACATGGGGTACATAGCACATCAGGGCACATAGCACATCAGGGCACATAGCACATCAGGGCATGGGGCACATAGCACATTGGGGCACACAGTACATCGGGGCACACAGCACATAGGGGCACATAGCACATCGGGGCACATAGCACATCAGGGCACACAGCACATCAGGGCACATAGCACATCAGGGCACATGATAGCACATAGCACATCAGGGCATGGGGCACATCAGGGCATGGGGCACAGGGCACATAGCACATGAGGGCACATCAGGACATATGGCACATAGCACATCAGTGCGGGACACATAGCACATCAGGGCAGGGCACATAGCACATTGTTTACCAGCCATGCAGAGTAGCGCAGGAAGCGTGTGTAATAAGTTCTCTCTCATGTCACGGCACTGACGGCAGTCACGCTACTCCTCTCTTCTCGTCCATCCCAGATGATGTCAAGAGCAAATGGGGATCGACGAGAAGAGAGGAGGGGTCGTGGGGAGCAGCGTGACTGCCGTCAGTACCGTGACATGAGAGAGACCCGGTCATAGAGGAGAGGAGGAATTACACTACTGCCATCTAGTGCCGGTAGATGTAATTGGGGTAACGCCACCCAAGTAATGGTAACTGCGTTACCATGAGGGGGAAGAGTAATCAGTTAGATTACTCGTTACCCTCTAAAGTAACTGCGTTACGTAACTCCGTTTATTCTAACTCAGTTACTTACATCACTGCTTGGGACCCGGTGAGCGTGCCCGGCAGCACCCTCGATTGCCCGCAATCACGGCAGGACTGTGGATCTGTCAGTGGTGAGGAGACCGATGAGTGTTCCCAGTACAGAGGAACACACATCGGTCTCCTCCCCTTGTGAGTCCCCTCCCCCTACAGTTAGAATCACTCACTAGGGAACATACTTAACCCCTTCAGCGCCCCCCTAGTGTTAACCCCTTCCCTGCCAGTCACATTTACACAGTAATCAGTGCAGTTTTATAGCACTAATCGCTGTATGAATGTGAATGGTCCCAAAAATGTGTCAAAAGTGTCCGATATGTCCGTCACGGTCACAATAAAAATCGCAGATCGCCGCCATTACTAGTAAAAAAAAAAAAAAAATGCCATAAAACGATCCCCTATTTTGTAGATGCTATAACTTTTGCGCAAACCAATCAATACACGCTTATTGTGATTTTTTTTTTTACCAAAAATATGTAGAATACGTATCGGCCTAAACTGTGGAAAAAATAGTTTTTTTAATAGATTTTTTAGGGATATTTATTATAGCAAAAAGTAAAAAGTATTGCATTTTTTTCAAAATTGTCGATCTATTTTTGTTGTGAAATTTGGTTAAAGATAGTATACGCGCCCCCTATTACCCTCTCAAACCACCACTGCGCACAGGAAAAATGTATACAAATATATACAAAGTGTATATATAAACCTAAAGCTGCTACTTGAATGGTATGATATTGGTGCAAAAATTTAAATGAAAAATTTGTAGCACTGTGTTCATAAATCATATAAACATATCTAAAACATGTAAAATATAAAGACTAAATCACCACGTGAAATAGTGACAAAAATATTAAACATGAAAAATAAAATAAAAAAATTAAGAGATTATAGAAATATATGTGCACAATCTCTAAACAAGTGTTCATAAGTGGAAGAAATGGTAAAAGAATAAAACAGATTGGATATCTGGATAATTAATTTAAAAAAACAGCGCTGAAATTTAAACTAAAATTTAAATTAGACCCGTGGAAAAAACCACTGAAAGAAGTCCAAACGTAGTAATGTGACAAATAGCCAGTCCAGAAAAAAATACGGTGAGTATCAACAATGGTCCATGTGTGCACCTTCCACCACCAAAGACTTCAATTGCAATCCACCGCGTGATGAATAATCCCCTTGGGGGTTCACACTCACCAGAAGCATATTAATTATAGGCCTTAAGTGAAAATGGTACATCAGCTACTCTGTTGTGGCTCGTCACTTCTCCGCAGGGTCCACCAGTGAAATGGGCTCCAATGCAGGTCATAAAATAACAGAAAATAGCAAACCAATAGTGTAATCCTGTTTATTTAAAAACCCGTTTCCCATACAGCAGGAGACACCTTTATCTAACTACGTACAATAACAAGCAGTAAAATGAGCATAGAATGGCCCCAGAGGGCGCTATCACCATATCCAGCCGTCACACGGAGCGTGTGTGTGTCCTATCAAATCCTGCAGACACTTCCGAATGGACACAGTGGACAATGGAGCGCAGCCTTGGAGCGCAATCGTCACTTCCGGGTCGCGTGTAGCCGTGGTTGACTTCAACAGAGGGCGTAACGTGACGACGCACACGCAATCTTTAAATTACCATGCTCATAGAGCAATCGCCAATCAGCGTCCTCGGCAACAGATGACAGGCGCTGAACACTGTCGCCTGATTGAACGCTGACGGCGCATAACTCAAACATAGAGCACGGAGGTAAACAGCAATTATAAAATAAAAGGTAACGATGTGTTTTACTAAAAGAACACAAAACATATAAGAATCACAATAAGTATCACACCTAAAATCATCTAAAACATAGAGAAATGAGTGCAAAACTTTAAAACATAAAAAACAGCATCACGATCTGTGACCAAATAACTGTCAATTGCCTGACATCACATATGGGAGAAAGTAGACAAGGGCACACAGTATGGTGCACGATCTATCTTCTGTTTATGGACAAGAAGGAGATAGTTGTAAATTCATTATGCTGTGTGCTGTGTGACTAGCAATGTCAAGAGAGATTGGAAAACGCTTAAAGCGGAGGTTCTGCGGTGCATACTTTTTTTTTTTTTTTTTCATTCTATGTTAAAAGCTTAGCAATGTAATTACTCACGTCTGCGGCACTTTAAAACGCCCCCCGTCCATTTTGCGGTAAAAAAAAGAGTTTATAAAACTCTTCCTGCTTTTCCCATTTTGCTTGTGGGCATCTTGAAGCCCACAAGCATATCCTTCCGGGTAGAGAAGAATGCTTCTCTCCCGGCATTCAGCGCTGGATCTCGCTCACGCCGGACGGACGCACGCCCCACGCGAGCAGCGCCGTCAACACTTCCTGGTTGCCATGACATCGCAGGTGTATAATGGCAAAATACACCAGCGTGCCCTTATCTAAAATGGCGGAATTAGATCCGCCCCCGTCACGTGACCGGCTAGACGAGTCACGTGACGATACACTTATCGTGAGATCTGACTGAAAGGAGCCAGGAGCCACTGCGAGAATAGGAGCATAGGAAAGGACACGGCTACTACCGCGGGAGTAAATCCGGAAGCAAGATTAAAGATAAAAGATATAAGCAAAACTACTTTGAAAAAAAAAAAAAGGTTAGTGCTATGCTTATTTATGTGATAAGAGGAACTAATGATGTTAAACTTAAATATGTGGGTGAACCTCCGCTTTAATAAAACACAGTCTCCATAATGACATGCAGTTAAATGAATACAAAATCCAGGGGCTATTTCAGCCAATAATAATATATCAATACATATAGCTGAACAATATATATATCTGATGGTTGGCCACCAATATAAATATTAAAATAAAACAATACTATAAAAATACTATAATACTAAAATACGGCCAATTAATAAAGGATACTAGAAATAAGATCAGGAGATAAAACTTGGTGTAAAAGACATAAAATAAATGAATAAATATATGCCTTTAAAACTAACAATAATTCATATATACTTAAGGGCTGTTGGTGGAGAGGGACATTCGGTATGCACTTAAAACATAATGTTGCCTAGTCAACAAACAACTGGAATATCTGGATCAATAATCACTAATAAAACAATTTATATCCAGGTCAACATTTAACCCTTTCGGTGATAATGTATCATTCAAGAAAATCCACTGGGTTTCACGTTTGGAGAGTTCTCGTACAAGATTTGATCCTCACCAAAAGGGCTTGAGGTGATCGATGCCCCAAAATTGTAACCCTATAGGGTCCTGGTTGTGGTGGAGCTTAAAGTGCAGTGACACGTTATGGTCTTTAAAACCTATTTTAATATTGGCTATATGCTCAGCAATACGGATCCTCAGAAGTCTCTTAGTCCGGCCAATATAGATCAGACCACACGGACATTGCAAAGCATACACTATATAAGCAGTATTGCAGGTGATAAATTATTTTTTCCTGAACCCCTTATGATTAGAAGTAGACATGAATCTATCCAATGCTCTTATCGGTGTTCTAACCTCTCTGCATGCCCGACACTTTCTGCATGAGTAGAAGCCATCCTGGTCCCAGAAGGAGGGGGGTCTAGATGGAGGGTCAATAACTTTTTTTACAATTTTGTCAGCATAGTTGGGTGATCTTCTATATATAAATCCAGGATTATTCGGTAATGAAAGTTTCAATATCCTGTCCATTGATAACACATGCCAATGGTTTGTGAAAATTGTCTCAACCTCCTTATACTGGGAATGGAAGCCAGATATAAAACTCCATTCCTGGTTGTTGGTGTTGGGTACCTGGATAGGTTCAGTACGAAGATCGACTCTTGGACCTAAAGCAATTTCTTCAATGACCCGATCCAAAATTCCTTCATGGTAACCCTTTTCCACAATTTTTTTCTTGATTATCAAGGCCTGTGATTGGAAGTCTTCAGTTTCTGTACAGTTTCTTCTTATTCTGGTCAATTGGCCCTTAGGAATATTTCTTAGCCATAAAGGGTGATGACCACTCTGTATAGGGAGGTAGCTATTGAATCTGTGGGTTTGAAATAAAACGAAGTGCCCAGTTTATCTCCACATCTATATATATATTGACATCAAGGAAATGGATATTGGTATCACAAATTTTGCAGGTAAGTTTAATATTGTTGGTGTTATTATTCAATTCTTCCAAGAACACATGTAAAGAGAGCAATGATCCTGCCCAAATAAAGATAAGATCATCAATGTAACGTCTATACAATAAAAGTGCATCTCTTTTAACTGCAAAAATGGTTTTGTCCTCCCATTCGCCCATGAATAGGTTAGCTATGCTAGGGGCGAACTTAGCGCCCATTGCAACTCCTCGTTTCTGTAGGGAAAAGTCACCATTATACCAGAAATAATTGTGTCCTAAGCAGAAATCGAGAGCATTTCTTAGGAAGATCTTATGGTTATGTGTGATGTCATTTCTCTGACACAGGGCCCAATTTAGAGCTAAAAGAGCATCATCATGCTGAATAATCGTATACAGGGAGGAGATATCAGCCGTCACCAGATATACTTTGTTTTTCCCTGTTAGGTCTATTGTTTGTAGAAGTTGTAGTAGGTTTTTTGTATCCCGCAGGTAGGCCCTGGTCATGACAACACTTTTCTGTAGAAACACATCTAGATATTGTCCAACGCGTGCTGACACTGATCCTATTCCGTTAATATAGGTCTTCCAGGGGGGCATTGGACATCTTTATGGATTTTCGGTAGAGTGTAGATTGTCGGTATCCTGCAGCTGCTTGGGATTAAGAATCTTCTTTCCTTATCTGTAAGCACCCACTTTGAATATCCAGATTCGATCAATATTTTTAGGTCAGATTCATACTGTGCAGTGGGATCCTTCTCAAGCTTCTTATACGTATCATCACTAGTTAGCATCTTGTGTAGTTGTTTGTGATAGAAATCCTTAGTCAATAAAACAATTCCTCCTCCTTTATCCGCTGGTCGAATTACCAAATCCTTCCGTTTCTCCAACAATTCAATCCCCTGCTGTATATGGCGGGGGTTCACATCTTTTTTAGGGATCAAGCCTTCAAGATCCCATAAAACGAAACCTTTAAAAACATCAACCTGTTGGTTTGCAGCATTGAGAGGATTGAAAAGTGATTTGTTGTGAAGTCTGCTGTCAGTGGGTACGGATGCTAGATTGGTGGTTGGTTGAGAATTTTTATTTAAAAAATATTTCTTAATATTTAATTTCCTTATATATCTGTGGACATCAATGAATACGTCAAACTTGTTGACTGGTCTCTTCAGACCACATTTCAGGCCAAGATGTAGAATGTTTGTTTCTTTATGTGTTAGTTGGACATCTGTCAAATTAAAGATTCCACCTATTCCCTCTCTCTCCTTCTTTTTCTGGAGCCTTCACCCGGCTCTACATCCTCTTGGTCTCCTCTCCTTTGATCTTGATATTGATGTTGTTCTCTCTCCCACCAAGGTGGTTCTCTCCATTGGGGTCCCCTCTGGTCGTGTGTTGGCTGAGGCTGCATCGGGGGCCTCCCTCTTTGTGGGGGGTAACCTTGACCCCTTTTCTGCCATCCTCTCCCCCTCCCTAAAAAAGGACGCAGGGATTGGTATCGTTCTCTATCTTCATATTGTTGTAATGTATCGTACCTATTGTGTACAGGTACTTGATATTGATTAATATGTGAGGTATGATGCTGTGAATTAGCATGCCCACCTCTAGGTGGTCTTCCTCTACCTTGATAAACACCATTTCTGATGGGGATGGAGTGTCCCATTGGAGGATATGGGGGTACCAGTGCTCTCTGTTGATCACTAATGGGCAAGTCATGGGTATTGGATGGTTGTGGTCTCTCTATAGGATTATCAGCTTGTGCCACTTCCATATTCAAATCACTCACAACCGGACCCTTCGTTTGTTGCCACAAATAAACTGTGTTGGAGCGAAAATCTCCCATATCCCTGTGGAATTTCTTGATTTTCTTTCTCTGTGTGTCCTTATCTACTTTCTCTAGTTTCTTTTTTATCCGTATATTAAAATCAGTAGCTTGCTGTGAATCTTTAATGGGTTCAAGTTGTGCCTTAAGCTCATTGATTCTTAATTCCAAACGTGTCATTTTTGTGCGTTTTTCTTTTTAGAATAAGTTCTTGGAGCTTAAAACCCATCCCATTAAAGAATTCAAGCCATTCATGCATGGATTCTGGATCATCTAGACCATCCTGTGGGATTACCTCCCATCTTAAGCTTCTGATAATAGATTTCTCTTTTATATATTGTTCTAAAGTACAGATATCCCACCATGTACGAACTTGTTTCTCTAAAACGTTACCAAGAGCCGTAATTGCTCCATTAAAATTGGTTTGTGCTGAAGTGAGCTCATTAACTGCAAACACACTATTGATATCTATATTTCTACTGCTAAGAAACTGTAGGGCATCCATGGCAGCCAAGAAAAAAATACAAAAATGTAGAGGAGGTGTGTATGTAAAGGCCCAAAGTAACACACACTTAGCACCAGTTCAATCCTACTGTGTTAGCAGCAGCAGACATATAGTAAAATGTGATAAAATGTTTCTTACAAAACACTTTAAAACCTAAGCAGCTGTTTAAAATTACAAACAATGGAAGAAATGGTAAAAGAATAAAACAGATTGGATATCTGGATAATTAATTTACACAAAACAGCGCTGAAATTTAAACTAAAATTAAAATTAGACCCGTTATCTTTTATTTTATAATTGCTGTTTACCTCCGTGCTCTATGTTTGAGTTATGTGCCGTCAGCGTCCAATCAGGCGACAGTGTTCAGCGCCTGTCATCTGTTGCCGAGGACGCTGATTGGCAATTGCTCTATGAGCATGGTAATTTAAAGATCGTGTGTGCGTCGTCACGTTACGCCCTATGTTGAAGTCAGATGACGAAACGCGTCAGGGTGTAACCACGGCTACACGCGACCCAGAAGTGACGATTGCGCTCCAAGGCTGCGCTCCACCGTCCATTGCCTTCATTTGGAAGTGTCTGCAGGATTTGATAGGACACACACACGCTCCGTGTGACGGCTGGATATGGTGATAGCGCCCTCTGGGGCCATTCTATGCTCATTTTACTGCTTGTTATTGTACGTAGTTAGATAAAGGTGTCTCCTGCTGTATGGGAAACAGGTTTTTAAATAAACAGGATTACACTATTGGTTTGCTATTTTCTGTTATTTTATGACCTGCATTGGAGCCCATTTCACTGGTGGACCCTGCGGAGAAGTGACGAGCCACAACAGAGTAGCTGATGTACCATTTTCACTTAAGGCCTATAATTAATATGCTTCTGGTGAGTGTGAACCCCCAAGAGGATTATTCATCACGCGGTGGATTGCAATTGAAGTCTTTGGTGGTGGAAGGTGCACACATGGACCATTGTTGATACTCACCGTATTTTTTCCTGGACTGGCTATTTGTCACATTACTACGTTTGGACTTCTTTCAGTGTTTTTTTCCACGGGGTCTAATTTTAATTTTAGTTTAAATTTCAGCGCTGTTTTGTGTAAATTAATTATCCAGATATCCAATCTGTTTTATTCTTTTACCATTTCGTCCATTGTTTGTAATTTTAAACAGCTGCTTAGGTTTTAAAGTGTTTGTAAGAAACATTTTATCACATTTTACTATATATCTGCTGCTGCTAACACAGTAGGATTGAACTGGCGCTAAGTGTGTGTTACTTTGGGCCTTTACATACACACCTCCCCTACACAAGCGTTTATAAGTGTTCGTCCAATACCCACACCTAAAGTGTGGAAAAAATCCATAAATTGTGTTGTTTTTCAAAGTGTGTAGACTTTAAACAAACATGCAAACTTCTCAAAATAACTTGAAATAAATCTTCCACCACACCACTTGTGCTTCAGTGACTCTGCACCCTTGTTCGACTCGAACATCGCCTGTTCGTCTGTTCGCCGAATTGCGAAAATTATGGGCCGTTCGTGCCAAATTCGTGTGACGCGAATGGCCCACAATGAACTGCGCCATCGCACTGCATTTCCGGCGCTGTGATTGGCCAAGCATGCACTGTGACCCCACATGCTTGGCCAATCACAGCGCCGGCAGCGAGGAGAGCCATAATTGGCCACAGGCAGGATGCCTGTGGCCAATCATAGCACAGGGGGGTTTAGCACACGCCCCACACTATAAAAGGCCGCCAGCGCGGCGGCCTCGTGCAGTGTGTTCCGGCGTGCAGGGAATGGGATACATAGGCAGGGACAGTGTGTTCTATGTTCTATTCGTTTCTCAGGCATCTGCAGGAGTTAGTGGGTGTTGTGTGCCTCCAGCACAGTTTACACCTGGATCTACACTTTATTGCTGTTCTCTTAGCTAGATAGGCAGGCAGGGAAAGAGATAAATTGGCAGGGACAGTGTGTTCTATGTTCTATTCTTTTCTCAGGCATCTGCAGGAGTTAGTGGCACAGTATACACCTGTATATAGCCGTCATTGCTGTTCTCTAATACATGCATCTGCAGGAGTTAGTGGCACAGTGTACACCTGTGAATATACCTGTCATTGCTGTTCTCTAATACAGGCATCTGCAGGAGTTAGTGGCACAGTGTACACCTGTATATACCCGTCATTGCTGTTCTCTAATACAGGCATCTGCAGGAGTTAGTGGCACAGTGTACACCTGTATATACCCGTCATTGCTGTTCTCTAATACAGGCATCTGCAGGAGTTAGTGGCACAGTGTACACCTGTATATACCCGTCATTGATGTTCTCTAATACAGGCATCTGCAGGAGTTAGTGGCACAGTGTACACCTGTATATACCCGTCATTGCTGTTCTCTAATACAGGCATCTGCAGGAGTTAGTGGCACAGTGTACACCTGTATATACCCGTCATTGCTGTTCTCTAATACAGGCATCTGCAGGAGTTAGTGGCACAGTGTACACCTGTATATACCCGTCATTGCTGTTCTCTAATACAGGCATCTGCAGGAGTTAGTGGCACAGTATACACCTGTATATAGCCGTCATTACTGTTCTCTAATACAGGCATCTGCAAGAGTTAGTGGCACAGTATACACCTGTATATAGCCTTCATTGCTGTTCTCTAATACAGGCATCTGCAGGAGTTAGTGGCACAGTATACACCTGTATATAGCCGTCATTGCTGTTCTCTAATACAGGCATCTGCAGGAGTTAGTGGCACAGTGTACACCTGTATATACCCGTCATTGCTGTTCTCTAATACAGGCATCTGCAGGAGTTAGTGGCACGGTGTACACCTGTATATACCCGTCATTGCTGTTCTCTAATACAGGCATCTGCAGGAGTTAGTGGCACAGTGTACACCTGTATATACCCTTCATTGGTGTTCTCTAATACAGGCATCTGCAGGAGTTAGTGGCACAGTGTACACCTGTATATACCCATCATTGCTGTTCTCTAATACAGGCATCTGCAGGAGTTAGTGGCACAGTGTACACCTGTATATACCCGTCATTGCTGTTCTCTAATACAGGCATCTGCAGGAGTTAGTGGCACAGTATACACCTGTATATACCCGTCATTTCAGTTCTCTAATACAGGCATCTGCAGGAGTTAGTGGCACAGTATACACCTGTATATACCCATCATTGCTGTTCTCTAATACAGGAATCTGCAAGAGTTAGTGGCACAGTGTACACCTGTATATACCCGTCATTGCTGTTCTCTAATACAGGCATCTGCAGGAGTTAGTGGCACAGTATACACCTGTATATACCCGTCATTGCTGTTCTCTAATACAGGCATCTGCAGGAGTTAGTGGCACAGTATACACCTGTATATACCCGTCATTGCTGTTCTCTAATAAAGGCATCTGCTGGAGTTAGTGGGTGTTGTGTGCCTCCAGCACAATATACACTACCTAATTGCTGGTTTTCCCATCTCCCTGCAGGCCATTACTATGTCTGGAAGGCCAACAAAGAGAGGCAGACAGTCACGAGCCAATAAAATTGGGTAAGCAGGCTCTGTGTCTGGGGGCAACAGTGCTGGTCGTGAACGCGGTGCATTGTCATCAGCACGTGGCCATGGGACACGCTTGTCCTTATTTTCAGCAGCTGGACGCGTTGAGCCGCATTATGCCGAAGACTTGGTAGAGTGGATGACCAAGCCCTCCTCATCCTCCTCATCCTCTCTCACCCAGGCTCAGGGTACTGGCAAAGCAGCTGCCAAAGCATCTTCTTCCCTTGTATCAATGTCATCATCAGTCACTCCTTCCCTAGACCCACCATGTCCTCCTGAGGAGTCCCCCGATCTGTTTGAGCACAGTGTTGGGTACATGCTCCAGGAGGATGCCCAGTGTTTCGAAGGGTCTGATGATGATACCCAGCTAGAGGAAGGCAGTAGCGTGAGCGCAGAGAGAGGGGATGCTCAAGAAGGACAGCAATCTGGCAGTCATGTTCCAGCAGCTGCAGCATACTGCCAGATTGGCTCCAGTGATGAGGAGGGAGGGGATGATGAGGTCACTGACTCCACGTGGGTGCCTGATAGGAGAGAGGAGGAGGAGGAGGAGGATGAGGAGGCACATCTCCAACGAGGCAGGATGCCCTCCGGGGGCCAGCGTAAGGGCAGCACACCGACTGAATCACACCACAGAGCTACGCCTGTGCAGGGCGCTGCCTCTGCCCGTTATTCCAAAAGTTCTTTGGTGTGGGCCTTTTTTGAGTCGAGTGCATCAGATCACACCGCTGCTATTTGCAACATATGTCTCAAGCATATCTCGCGTGGCCAAAACATCAGCCGCTTGGGCACCACTTGCTTGACCAGACATATGTTGACCTGCCATGCAGCTCGTTTGCAAGCGTACCTTAAAGACCCACACCAAAGAACAAAGCGAACCTCTCCTTGCTCCTCATCAGCTGGGATCTCCAACCCCACTATACCTTCAGTCCTCTCTGAAACCTGCACTGAGAGGAATGAAGGTGTAGAATTAGGTGTGTCACAGCCAAGTACTTGCGGGCACTCTGCTAGCAGTACACCGACGTCCGATTGTAGCAGGCAAATTTCCCTGCCCCAGCTGCTGGACCGTCGAAAGAAGTTCGCTCCCAGCCATCCACATGCCCAGCGGTTGAATGCTAGCTTGGCTAAAATGCTAGCAATTCAACTGCTGCCTTTTCAGTTGGTAGACTTGGCCCCCTTCCGTGAGTTTATGCAATGTGCGGTTCCTCAGTGGCAGTTTCCCAAATGCCACTTTTTCTCACGGAAGGCGATTCCGGCTCTCTACTGGCATGTGGAAGGCAATGTCCATGCCTCGCTGGACAGGGCGGTCAGCGGTAAGGTGCATATTACCGCTGACTCATGGTCCAGCAGGCATGGACAGGGACGTTACCTTTCTTTCACGGCCCATTGGGTCACTCTTTTGGCAGCTGGGAAGGATGCAGGACAAGGTGCAGTAGTGTTGGAGGTTGTTCCGCCGCCACGCCTCCAAAATGCTACTACTGGTTGTGACACACCTCTCTCCTCCACCCCCTCCTCTTCTTCTTCCTCCATGGCCTTTTCCTGTGCTTTGTCTCCGGAACCAGTGGTGCTCCGTAGGCGTTCAAGGGGCTACGCAAGTACGCAGGCAAAAAGATGCCATGCCGTGCTTGCGCTGGTATGTTTGGGGGACAGGAGCCACACTGGGGCAGAGGTTCTGTCTGCTCTGCAGGGGCAGGCCGAGAGGTGGCTGACGCCACGCCAGCTTAAGCCAGGAATGGTGGTTTGCGACAATGGCACCAACCTCCTCTCCGCCCTCCGACAGGGACAACTGACCCATGTGCCCTGTGTGGCTCACGTCCTTAACCTGGTGGTACAGCGGTTCTTGGGCAGGTACCCGGGCTTACAGGATGTCCTGAGGCAGGCCAGGAAAGTCTGTGTGCATTTCCGCAGATCATATAATGCCAGTGCTCGGCTGGCTAAGCTGCAAAAGGAGTTGAACCTGCCCAAGAACCGCCTTATATGTGACATGCCCACCAGGTGGAACTCAACGTTGGCCATGCTGCAGTGGCTGCACACGCAGCAGAGGGCCATCAATGAGTACCTGTGCGACTACGGCACAAGGACAGGGTCAGGAGAGCTCTGGTTTTTTCACCACGCCAGTGGGGCATGATCAGGGATGCATGCATTGTCCTGGCACCATTTGAGGAGACCACGAGGATGGTGAGCAGTGACAGTGCATGCATCAGTGACACTGTACCTCTTGTCCACCTGTTGGAGCATACGCTGTGTGGAATAATGGACAGGGCACTTGAGGCAGAACAGAGGCAGGAAGAGGAGGACTTCCTTGCCTCTCAAGGCCCCCTTTACCCAGACAGTGTTCCTTGTGTCCCACCCATCACACAGGAAGAGGAGGAGGAGGAGGAGGAGGATTGTGTCAGCATGGAGGTGGAGCATGGCACTCAGCATCAACAGCAGCAGTCTTTTAGGGATGATTTACAGTCCCAACAAACCTGTGGACTTGTACGTGGCTGGGAGGAGGTGGCTGCGGATCATGTCGTCTTTAGTGACAGAGAGGACTCCGGACCGAATGCCTCAGCTAACCTACGCTGCATGGCCTCCCTGATCCTGCAAAGTCTGCGAAAGGATCCTCGTATTCTTTTTTTTATATAATTGTATTTTTATTGAAAATTTTTGCAAAATGACAATAATCACAAAGTAATTACAAAGCAATTCAAGCAAATCAGAATGTACATTACAGGCAAAACACTTCAGCCGAAGTGTCGAAATATACAGAACACAAGAGTGAACCGTATAGCAAAGGAAGTTGGAGAACAGGCTCATATGCATAACAAAGAAACTAGAGAAAATAGAGGTCACGGTTTAGAAATTAAAAAGGTGGGGGAAGGGAAAAAAAAAAAACAGCCACGAGAGTCAAGATAATACCAGAGCATGGACCATAATCTAAGTGAGGCATTACCGGGTTTATTAGACTAGAAGGGGGAGAGGGGGGAAGGGATTGGGCAAATCATGACTTATTAGCCACAGGATGCATTCCATATTCCGAGGTATCCCACAGATCCCAGATCTTATCAAATTGGGGCAATGCGTCATTTACAGAAGCCGTCATAAATTCCATCCTACGTATCTCAGCAACTAGTTGGAGGAATCTGGACCAAGGGGGGGTGGAGTTAGATAACCAGCAAAGGGGGATCAGTCTCTTGGCAGCTAACAGAATATAGGAAATCAGTCTGTTCCCGTGTTTAGTTATGCCCTTAAAGGGGAGACCCAACAAATAGTGTAGAGGATCAAGCGGCAAGGAAACATCCATCAGGATCAGCTTCATGACATCCAACCAGAGGGGCTGAATCAAAGGGCATTGCCAAAAAATATGATACATTGACCCTATTTCCCTATTACATCGCCAGCAATTCCTCGAGATTGAGGGGTCGTATTTATGTATAAGTTCAGGGGTCCTATACCAGAACATGAGGATCTTCACTGAGGTCTCCCTATGCATAACACATCTAGAAGATTTTGAGACGGAAAACCATATCCTGTCCCACATTTGAGAACTTATGGGTCTTTGCAGCAGTTGCGCCCACTTTTTCATATACAGATGGGTGTCCTCAGTGAGGATAAATGACTCATGGAGGATACGATGAATAGAGGAAACCAAATGGAGTTGATGGGGACCTTGGGCACACAGATATTCAAAGGGGGTGGGAGAGGTCAAAGACAAAGATGGAGATCTAGAGTGAAGGAAATGCCTGATCTGTAGATAGAAATAAAAAAGTTGAGAAGGAATATGGAACTTTTCTTGGAAAAAATCAAATGGGTGTAGCCTACGAGTTACAGGATGCACTAAATTGCGGAGCTGGAACAAAGAAGCATCGACCCAGGGGAATATCCGACCTAGTGATAGACTATCAGGGATGGATGGATTGAATAAAACATTAAGAAGGGGGGGGCAAGATGACATGAGGGGATATGATTTGAGGCATTTACTCCATATCGATAGAGTGAAGTTCATAGGGGCTGTACATTGACGTCTATAAACAGGATCTATGTGGGGGGAAAGAGACCAAATCAAGGAACAGGGATGAACCGGAAAAAGCACTCCTTTCTCTATATCAGACCAATGGCTAGGGGCATGAAGGGTAGACCAGGAAGCTATCATCCTAAGGTGAGTGGCATAGTAATATTTAAGAATATCTGGGGCCCCCAGGCCTCCCCTGGATTTCAACGTGAAAACCACGGAACTGGGAATGCGGTGCGTCCTGTCGTTCCAGATGAAATTTGAAAAGGATCTGTGGAGGGATTTAAGTTGAGACATAGGTATAGCGACTGGTATTGTCTCAAAATAATATAATAGCCGGGGCAAAATGGACATTTTCAATACGTTAATCCTTCCTAGAAGGGAGATAGGATATTTGGCCCAACTTTAGGATCCTCGTATTCTTCGGATCAAGGAGAGGGACCATTACTGGCTGGCCACTCTTCTTGATCCACGGTACAAGGGTAAGGTTGCGGACCTTATCTTGCCGTCGCAGAGGGAGCAGAGGATGAGACAACTCCGTGAGGCCTTGCAAAAAGGTCTGTGCAACGCGTTCCCAGAGACTGGGAGGTTACAAACTCCTGGTCCTGGACAACGAGTTGCTGAGGCTTCGGTCAGTAGCAGAAGGAGCGGCGGAGAAGGTGGCCGTCTGACCGATGCGTTCAGACAATTTTTTAGTCCGCAGCCCCAAGGTATGATCGGTTCCAGCAACCATCGCCAGCGTCTGATATACATGGTGCAGGAATACCTAGGGGCAAGGTCAGACTTGGACACCTTTCCCACCGAAAATCCTCTGGCTTACTGGATCTTGAGGATGGATCACTGGCCAGAGCTTGCACTTGAGCTACTGGCCTGTCCTGCATCCAGCGTTCTTTCAGAACGCACATTCAGTGCTATTGGAGGCTTTGTCACGGATCACAGGGTGCGCCTGTCCACCGACTCGGTTGATCGACTGACCTTCATAAAGATGAACCAGTCTTGGATCACCACCAGCTACCAAGCACCTGAAGCTGATATAACAGAATAATTTATTTTCAAATGTCACATCCCTTCAAGACTGATGCTGATGCTGAGTAACTGTCCTGTTATGTTGACTGACTATCCTCCTCCTCCTCAATGATCCGATTCTTGATGATAGCTTGGAAGAACTTTTTTGTTTCTGGGTGCTGCCACCAGTGGCTAAGGCCCAATTTTTCAGCCCCTGTTTAACAGGGGCATGTAATTGCAATTTTTCGTTTCAAAAGTTTTTTATTAGAGCATAATATAGAGTACAACAAGAAGTAGTCAGAAATGGTGAATGTATATCGTTCACGTTACATATAAAGCATAACTATTACAGAACATCAGAAAATTAGTGGATTAAGTGCTATCATTTGTCGCTGATCAATATTAGGGAGGGTGTTGACACGGTGGCATCAGTGTGTATCAGCGGGGGTGGTCCCCAGAACTTCGACAACGGGTAATGTTATGCGTTTGTATAAAAAAAGATACTAAAATAGTCTGGCCCTCCTTCCTAGTATCACTCTGCGCTTGAGGAAGATGTGCCGTAAGAATATAAACAATAGTAAAATATATGTAAATGAACAGCTGCTGCTTAAAATCAAATGTACATATAAAAAAACAGTCTTTTTTAAAACTTGGTTTAAAAGTTCAGAATAAAACTGTAGCAGCGCTACGAACAAAAGTTCAAATGTGCGTCTTCTATGATAATCGCTTATCTAGGTGATGAAGTAGTGAATGGTGAATCTAGTTGTATCCAATTCTTAGTGCTCCTTTCACCAGTAGTGTATTACACCGCGTGGGGGGATTTTTGAAAGTCCCCTTCAGGGGGCGCACTCACCAGATACAGGATAAATGTAAGCCTAGATCAACATTCCTCCTTCAGCAATGATACAATCAGATAAATTTTCCTTTTCTTCTCCACCATAAACTTCATGCGGTAACTCAGGTATATGTAAGGGTAAAGAAATATCTCCACATAGGGTAATATTGTAAAACCAATTTATTGAGAAACAAACCCCTTGGCTCCCCCCTTACAAAATCTGCGTACCACAATGAGAATATATACAGGCATTTGAGTATGGAGTAAAAACGAGCGCTTCAGCGCTGGGCACTTGCCACTGATGAACACTGGATGTAAAATCTCCTCAGCGTTTCCTGTGTGGTTGGTCCTGGAACGCGTCCGCGTCACTTCCGGTTTGCTGAACTGTGTTGGTCACGCCCTGACGTTTCGTCACTTCCTGACTTCTTCTGAGGGCGTGACCAACCGTCATAGCAACCGGAATATATGCAGAGTCAGACCCCGCCCCTCGGCTGGACGTTAGAGCCCGCTCTGTGCGCCTGCGACGTCACGCATGCGCCCTGAGATAGTCCGCGTCCATGCCCTGCTGTGGGCGGAAGTTCAACCAGGCGCAGCTCGATATGCCTCCCTCTGATTGGTGTGTGCATTCGAGCTGCGTCCTGATAGGATACATTGCATCTGCTTGTCGGTGTCGGTAAGACCGAGCCAACCTAAATGCAAATACAAAGGGGACATTGATAATTAGCTATGTGGGGTGATGACAAATACGCCGGTACCTACCGCCGTACTGACATCTCCACAGTTAACCTCTGTGCCCTGGAGCTCCAAGGGCCTGTTTTGATAACAATGTATCACCCACATTGCCCCCGGTGTTCAGAATCTATTACTGTGATTTGTATTCTACTGCCGGGTTTTTTTGGCTCTGTGATGTTTACCTCCTAATTTGGTGAAAGTATCAGGGCTATACTGAATTGCCTGCAGTGAATTAAAATACTACCGGACAGCCTTTAAGCCTTCTTAATGAATAAATATCTACATCTATAAATAGATGCATATGTGTGGCAATCAATTACTTCTATGTGTAGGTGATGTCGTGGGTCTATGTGTACAATTTAAACATACCCATTCGTAAGTATGTGCACATAACCATATAAACATTCATATACTACTTGAAAAAGGTTCATTCATGAAACATCACTGATGAAGATTACACTAGTAATCATTAATAAAATTTGCTACTTATAAAATTCATCAATAAAATCCATCCGTAAAATCTTCATAAGAACAACCCGATCCAAACGTAAAAAATCACAATCGTGATAATCATAATCGTAAAAAAGGTAATAAACAATATTATCAACCAATGTAAAACCGCCATCCTACACCCCAAATCTCCCTCTAAACCTGATACACAATGATTAGGGATAATGGGTTGTATAGATGACGTGGTGTGAAACACCCTTCCGTAAGAATATTTTTCTCATGGTGTGTAGGCCACATGAACCAGTAAAATAAAGTGGAAAAGGCTACAAATTGATGTTTAAGATAAGAAATTAAAATCCCTATTAAAATCAGAAATAGAGATGTTAAAACACTTAAAATTAATATACAAATGAAAATAATAATAATAATAATAATCATATTAATATTATTTAAATGAACCAACCGAACTAATCCAATGAGATGCAAAAATAAAAATAAAATTGCTAAAAAGGTGGTCATAAAAGTACACGTGAAATTACTACAATCAGGGGTAGAGGCCTTGTGTATGCATTCGTGGTGCTCTAGTGATATGCCGTACTGATATTCATCGTGTTTAATATTTATGAATCACTGATAAAACAATTAATGTCTAATTCGATGTTCAAACCTTTGGGCGCTAAAACATCGGTTAAAAAAATCCATTTTGTTTCTTTTTTAGAAAGTTCACGCACCCTGTGTGAACCCCTCCAGTGTGGTTCCAAGCTTTCTATACCCCAGAATTGAAGGCCTGAGGGGTCCTGATTGTGCTTGAGTTTGAAGTGTAGTGACACGTTGTGGTCCTTAAAGCCTATCTTGATGTTGTTCACGTGTTCAGCTATTCGGATGCGCAAAAGTCTTTTTGTGCGCCCTATATATAGGAGCCCACATGGACATTTTAGAGCATAGACCACGAAGCTGCTATTACACGTTATGAACTGCTCGATGTCGAATTGTTTCTGATTGGAAGGAGAGATGAAGTTTTCAAGACCCCTAATGGGTCGTGACACTTCCTTACATGCTCTGCATCTTCTGCAGGCAAAAAAGCCATTTTTGTTCCAGAACGTTTGAGGTCTGCTGGGAGGGTCTAAAACTTTCTTCACCACCCGATCTCCGTGGTTGGTGGCTTTCCGGTATATAAATTGAGGTTTTGGGGGGAGCACTGGACCCAATTTTTTATCCAAAAGTAAAATGTGCCAGTGTTTCGTGAAAATGTCTTCTACCTCCTTATATTGGCTGTGAAATTGTGAGATGAAGCCCCATTCTTTTGAGTTGGTGCCCCCTGTTGTAGGTTTGGGTTTATTCAGTAGGCACGTTTCCCTAGGCATTTGTTCTATTCCTTCTACAATTTTCTTTAGTGGTTGTGGGGCATAGCCTTTCGCTATGAATCTGTCAGATAGGACTTTTGCTTGCGTCAGAAAGTTCTCGTTATCTGAGCAATTGCGTTTTACACGCATAATCTGCCCCTTAGGAATATTCCTTAGCCACTGAGGGTGATGACCACTTGTAGTAGGTAAATAACTATTTCTGTCTGTCGCTTTAAAAAACACCTTGGTTCCAAATCCTGTATTTTGGCGAAATACTGTTACATCCAGGAAGTTTATCGTTTCCTTGCTCCACTCAGAGGTTAGTTTAATATTATTGTTGTTGGTGTTTAGGGCTTTTAAAAAAGTTAATAATGATTCTTCTGAGCCGGCCCAAATTAAAAACATGTCATCAATAAAACGTTTATAAAAAATGAGCTCGGCTCTTCTGTCTTTAAAAATCATCTTATCTTCCCATTCTGCCATGAACAAGTTGGCAATGCTAGGAGCAAATTTCGCTCCCATTGCTACTCCCCTCTGTTGTAGATAAAATTTGCTGTCGTACCAGAAATAATTGTGAGATAAGCAGAAGTCCAGGGCATGGCCAATGAATACTTTCTGGTTGTGTGGGAGTTCCTCCCTTCTACTCAAGGCCCAATTTAGGGCTAATAATGCATCGTCATGTTGAATTATTGAGTAGAGGGAGGATACATCCGAGGTTACCAACCAAATTTCCTGATCCTGTCTTAACGAAATGTTTTGTAGACCGATTAGGAAGTCTTTTGTGTCCTTCAGATAAGCTTGCGTAGTTACCACACTCCTCTGTAAAAACATATCCAGATATTGTCCCAACCTAGCTGTGATGGAATCTATGCTATTTACAATTGGTCTAGGAGGTGGATTTACTGAGTCCTTATGGATCTTTGGCAGTGTGTAAATGGTTGGTATTTTATTACTGATTGGTACCAAATATTGCCTTTCCTTTTCTGAAAGTACTCCTGACTTGGTGCCCATCTCCACTAGGGTAACAAGCTGATTCCTAAAAGCCTGTGTTGGGTCCTTCTCCAAAGCTTTATACGTGTTGACATCCGATAACATTTCCAGTATCTGTGCATGGTACATCTCTTTAGGCAGGATGACGACACCTCCTCCTTTATCAGCAGGCCTGATGATGATGTCTTTCCTTTTTTCCAGTGCTACGATGCCATCCTGAATGTGCTTTAATCTTATGTTCTTCTTGGGTTCTAGTTGGTGGAGGTCACGTATAATAAGGCCTTTAAATACTTCTACTTGATGATTGGGGTTATTGAGGGGGTTGAATAATGATTTATTTTTCAAACCACTATTGATGATGCCCTGAGAATTCACTGTAGTGGGCACCTTCTGTGTGGTTAATCCCACAAAATGCTTCTTAATGTTTAGTCTCCTAATGTATTTGTGCACATCTATATACACATTAAACTTGTTTAGTGGCTGTTTTAATCCACATTTAAGGCCCATATTTAAGATGTTTAGTTCCTTATGGGTCAAATCCACTGGGCTTAAATTAAATATACCGGTTATTGGTTGTTTCTCCTTCTTTTTTTGGATTTTCTTTCCGGCCCTGCATCCTCTAGTTCTGTGTTCCCTTGTTGAGCGTAATAGGTTTGTTCTCTGGGCCGTTGATACTGTGGATGGGGATCTCTCCACTCCCGCTCTCTCTGATGTGCCAGGGGGTATTGGGATTTTCCTCTGTGTGGGGGAAACCCTCTGCCCCTTCCCTGTCCCCCCGTCCTCTCCCTAAAAAAGGGCGGGGTGGTTGATAGTTATTTTGTTGTTCTAAGGGGTAGAACCTATTCTGCGTTGGCATTTGGTATGGAGTGTGAGGACGGTTATATTGTTGTTGATTTTGTGCCTGGTTATTCTTACCACCTCCTCCTTTCGTTTTCACTTTCAAAAGAAGACTTTTCAAGGACTTTTCAAGGTGTTTGTGTGTTTTTTTAAACATTTTTTTACGCTTTCTTCGTGAAATGGTAGGGGTACAATGTACCCCTTACCAATTCACATAGGGGGGGGCGGGATCTGGGGGTCCCCTTTGTTAAAGGGGTCTTCCAGATTCCGATAAGCCCCCCGCCCGCAGACCCCCACAACCACCGGGCAAGGGTTGTGGGGATGAGGCCCTTGTCCCCATCAACATGGGGACATCCTCCCCATGTTGAGGGCATGTGGCTTGGTACGGTTCAGGAGGGAGGGGGGGCCGCTCTCTCGTCACCCCCTTTTCCCCTGCGGCCGGCCAGGTTGCGTGCTCGGATAAGGGGTCTGGTATGGATTTTTAGGGGGACTCCACGCCATTTTTTTTAAAATTTGGGGTGGAGTTCCCCTTAAAATCCATGCCAGATCTGAAGGGCCTGGAATGGATATTTGGGGGAACCCCACGTCAATTTTTTTTAAAATTTGCGGCGGGGTTCCCCTTAATATCCATTCCAGACCTGAAGGGCCTGGTAATTGAATTCTGGGGAACCCCCACGTTTTTTTTTTTTTTTTTTATCAATGACTTTTGTATGTATTGCCGGGAGCCGACAATTCATTAATAGCCGCAAGTCAGTTTTAAATGCATTTTTTTCTTTCAAAAATGACATTTTTTGCAGGGACAGTTCTAAGCACGGGAAACATGCGCCACTTCACATGCATATCATACACACCCCCCAGGTACGAAATTTAAAGGAATATTTCACTTTTATTTTTTCATTTTAAGCATTATTAAAATCACTGCTCCCGAAAAAACGGCCGTTTTTAAAACTTCTTTTTGCATTGATACATGTCCCCTGGGGCAGGACCCGGGTCCCCAAACACTTTTTAGGACAATAACTTGCATATAAGCCTTTATAATTAGCACTTTAGATTTCTCCCATAGATTTTTCGAATTTGCCGCGAACACCCCAATTTGTTCGCTGTTCGGCGAACGGGCGAACAGGCAATGTTCGAGTCGAACATGAGTTCGACTCGAACTCGAAGCTCATCCCTAATCATCATCAGGCCTGCTGATAAAGGAGGAGGTGTCGTCATCCTGCCTAAAGAGATGTACCATGCACAGATACTGGAAATGTTATCGGATGTCAACACGTATAAAGCTTTGGAGAAGGACCCAACACAGGCTTTTAGGAATCAGCTTGTTACCCTAGTGGAGATGGGCACCAAGTCAGGAGTACTTTCAGAAAAGGAAAGGCAATATTTGGTACCAATCAGTAATAAAATACCAACCATTTACACACTGCCAAAGATCCATAAGGACTCAGTAAATCCACCTCCTAGACCAATTGTAAATAGCATAGATTCCATCACAGCTAGGTTGGGACAATATCTGGATATGTTTTTACAGAGGAGTGTGGTAACTACGCAAGCTTATCTGAAGGACACAAAAGACTTCCTAATCGGTCTACAAAACATTTCGTTAAGACAGGATCAGGAAATTTGGTTGGTAACCTCGGATGTATCCTCCCTCTACTCAATAATTCAACATGACGATGCATTATTAGCCCTAAATTGGGCCTTGAGTAGAAGGGAGGAACTCCCACACAACCAGAAAGTATTCATTGGCCATGCCCTGGACTTCTGCTTATCTCACAATTATTTCTGGTACGACAGCAAATTTTATCTACAACAGAGGGGAGTAGCAATGGGAGCGAAATTTGCTCCTAGCATTGCCAACTTGTTCATGGCAGAATGGGAAGATAAGATGAATTTTAAAGACAGAAGAGCCGAGCTCATTTTTTATAAACGTTTTATTGATGACATGTTTTTAATTTGGGCCGGCTCAGAAGAATCATTATTAACTTTTTTAAAAGCCCTAAACACCAACAACAATAATATTAAACTAACCTCTGAGTGGAGCAAGGAAACGATAAACTTCCTGGATGTAACAGTATTTCGCCAAAATACAGGATTTGGAACCAAGGTGTTTTTTAAAGCGTCAGACAGAAATAGTTATTTACCTACTACAAGTGGTCATCACCCTCAGTGGCTAAGGAATATTCCTAAGGGGCAGATTATGCGCGTAAAACGCAATTACTCAGATAACGAGAACTTTCTGACGCAAGCAAAAGTCCTATCTGACAGATTCATAGCGAAAGGCTATGCCCCACAACCACTAAAGAAAATTGTAGAAGGAATAGAACAAATGCCTAGGGAAACGTGCCTACTGAATAAACCCAAACCTACAACAGGGGGCACCAACTCAAAAGAATGGGGCTTCATCTCACAATTTCACAGCCAATATAAGGAGGTAGAAGACATTTTCACGAAACACTGGCACATTTTACTTTTGGATAAAAAATTGGGTCCAGTGCTCCCCCCAAAACCTCAATTTATATACCGGAAAGCCACCAACCACGGAGATCGGGTGGTGAAGAAAGTTTTAGACCCTCCCAGCAGACCTCAAACGTTCTGGAACAAAAATGGCTTTTTTGCCTGCAGAAGATGCAGAGCATGTAAGGAAGTGTCACGACCCATTAGGGGTCTTGAAAACTTCATCTCTCCTTCCAATCAGAAACAATTCAACATCGAGCAGTTCATAACGTGTAATAGCAGCTTCGTGGTCTATGCTCTAAAATGTCCATGTGGGCTCCTATATATAGGGCGCACAAAAAGACTTTTGCGCATCCGAATAGCTGAACACGTGAACAACATCAAGATAGGCTTTAAGGACCACAACGTGTCACTACACTTCAAACTCAAGCACAATCAGGACCCCTCAGGCCTTCAATTCTGGGGTATAGAAAGCTTGGAACCACACTGGAGGGGTTCACACAGGGTGCGTGAACTTTCTAAAAAGAAACAAAATGGATTTTTTTAACCGATGTTTTAGCGCCCAAAGGTTTGAACATCGAATTAGACATTAATTGTTTTATCAGTGATTCATAAATATTAAACACGATGAATATCAGTACGGCATATCACTAGAGCACCACGAACGCATACACAAGGCCTCTACCCCTGATTGTAGTAATTTCACGTGTACTTTTATGACCACCTTTTTAGCAATTTTATTTTTATTTTTGCATCTCATTGGATTAGTTCGGTTGGTTCATTTAAATAATATTAATATGATTATTATTATTATTATTTTCATTTGTATATTAATTTTAAGTGTTTTAACATCTCTATTTCTGATTTTAATAGGGATTTTAATTTCTTATCTTAAACATCAATTTGTAGCCTTTTCCACTTTATTTTACTGGTTCATGTGGCCTACACACCATGAGAAAAATATTCTTACGGAAGGGTGTTTCACACCACGTCATCTATACAACCCATTATCCCTAATCATTGTGTATCAGGTTTAGAGGGAGATTTGGGGTGTAGGATGGCGGTTTTACATTGGTTGATAATATTGTTTATTACCTTTTTTACGATTATGATTATCACGATTGTGATTTTTTACGTTTGGATCGGGTTGTTCTTATGAAGATTTTACGGATGGATTTTATTGATGAATTTTATAAGTAGCAAATTTTATTAATGATTACTAGTGTAATCTTCATCAGTGATGTTTCATGAATGAACCTTTTTCAAGTAGTATATGAATGTTTATATGGTTATGTGCACATACTTACGAATGGGTATGTTTAAATTGTACACATAGACCCACGACATCACCTACACATAGAAGTAATTGATTGCCACACATATGCATCTATTTATAGATGTAGATATTTATTCATTAAGAAGGCTTAAAGGCTGTCCGGTAGTATTTTAATTCACTGCAGGCAATTCAGTATAGCCCTGATACTTTCACCAAATTAGGAGGTAAACATCACAGAGCCAAAAAAAACCGGCAGTAGAATACAAATCACAGTAATAGATTCTGAACACCGGGGGCAATGTGGGTGATACATTGTTATCAAAACAGGCCCTTGGAGCTCCAGGGCACAGAGGTTAACTGTGGAGATGTCAGTACGGCGGTAGGTACCGGCGTATTTGTCATCACCCCACATAGCTAATTATCAATGTCCCCTTTGTATTTGCATTTAGGTTGGCTCGGTCTTACCGACACCGACAAGCAGATGCAATGTATCCTATCAGGACGCAGCTCGAATGCACACACCAATCAGAGGGAGGCATATCGAGCTGCGCCTGGTTGAACTTCCGCCCACAGCAGGGCATGGACGCGGACTATCTCAGGGCGCATGCGCGACGTCGCAGGCGCGCAGAGCGGGCTCTAACGTCCAGCCGAGGGGCGGGGTCTGACTCTGCATATATTCCGGTTGCTATGACGGTTGGTCACGCCCTCAGAAGAAGTCAGGAAGTGACCAACACAGTTCAGCAAACCGGAAGTGACGCGGACGCGTTCCAGGACCAGCCACACAGGAAACGCTGAGGAGATTTTACATTCAGTGTTCATCAGTGGCAAGTGCCCAGCGCTGAAGCGCTCGTTTTTACTCCATACTCAAATGCCTGTATATATTCTCATTGTGGTACGCAGATTTTGTAAGGGGGGAGCCAAGGGGTTTGTTTCTCAATAAATTGGTTTTACAATATTACCCTATGTGGAGATATTTCTTTACCATTACATATACCTGAGTTACCGCATGAAGTTTATGGTGGAGAAGAAAAGGAAAATTTATCTGATTGTATCATTGCTGAAGGAGGAATGTTGATCTAGGCTTACATTTATCCTGTATCTGGTGAGTGCGCCCCCTGAAGGGGACTTTCAAAAATCCCCCCACGCGGTGTAATACACTACTGGTGAAAGGAGCACTAAGAATTGGATACAACTAGATTCACCATTCACTACTTCATCACCTAGATAAGCGATTATCATAGAAGACGCACATTTGAACTTTTGTTCGTAGCGCTGCTACAGTTTTATTCTGAACTTTTAAACCAAGTTTTAAAAAAAGACTGTTTTTTATATTTTTAAATGTTATGCGTTTACATCAGGTTCATGGGGTATCAGAAAATGTGAAATCATAGCCTCAGAGGCCTGTTCTTGTTGAGGAAGTAAGGGAACATGGGTACAAGCGGGGTTCACAGATGAGGGATAGGCGCGTGAGGAGAGGGGGGGCACATAGGGGAAAAAGAGAAAGAGAGAGAAGGGGGAGAGGGAACGTTGTCGGCGGAGCCGCGGTGTGGCCAGGGGGGCCACCACGCGCAGTGGTAGAGGAAGGTGGAAGATCATGGGATAAGGAGGTTGGGATCAAAGTCTGGGGGTAGAAAGTTATCCACCCATGGGGTCCATATGCTAGTGTGTCGAGGGACACGGTCTAACAATGTGGCCTCAATTTTGCTGTGTATCATGGCTTGGGTTACTCTATTCTTTGTTTCTGCTATGTAGAGTTTCGGAGTTTTCCAGGCTTTGGCAATAGTTTGCTTGGCAGCAGTGGTCAGCTGGAGGAGAAGACTGATTTGATTTCTGGTATATTCTCCCTGTATCTGGTTTAGGAGTGCCAGGGCCGGGTCAGGGATCACTGTTTCATGCAGTATTGTGGAAACCATTTGAAAGATAACCTTCCAGAATTGTTGTGCTATCTCACAAGACCACCAGATATGAAGATGGGTACCCTGGTCACTGCAACCTTGGAAACAGGTCGAGGGATAATTCGGTACAAATTTAGATATTCTTGCTGGAACCAGGTACCAGCGCATTAAAACTTTATAGTTTGTTTCAAGCGCTACCACATTTTGGGAAGAAGATTTGGTGGTGGCCCATATAGCAGACCATTCTTCAGGAGAGAGAGAAATATTTAGGTCCTTGGACCACTGTGCAGCGTATAGAGGGAGGTCAGCTGATAGAGTGGAGAAGTGGCTATATAGGCTAGATATAATGCCTGGGGCATGAGGGTCTGCTGCGCAGATTTTCTCGTATATAGATTGGGTGGTCAGACTAGTGCACGGGCCGACTATTGATTTGGCAAAGTGGAGTACTTGAAGATAACGGAAAGATTCAGAGGTTGGGAGTGAGGCACTGGATTGGAGATCTGAAAAAGATTTAAAGGTGGAGTTGGCAGTAAGATCGCATATTTTAGTTATGCCCGCTTGCGACCAGCGAGAAAAGGTGCTGGGTTGAGTGTAGGCAGGGTAGAATGAAGGGTGGTGTAAGAAGGATAATAAAGGGTTATGCGGAGAGATCAGTTTGAAGGGGTCGCGTAGCCTGTCCCATAGCTTTAAGGAGTGGTAGGTGATGGGGTTGGTAATATGACCACGGACGGGAGGGGGTAGCCATAGAATGTTATTAACTGTTAGTGGGTAAAGGTCTATAGCTTCGAGGGAGACCCATTTCGGGGTTTCAGTAAGTGCATGTAATAGAGCTAATTGGGCTAGTTGGGCTGCCTGGTAATATTTGGCAAAGTTCGGGATGCCCAGGCCCCCGTGTAGTTTATGGCGAAGAAGGATAATTTTCGGGATTCTGGGTTTGGTGAGGCCCCATATATATTTAAAGACTCTAGATTGAATAATCCGGTGGAAGTAAGAAGGAACATCGATCGGGAGGACTCTATATAGATATAATAGTTTGGGAAGCAAGGACATCTTAACAGCGGCCACCCGCCCCAGCCAGGAAACACACAAAGGTTTCCAGGTGTCCAAGATAGATGACAATTGTGCCAGCATGGGGAGATAGTTAGCTTGGTATAAAGAGGTTGGGTTTCCGGTCAGTTTTATGCCAAGGTACGGGAGAGAGGTAGCAGACCAAGTAAAGGGGAAGTTTAGTTGTAAATGGGTGACTTCGTGGGGTGGGAGAGACACATTAAGAGCTTTAGACTTTGTTTGATTAACCTCCAAACCTGAAATGGAGGCAAATTTATCCAGGGTTTGAATAAGGTTAGGGAGAGTGGTGCGGGGTGAGGTCACAAATAAAAGTGCATCATCTGCAAAGAGGCAGATTTTATGCGAGGTGGAAGCGATTTCTAGTCCTTTAATATTAATGTTTGTTCTAATCAGAGCTGCCAATGGTTCGATAGCTAATGCAAAAAGTAAAGGGGAAAGGGGGCATCCCTGTCTAGTACCTCTTGCTATAAGAAAACTGTCCGAGCGAAATCCCGAGTACCTAATATAAGCTTGCGGCTGGTTATAGAGGGAGTTTATCCACTGTAGAAAGTGTGGGCCAAAGCCCCAGCGTTTAAGAATGTAGTCTAGGTATGGCCAGGACACCGTGTCAAACGCCTTCCTTATATCAAGAGATAATAAATGCATTGGGATATGACGGGTTTTTGCAATATGCTGGAGGAGTATCACTCGTCTGATGTTATCGCTGGCTTGCCTACGGGGTATAAAGCCTACCTGGTCTTTGTTTATTAGTTTGCCGATAAGAGGGTTGAGGCGAAGTGCCAATATTTTAGCCAGGAGTTTGATGTCCAGGTTAAGTAGGGAGATGGGTCTAAAATTAGACCAAAGGGAATTATCAGTGTTAGGTTTGGGTATCATTGCTATAATAGCTGTCAGTGTGTCTCGGCCAAAGACCTGATTCTGAAGTAGGGAGTTGAACGTTTTACTTAAGAGGGGGGCTAGAGTTGTAGCAAATTTTTTGAAGTATGTGGCTGATAGTCCATCTGGGCCTGGCCTCTTATGGGGTTTGAGGGTTTTTATCGCTGCAAGGACTTCTTCTGTAGAAATGGGTGCCTCTAAGGGTTCACGGTCTGAGTCCGAGAGAGCAGGCAAAGGGGTGTCGTGAAGGAGTGAGTCAGCGGCAGAGTGGGAAAAGGTAGATTTAGCTTTATAGAGGTCTTCTAGACGCTTGCGGAATTCCTTTAGAATTTTGATAGGGTTACTAGTGTATGTATTTTTCTCGATCTGTAATCTGATGGGAACATGGTTCCGTTCTGGTCGACGGAGACGCATGGCTAGGAAAGTATCGGGTTTGTTGGCCTTAGTGTAAATGGTATGGCTGGATCTGCGGATGGCCTTATCAGCCGATTCAGCCAGCAGCAGATCCAGTTCAGTTCTGGATTTTTCCATTGCTATCCTATGGGGCTCAGTCTGCGTTTTCTGGAACTGAAGAAAGTTCTGGTGGTACTCCTTCTCAAGGTTGGCTAGTTGGAGCTTCTTATCTCGTTTAAGATGTGTAGATACTGATATGCATGTGCCTCGGATTACCGGTTTGTGTGCCTCCCAGAGGAGAACTGGAGAGATATCAGGAGTATTATTATGACGCAGGTAATCTCCAAGGGCCACCTGAATGTCAAGGCAGTATGACGGATTAGTAAGATGAGCTTCATTATTACACCAGGAGCGGTCGCTGGTTTGGGGAATCAGAGAGGAAACCGTGGTAAGGACTGCACAGTGGTCCGACCATGGTATAGGTTGTATAGAGGAGTTGACAAGTGTTGGGGAGGACGCAACCGAGAGGAATATGTGATCGATCCTAGAAAAGGATTTATGGGGATATGAGTAGAACGTGTAGTTCTTCTTCGTTGGGTTGCATTCTCGCCAAGTGTCAAGCAATGAGGCTTGTTGCAGTAATTTTCTAAAGCGTGTGGAAGAGGCATACTGGTCTGGAGCATATGGGGATTTATCCATATATGGCTGAAGTACTGAGTTAGAGTCACCGCAAAGGATCACCGTGCCCCTGCAATGTGTCCGGATGACTTGTAGGAGGTGAGAAAAGAAGGGGTTTGGGTTATCATTTGGGGCATAATAGGAGACCAAGGTAGTTTCCACTTCTTGAAGCATGCCTACAAGGATTATATAGCGACCTTCCGGATCTTTGATTTCTGAGATTAATACGAAAGGGAGGGATTGGTGAAGGGCTATGAGTACACCGCGCTTTTTCACATTAGCCGAGGCAGTATACACTTGAGGGTATCGGGGGCTAAAGAATTTTGGTGTCGCTTGCGTCGTGTAATGAGTTTCCTGGAGGGCTACAATACTAGCTTTTAATGCTATGAATGTTTGGAAGGCCTTAACTCTCTTATGCGGTGAGTTGAGTCCCTTTACATTAAGGGAAAGAATGTTCAGGGGGGCCATGGGGAAGGAGATGAGATATTAGGCAGAGGGGCCCCAAGGGCCCCGCAGCCCCGCCGACAAGGATCAGGAAAAGAGAAGATACACGGGAGAAGGGAGGGAAGAAAGGGGAAAAGGAGAGGGTAGTAGTTGTAAGGCAAATGGATGAATAGATATAGGAAGTGGCAATGGGGTTTGGTCGCCCGACCAGGTAGTGGACAGACTCGCCAGTCGGCCAGCCGACTCGCGAGTGTGCACACCATGCAGAGGGGGGGGCAATGACAGCCTCCCGCCGCTAAAGGGGGATTGTGGTTAAAGTTTTTAAAAGTTAAACCAACAAGAAGTAACAGGAAAGACAGTGGTTATGCAGGTATTGCTATGTAACCTATGTTTGTCTGGAGGCACACGGACCTCCAGATTGACTCTGTGGAGACATGGTACAGGGACACACAAATACTCAGGTAGGGTGTATCCGTATACATATATCCTCCCATAAGCATTTAAAGTGAGAAACAGAGAAAGAAAACAAGTTACTGTTCATAACATTTCAATTTACCAAGGTCAAGCACTAACAGACAAAGAATAGGCGGCAGTGTCCGGGTCGCCGCATGCGCCCAGGGAGTGCCCCGAGCACATGCGGCGAGCCAGAAAACAGGCGCCAACCAAAATGTCACACAGTGAATGTTGTGCAGGAATCATAGTACATTTTCCCAAAAAGGAGAAATGGCACAGGGACACACAAATACTCAGGCAGGGTGTATCCGTATACACATATCGTCCTATAAACATTTAAAGTAATAAACAGAGAAAGAGAACAAATAACCGGTAATGACATTTCAATTTACCAAAATCATGCCCAAATGGACAAAAAAATAGGCGGTATCGTCCGGGTCGCCGCATGCACCCAGGGAAAGCCCTGAGCCCATGCGGCGAGCCAGAAAACAGGCGCCAACCAAAATGTTATGTAGTGAATGTTGTGCAAGAATCATAGTACATTTTCCCCAAAAAGGGGACACCGTAGGAAAAGGAAGAAAAAAAAATAAATATATAACCTTCCTGGTTTTCCTGAGTAGTAAGGTAAAAAAAATAAAACAATAATAATAATGAAAAAAGAGGGGAGAAAAGTGTATAACACTTGTTGATGAGAAAGGGAATATAAAAGATTCATGGGGCCTGAGCCCCCGCAACCCCGGGAAGAGGGGGGTAGGTGGACTGCACAGACATCCCCCATACCATTAGGGGGTGTCTATCACAGGACAGTCCCCCTTTAACTTGATTGAAGAGTTATCATCACGTCATAAAGTATAGGTTAGCTTCAATCAAGGGGCCTCCGGTGGCAAAAAGTGGTTGTGAAAGGAGCAAAAGTAAATTCAACGTGGAGAGTAGACTTGTCGGTCCCGGGAGATGTCCCTGGGTGGGCGAGCTGGTGTACCTCTACGGATGGATGAAGGGCCAGGATTAGATCTCCTTGGAGTGGTATTATAGGGATGCGTTGCTGCCCGGGCGGGGGTGCGAGGCAGTGTCGTCTCCGCAGGTTGCTCCGGGGTAGTTAGGTGCAGGGCCTCAAGAAGATGTTGGAGGGATTCCGGTGATGTGGAGGAGTGTTGCTGGCCCTGGTAGGAAAATTGCAAAGCAAAAGGGAAGCGCCAGGTGTATTTAAGTTGGTGCTGCAAGAGAATCTGGAGTTGTGGTTTCATGGCACGGCGTTTAGCAATTGTAGATGGAGCTAGGTCAGAGAACAATTGATACGTGTGACCCTGGAACAGGAGAGTGTCCTTATTGCGAGCAGCAGCTAGGAGTTGTTCCTTTGTACGGAAAAAGTGCAGTTTAATGATAATATCTCACGGAGGCCCGTCTTGCTGTCGGCGGGTCAGGGCCCTGTGTATTCTATCGAATTCCAGGCGTTCTATTGGTATAGCAGGTGATAGTTCTTGGAATAGGGCCGTTGAGAAAGATTGTAGGTCTTCCACATTTTCTGGGATACCTCTCAGGCGTAGATTTGATCTACGGGAGCGATTTTCAGCGTCCTCGAGACGTGAGAGTAGCATGTTGTTCTCATCACGGAGGGCTGCCTGCTCTTGAACCTGCTCTTGGAGTGTAAGCTCTATATCATCTACCCTGGTTTCCAGGTCTGCCGTGCGCTGGCCTAGCTCCCTGATCTCACGTGACAGCCTGCTTGTTATCTGATCAGATGTAGTTTTTAAGGCCTTTTGCAGCATGGCTTCCATAAACTGTAGAAAATCACCCTGGGACATACCTGAGGAGGGCAGGAAGGAAGGACCGCTGATGGTGGACTCATCCCCGCTGTCGGCGGTGGCTTGTTCTGGCTTGTCTGGTGAGGCAACGTGCTGTTTAGTCAGGGCCTTCGCCGCCATCTTGGACGAGGCGCGGGCCAGGGCGTCTTTGATCGGTTTAGATTTGGATCTACCGCGATGGCCGGTTAAAACCATCCCAGACGATGCTGTGGCCGTTCCGGAGGCTGTATTCAGCAAAAGCGGGGTTGCAGGGCGGCTCAGGCGCGGTGTATGATCCCGATGTTGCGGCGGGAGGTGCGGAGCTCTAGTGGAACACGTCCGCCATACAGAGCCTCGCGCATGCGCCCCCGTAATTACAATTTTTGATGCAATACTTTGCAGCAGGGCTCATTCCTGCACTCCAACTAGAGTATCTGGGAGAGGTTGCAGTGTCGTGGCACCAGAACCAGTGCCTAAGGCCCAATTTTTCAGCCCCTGTTTAACAGGGGCGTGTAATTACAATTTTTGATGCAATACTTTGCAACAGGGCTCATTGCTGTGCTCCAAGTACAGTATCTGTGAGGGGTTGCAGTGTTGTGGCACCAGTGCCTAAGGCCCAATTTTTCTGCCCCTGTTCAACAGGGGCATGTAATTACAATTCTTGATCCAATAATTCACAGTAGGGCCCATTCCTGCGCCCACCAAGAGTAACTGTGAGGGCTTACAGTGTTGTGGCAACACCACCACCACCACCAAAGGCCCAATTTTTCTGCCTCTCTTCAACAGGGGCATACAATTACAATTCTTGACCTAACAATTTACAGTAGGGCCCATTCATGCGCCCACCAAGATTAACTGTGAGGGCTGACAGTGTTGTAGCACCAGCACCACCACCAAAGGCCCAATTTTTCCTACCACTGTTCAAAAATGGCATTTAATTACAATTCCTGATATAATAGTTCACAGCAGGGCGTTCCAGTGCCCACCAAGAGTAACTGTGATGGCTTACAGTGACACCTAAGGGGCAAATTTCTGCAGAGTATATACGGCAGGCCCCTACTTTGAAACATCCAACTTACAAACGACTCCTACTTGCAAACGGAAGGAGACAACAGGAAGTGAGAGGAAATCTACCCCTAGGAAGGGAAATTCTCTCCTGTAAGAGTTAATATGGGAAAAAGGTGTCTCCTCTCTACTGATGCTTTATCACCAATCCTTGTTTCAATAAAAACCCCACTTTTCCAAAAACATTTGTCATTGGGACAGCAAAACAAATGTTACAGGGGTGATAACCCTTCCCTATGTTTTCCAAAAAGCTTAAAAATATATTTTTTGTCTGGAGCTACACTTAAACAGTGTACCTGTTCAAAATTACAAACAGATTCTACTTAAGAACAAATCTACAGTTCCTGTCTTGTTTGCACCGCCTGGATACTGCTGTTCAGAGTATATAGGGCCTTTTTTTATTTTGGGTGCGGGGTAACCCTTAATATCCATACAAGACCCAAAGGGGCTGGTAATGGGCTGGGGTAGGGGGGGGGGTGATGGGGTAGCCATGCCATTTTTCTCAAAGATTTTCATCCATATTGCCAGGACGAGACATGATATTAAAGCCGCAAGCAGTTTTAAATGGCTTTTTTTCCTTTAGAAATGTCATTTTGTGCAGGGACAGTTCTAAACACGGGAAACACGTGGCACTTCACAGGCATACTTTGGACACCCCCAAGTACGATATTTAAAGGAATCTTTCACTTTTTTTTTCACTTTATGCATCATTAAATGACTGCTCCCAAAAAAACTGCAGTTTTTATAACTTTTTTTTGCATTGATATGTGTCCCCTGGGGCAGAACCCGGGTCCCCAAACCCTTTTTAGGACAATGACTTGCATATTAGCCGTTATAATTAGCACTTTTGATTTTGAACGTTCGCATCCATTGTATTTAATAGGGTTCTAAAGTTCGCGCAAACTTTGGGTCCGTTCGCAAGTTCTGATGCGAACCGAACCGGGGGGTGTTCGGCTCATCCCTACTCGGCATTAAAGCTTAGTAAACCCTCCAAGGTCTCAAGGCAATTCCAACAGTGTTCAGTGAAGCAATGCTCTCCACATGTAAAAATAAATGAGTGCTTGCAATAGTGAAGTACTGTAAAACCATTTATTAACCACTTAAATACAGGGCTTTTTATACCACCTCAATACTGGGCCTAAAACTTTTTTTCTTGCACGGTATTTGCCCAATAATTTTTCAAACGCCTTTTTTTTGGAAAAAAAAAACGGTTTCATGAATTAAAAAATAACAAAACAGTAAAGTTAGCCCAATTTTGTAAAATATGAAAGATGATGTTACACAGAGTAAATAGATACCTAACATGTCACGCTTTAAAATTGCGCACACTCATGGAAGGGCGCCAAACTTCGGTACTTAAAAATCTCTATAGGCAACGCTTTGAAATTTTTTACAGGTTACCAGTTTAGCGTTACAGAGGAGGTCTAGTGCTAGAATTGTTGCACGCACTCTAACGCACGCGGCAATACCTCACATATGTGGTTTGAACGGCTTTTACATATGTGGGCGGGACTTATGTGTGCGTTCGTTTCTGATCGCGAGCTACCGGGGACAGGGGCGTTTTGTTTTTTTTATTATTTTTTAATTTTTTACACTTTTTCACATTTTTTTTTGATCACTTTTATTCCTATTACAAGGAATGTAAACATCCCTTATAATAGGAATGATGTGTGACAGGTCCTCTTTATGGAGAGATGCAGGGTCAATAAGACCCCACATCTCTCCTCCAGGCTGGAAAGCATGAGATCGTGAAAAAAAATTCACTGATCTCATGCTTACTAGCCGCAATCGCGGCTTTGTTTACTTTTGAGAACCTGGGCGTGACGTCATCACATAGCGCCCGGGCCTCCGACGGTCATAGAGATGACTGGTGAGCATCTGGTCACCAGTCATCTCTATGCTTCCCATCCGGCGCTGGACGATTCATTCTCGATGGCACGGGAGAGCCCGGAGAAGCACCGGATGGCGGCGGGAGGGGGATGTCCCCTCCCGCCGCCTATAAGAACGATCAAGCGGTGGAACTGCCGCTATGATCATTCTTATTGTGCACAGAATCGCCGTCAGAAGAGAAGGATATCTGAATGATGCCTCTAGCTGCATGCATCATTCAGATATCCCCCGACAAAGCCCAGGACGTCATGACGCCCACCCAGGATGGGAGATCCCATCTGTGGATGTCATATGACTATGGGCGGTATTGAAGTGGTTAAAACAGCACACATAAAAATCTTCAAATATTGCACTCACATCCTTTCCAAGTAAAACAAGGCACTTCAAGCAAAAAACTTATTTCAGAAGCATGAGGCTTGCATCGGTACACGCGATGTATAGCGGTCATGGCGGACCCGGAGCTAAACCCTTTGATCTCACCCTCGCTTGCTTGTCTCTCTGCTCCCGGGAACGGCTTCACACACGGTGATCGGTAAGTTCAGACGCTAAACACCACAGTTGATTGCCATGTAGCTTTATTTTTGTTTATAGCGCAAAAAATAAAAACCGCAGGGGTGAACAAATACCACCAAAAGAAAGCTCTATTTGTGGGGAAAAAAGGGAGTCAATTTTGTTTGGGTACAACGTCGCACGACCGCACAATTGTCAGTTAAAACCACGCAGTGCCGAATCGCAAAAAGTGCTCTGGTAAGGAAGGGGGTAAATTCTTCCAGGGCTGAAGTGGTTAAAGGAGTCACATGCGGCCCTCAAGAACATAAATGTGCCCTTTTCGCGGACGACCTACTCTTTTTTGTTACATCGCCCCTTATCTCCACCCCTAACATTATTAAGCTACTTGAGCAGTTTGGGGTAGCCTCGGGTCTTCGTGTCAATGTATCCAAATCCGTAGCTCTTAACATTTCAACCTCGCTGGACCTACCTAAACGTCTGCAGGCACACTTCCCAATCGCCTGGAGCTCTACTTCTATTCCCTATTTAGGTATCAATTTAACCCCCAAATTTGACATGTTATTCGCACACAACTACCCCTGTATGTTTAAAAAAACTTGAAGCTGACATGTCCGCGTGGTCCAAGCATGATCTATCCTGGCTGGGTAGGGTGAACTCTATTAAAATGACCCTCCTTCCCCTTCCCCTTTACCTATTCCGATCCCTTCCAATCCCGATTTAAGAAAGCACAACCCTCCATCCTGAAATTCATCTGGGGATCCAAGGGCAGACGATGCTCCAAAGAAATACCTTTTAGACTCAAAACCCAGGGAGGTCTAGCCCTCCCAAATATAAGGTGGTATTACCAATCAGCACAAATAGCTCAGATCTCCATAGCCTACTCGAGGGGCCCTAAACCAGACTGGCTAATGATGGAGAGACAAGCGACACCGCGTTACACGATAGACTACCTTCTGTGGGCTCTTCCTCGCCTCAGACCAGCGATATTAGCTCCAACCCTCTCTCACTCTATGGCCTTATGGGATAGACTTCAAAAACCCTCCTCCTTAACTTCTCCCATTCGCCCACTTTTTCCACAAACCAGACTTTCCCCCTGGCCAAAACATACTTGTATTCAAATGGTAGCTAGACAAAGGCCTATATAGGATTGGACACTTCCTCAACTCCATGGGACCCCTTACTGTCGGGTATTGTGTGAGTAAATTAGAAATGCTTGACTCGGAAACATATAGACTGACTCAAATTACTCACTTCCTGTGAACCAAATGGATTACCAAACCAGAGCCCCCTACACTTACTGGATATGAGACATGGTGCTCCAACATAAAAGATCAGAGGGGGGGTATCTCCATTATCTATAAAACACTAGCCAGAACATCAAACAAACCGCTTTATGCCCGACTTTGGGAACAAGACCTGGCAGATGAGTGGGACTTGGATAAATGGAATCAATGCTTTCACAGATATATCAAAGGCATCATGAACATTTCTCTAATGGAAGCTAGTGTTAAAATCATCACACAATGGTACGAGTCCCTGCCACCCTCACCAAAATATTCCCAGACTCGTCCTCTCTGTGTTTCAGGGGATGTGGCCATATTGTCTCTCTACTCCATATATGGTGGACATGCCCTCGGCTAAGGAACTTTTGGAACAGCTTTTTCCACATATTGCGGAAGATCACAGGAGTCGCAGTTCCACAGGTTAGGAGCCAAAATCACCATAGCCAGGAACTGGAAAAGGCACTCGGTACCGCAGGAATGAAACGCAAGATCTCCTGGATCATGGTCCAGGAGAAGATTGTCAGTAAGCTGCTAGACAAAACTCACAAATTTGAATTAATCTGGGAGCCCTGGGCCAACTACGTAGGTATACCTTTCTATCCAGGCTCGTAGATGACCTTGATTTCTTTTGCTGCTCTCTAGGTGACCTACCTTCCTGATGACTTTTTAGCAAAAAAAGGCTGCACCACAGGCTGCTAATGTACACTATTATAATCCATGTTCACCTCTTAAACCAGATTTAAAAAAAAAAAGTTGTCTTCTCCTTTACTAAATTATTAAGCTAGCTTTAGATGAAGTTGATTTGTGATAAATTTCTACCAGGCCGTGTGCAAAGCTCAATAAACAGCCACACAAGTAAAATTATTGTCGCCAATTGCAACATCATTTCCAAAAGCATTACTCTCGACTCTTTATTTGTAATTAAAATGTAATGGATATAGAAAGAAAATAAATAAAAATGCAAGGAAAAATAAAATATAGTCATACTTTCACAAGTAATATAACAGAATAATATTTATTCCTAACATAGGAATACATGCAGATTTTAAATAAAAGAGGTACAAGTCACTCATAATTTATGGCTGAATAAAGCAGTTCACCAATGGAATTGTAAATGGGTTATTAATAAAAAGCAATACAGTTATGTACGTATTGCTTTCAGCATCCAGTGACATTAAAATGTGTATTTTCTGTTACATTCTTATAATTAGAATATAATTGTAATAAACATTACAATAATAATTGTACATTCCCCATTCAACTCTCTGAATAGCTTATAGTAATATATACACCACTATTTTGACATAAAAGGAAACACTCATAAGAATATGCATAGTCTGTGACCCTTGGTACTGCATATCTATACTTGCTAAACCTAAAAAAAAGTTAAACCTACCTTATATTGAAATATTGTCAGGATGCATAAAAAAAAAACAGGCTTTGAATGGTTTGGCTGTCATATCACCAGAGATTGTTGATCCAGCGAATATCTGATTGCCTCTTAGGGGATGAGAAAGAAATATTTTCCCCACTGGAGTCAATTGGCTCATGCTTCATAGAGGTTTTTTAACTCCCTCTGGTGGGTATGGGATTATGTATATGAAGGTTTTTTTTGTTTTGTTTTTTTCGGTTGAACTAGATGGGCCTGTGTCTTTTTTCAACCCGACTAACTATGTAACTATTGGTGTAAAGGTGCCACAGTGCCATTAATTCAGCCTGTATTTCACCAGTGATAACTGTTATCTCATGAGAGGAGCGGTCTCTCTGGGTTGACCCTGGGGCGATTTTAATTTTTTTAAAGAAATTCGTTCTGAGGGAAATATAAAAGCGAACAATGCTGTCCTCCTTTTGAAACGCTACTTTCCTGGCTCTCTGGCTTCAATATTTTCAAACACTGACCTAAAATAAGTATATGGATAAGGAAAGGCAAAAAGGAAATCAGAACTCCAAATGGGCATACTTGTTCTAAGTCAGTGAATTAGGTCTGAAGCCACTTGGTCTGCAAGACAGCCAATAGCAGTCTTTATACTTCCTTACCATAGGTTTAATTTAAAAGCAAACCCTAGCCAAGAGCAGAACTACAAGATGCTTGCCAATAACTTTATTGCTATTACATTTAAAACCCTATTTCAAGGATCTCTGGTTCCAGCGCCACATGAGGAGGGAGGGAGCAGAACTAGCTCCGGCTGCACTTCTCACACAATCTGCACATTAGGCCGCTGGTGCTTCAGGGTGACCCCCCTCTGTCTCCGCTATCTAGTGGGACCCCCATGGACATCTTTGTTTAGCAATCGCACACCCGCTCTGTCTCCTCCATGTTACAACCTGTGGGAGACACAGCCACAAACACAGCCAAAATGGCATCCGCTCCCTGTGCACCAGAGACACTGCAGTCGCTAACGGGACCAGGGCCAGCAGACACACATCCTACCTCTCCTGCAGGCATAGCACAGGCAGTAGTCACCCTCCTTGCCCCTACTCTAACAGCCACAGTGGACACTGCAGTACAAAGGGGACTGGAACAGCTTTACATAGAGCTACGGACACAGGCTCAGAGACTCTCTCATGTGGAGGAACGGATTTCTTCACTGGAAGATGAGACCACAACCAACTCTGCTAGCTAGCACACATCTCCACTTCTAACAGGGACATATGTGATAAGCTGGATGACCTGGAGAATCGCTCAAGAAGAAATAATGCATGCATTTTAGGTTTGCCATAGTCAGTCTCCAATGCCCAGCTCACAAATCTTTGCGCTAAAATCATCCCTGAGCAACTGGGTTTCGCATTCCCTGCACTATCGTGCGTGCTCATCGCATTAGTCAGTATACCAAAAATAACACCAAACCTCGCCATGTCATTGTCATATATCTCAACTATACTGACAAAAATACCATTATGCAGAAATTTTGCCCATTCACGTTGTCTATCCGTTGATGGCGCAAACCAACTACTCTTTGCAGACTACTCAATGGAAGAGATGAAACAACGTAAGGCATTCTCTCTGATCTGCTCGTCACTATACAACAATCAAGTTAAGTTCACCCTAGCCTATCCAGCAGTCTTTCATGTCAAATCACACACAGGAGAACGTCTTAATTTTTCCTCCCCGGATGATGCAGAACGCTACATCAACAGTACTTGCAGCATGGAAATGAAATACCGTATTTATCGGCGTATAACACGCACCGGCGTATAACACGCACCCCAAGTTTAGGAGGGAATTTTAAGGAAAAAAACTTTTAGGAGGGAAATTCAAGGAAAAAAAACTTACATTTAAATGCAGCATGCAGCCTTGCCCAGTGTCCATCTGCAGCCTTGCCCAGTGTCCATCTGTCCATCTGCAGCCGTGCCCAGTGTCCATCTGTCCATCTGCAGCCGTGCCCAGTGTCCATCTGTCCATCTGCAGCCTTGCCCAGTGTCCATCTGTCCATCTGCAGCCGTGCCCAGTGTCCATCTGTAGCCTTGCCCAGTGTCCATCTGTCCATCTGCAGCCGTGCCCAGTGTCCATCTGTCCATCTGCAGCCGTGCCCAGTGTTCATCTGTCCATCTGCAGCCGTGCCCAGTGCCTTTGCGATCGTGTCAGTCCCGGCGGTTTTTAAAATTTGGCGCCGATTTCTGTGGAGAGGAGCGAGCGGGGCCGAGTGTACTTCGGCTGGACTCGGCTCCTCTCGCAGTTCCGCCCATCTCCACTGACTGCGCCGCTGACGGAGAAAGCCGAGTGTACTTCGCCTAGACTCGTGTCTGCTCACAGTCACAGGCAGGACTGCGAGAGGAGCCGAGACTAGGCGAAGTACACTCGGCTTTCTCCGTCAGCGGCGCAGTCAGAGATGGGAGGGACTGCGAGAGGAGCCGAGTAAAGCCGATTGTACTTCGGCTTCGGCTCCGCTCGCTTCTCTCGCTCGTTTTCAGCAGGGGAATTCGGAGTATCGGCGTATAACACGCACCCACGATTTTCCCCTGATTTTAAGGGGAAAAAAGTGCGTGTTATACGCCGATAAATACGGTACACCAACTCTACTGATGGCTCTTCAAAATCCGCTAATGCCTCCTCTGCTAGACAACAACGCAGTCCAAATAAGCCTCCGTACAAACATAGTCACTTTGCTCCCCAGGATAACTGCTCCAGTATTCACTGAATGACCCCTGGAACTCTCTATTACTCTCTATTACTGGAATCACGCAGGAGACGGGTAGTATTACCCCTTTCACTTCTCCTCCTTTGAACTCCCTGTTACATTTTATGGGCTAAACTGCTGCGCTATTTGTCTTTGATTATTAGTTACACATTTGTTTTACCACTAATGCCCAATGCTAAACATACAGTTGTGCTCATAAGTTTACATACCCTGGCAGAATTTATGATTTCTTGGCTATTTTTCAGAGAATATGAATGACACAAAGGGGTTTGAATGGCTATTAAAGGTAACCATCCTTACCTATGTTCTGTTTGCTTGTAGTTAGTGTGTGTATATAAAAGGTCAATGAGTTTCTGGACTCCTGACAGACCTTGAATCTTTCATCCAGTGTTGCACTGACATTTCTGGATTCTGAGTCATGCGGAAAGCAAATAAATTGTCAAAGGATCTGCGGGAAAAGGTAGTTGAACTGTATAAAACAGGAAAGGGATATAAAAAGATATCCAAGGAATTGAGAATGCCAATCAGCATTGTTAAAAATCTAATCAAGAAGTGGAAAATGAGGGGTTCTGTTGAAACCAAACCACGGTCAGGTAGACCAACTAACATTTCAGCCACAACTGCCAGGAAAATTGGTAACAAAAACAACACAGAGGGTACACTGTAAGCTCATCCAATTTAGTCAAGATCAGATAGGGATAAGGGTATAAATTGTCAATACAAAAATCTTCCCAATATAGCGACCTGGTCACGCCGTCAGCCGGAGGTGTTTAACACAATCAAAACCCCGGGATGGTGCTCCTCTGAATACACAGGCATAGAAGAAAAAACGGGAAAGGTTCCCAGAGAATATTCTTCAAAGAGGAACAACCGGATACGACTAAATTTCTTTATTGAATATCCACATGTAACCAAATTATAAATTAGAAAATGTAGAAAAAATACACCCACCTTCAACACATTAAATTAAAATTAAGACAATAGTCTTAATAGGACACAGGTGGCCATCACAACCAATCATACACAACTCTCATCCATCCTGCAGAGTTGGTTTTTCTCAAGACAGTCTCATGAACTAGATATATGATTATCAAAAAACTTTGGTTAAAAAATACAAAATTGGAGGGGCATGCTGAGAGCTCACTGTGACAGACATGTCCTGCTGAGGCTCCCCTTTTCTCGGGACTTCACGGCCAGCATACACACCCGAATGGAAGGGTAATTATTTCAAAAGCTTACCCTGGTCTTCCTCAGTGCCCTGGGAACGTTTTAAGATGGTTAAAGGAGCTGTCCGGGGAAAAAATAAGGTGAAACCCCTCAGAGATAATTCATCTAGAGGCCTCAGTAAAATGGAACAGGCTAAATCACCTCACACAATCTCACCTCATGCTGCCAGGCAGCAGCAGCAGTTACCTCATGAACTATATGATACAGACTGTGAGGACAGCGCCATCTGCCAGCCACAACAGACAGGCTCTTTACACCCAAATGTTTTAATTCAAATAGAAAAAATGCTACAGAAGGCATTAAAGCAGACCTCCGACCATATTACTGAGAAATTAACAAAAGAAATCCGTGACTTAGGTCAGCGCACGGCTGAATTAGAAAACAGAGTGGATGACATAGAAACTAATGTAATGACTCATGAAACTGAATTGGACACACTTAAAGATGAAAATTTCTCGCTGCAAACTCGTTTAGAAGATTTTGAAAATCACGCACGTCGTTCAAACCTCCACATTAGAGGTATACCGGAGTCTATTATTGATCTACAATCGACAATTACTGCCCTATTTCAAGAGTTATCACCGTCAATTCCAATTGAGAGACTGGAAATAGACAGAATACATCGAGCATTAGCACCACGCAAATCTGAAGGTCCCCCCCGCGACATAATTGCGAAACTCCATTTCTTTCGCACCAAAGAGCAGCTCATGGTCGCTGCAAGGAACAAAGAATCCCTCATCTTCCAAGGCCACCCATATCAGATCTTTGCTGACCTTTCCCCAATAACAGTCGCTAAACGGCGCTCGATGAAACCCTTATTACAAAACCTACAACAACATCAGATCCCATACCAATGGGGGTTCCCTTTTTCACTTCGCTTCACATATCAAGGCACCAAGTACTCATGCAAAACCCCTGATGAACTACAGAACACCCTACAAAAACTTCATCTCTGCGAAAGTCCTTCAGCTGGCCCTCGCCGACGAACAGCATCCAGTTCTCCACAAAATGTATCCAAAATCAAAAATGACAGAACCAGACAAAGCCCATCGAAGAGGGGTCGATTCAACTCTCCAAACCAAGTTACTCCAGACTAGTGATGAGCCGAACACCCCCGGGTTCGGTTCGCACCAGAACCCGCGAACGGACCGGAAGTTCGAACGAACATTAGAACCCTATTAAATACAATGGATGCGAACGTTCGAATTCTAAAGTGCTAATTATAACAACTATTATGCATGTTATTGTCCTAAAAAGGGTTTGGGAACCCGGGTTCTGCACCAGGGGACATGTATCAATGCAAAAAGAAGTTTTAAAAACGGTCGTTTTTCGGGAGCAGTCATTTTAATGATGCATAAAGTGAAAAAAAAAAGTCAAATATTCCTTTAAATATCGTACCTGGGGGGTGTCTAAAGTATGCCTGTGAAGTGCCACGTGTTTCCCGTGTTTAGAACTGTCCCTGCACAAAATGACACTTCTAAAGGAAAAAAAAGCCATTTAAAACTGCTTGCGGCTTTAATGTAATGTCTGGTCCCGGTAATATGGATGAAATTCTTTAAGAAAAATGGCATAGCTACCCCATGACCCCCCCCCCCTACCCCAGCCCATTACCAGCCCCTTTGGGTCTTGTATGGATATTAAGGGGAACCCCGCACATAAAATAAAAAAGGCCCTATATACTCTGAACAGCCGTATACAGGCGGTGCATACAAGACAGGGACTGTAGGTTTGTTCTTATGTAGAATCTGTTTGTAATTTTGAACAGGTACATTGTTGAAGTGTAGCTCCAGCCCAAAAATCTATTTTTAAACTTTTTGGAAAACATAGGTAAGGGTTATCACCCCTGTAACATTTGTTTTGCTGTCTGTGCCCCTGTTCAGAACATTTCACCTCACTTTCCGTCCCAATGACAACTGTTTTTGAAATGTGGTGTTTTTCTTGAAACAAGGATTGCTGATAAAGCATCAGTACAGAGGAGACACCTTTCTCCCATATTTATTCTTACAGGAGAGAATTTTCCTTCCTAGTGGTAGATTTCCTCTCACTTCCTGTTGTCTTCTTGCGTTTGCAAGTAGGAGTCGTTTGTAAGTTGGATGTTTGAAAGTAGGGACCTGCCGTATATACTCTGCAGAAATAGGCCCCTTAGTTGTTGGTGTTGGCACAACACTGTAAGCACTCACAGTTACTCTTGGTTGGTGCTGGAACGCCCTGCTGTCAACTATTATATCAGGAATTTTAATTACATATAATTGTTGAACAGTGGTAGTAAAAATTGGGCCTTTGATGGTGGTGCTGGTGCCACAACACTGTAAGCCCTGACAGTTACTCTTGGTGGGTGCAGCAATGGGCCCTGCTGTGAATTATTAGATCAAGAATTGTAATTACATGCCCCTGTTGAACAGGGGCTGAAAAATTGGGCCTTAGGCACTGGTGGCACAACACTGCAACCCCTCACAGATACTGTACTTGGAGCACAGCAATGAGCCCTGTTGCAAAGTATTGCTTCAAAAATTGTAATGACACGCCCCTGTTAAACAGGGGCTGAAAAATTGGGCCTTAGGCACTGGTGGCACAACACTGCAACTCCTCACAGATACTGTACTTGGAGCACAGCAATGAGCCCTGTTGCAAAGTATTGCTTCAAAAATTGTAATTACACGCCCCTGTTAAACAGGGGCTGAAAAATTGGGCGTTAGGCACTGGTGGCGGCACCCATAAACAAAAATGATCTTCCAAGCTATCATCATCAATCGTATCATTGAGGACTCGGAGGAGGAGGATAGCCAGTCAACATAACAGCACAGGCACTCAGCATCAGCATCAGTCTTGAAGGGATGTGACATTTTAAAATCAATTAGTCTGTTATATCAGCATCAGGTGTGTGGTAGCTGGTGGTGATCCAAGACTGGTTCATCTTGATGAAAGTCAGTCGATCAACCGAGTCGGTGGACAGGCGCACCCTGTGATCCGTGACAAATCCTCCAGCAGCACTGAATGTGCGTTCCGAAAGAACGCTGGATGCAGGACAGGCCAGTAGCTCAATTGCATACTGTGCAAGCTCTGGCCAGTGATCCATCCTCAAGACCCAGTAAGCCAGAGGATTTTCGGTGGGGAAGGTGTCCAAGTCTGACCTTGCCCCTAGATATTCCTGCACCATGTTTATCAGACGCTGGCGATGGTTGCTGGAACCAATCATACTTTGGGGCTGCGGACTAAAGAATTGTCTGAACGCATCGGTCAGACGGCCACCTTCCCCACCGCTCCTTCTTTGACTGGCCGAAGCCTCAGCAACTCGTTGTCCAGGACCAGGAGTTTGCAACCTCCCAGTCTCTGGGAACGCGTTGCACAGACCTTTCTGCAAGGCCTCCCGGAGTTGTCTCATCCTCTGCTCCCTCTGCGACGGTAACATAAGGTCCGCAACCTTACCCTTGTACCGTGGATCAAGGAGAGTGGCCAGCCAGTAATGGTCCCTCTCCTTGATCCGAAGAATACGAGGATCCTTCCGCAGACTTTGCAGGATCAGGGAGGCCATGCAGCGTAGGTTTGCTGAGGCATTCGCTCCGGAGTCCTCTGGGTCACTAAGGACGACATGATCCGCAGCCACCTCCTCCCAGCCACGTACAAGTCCACTGGTTTCTTGGGACTGTAAATCATCCCTAAAAGACTGCTGCTGATGATGCTGAGTGCCAGCCTCCACCTCCATGCTGACACAATCCTCCTCCTCCTCCTCCTCCTCCTCCTCCTCTTCCTGTGCGATGGGTGGGACAGAAGGAACACTGTCTGGGTAAAGGGGGCCTTGAGAGGCAAGGAAGTCCTCCTCTTCCTGCCTCTGTTCTGCCTCAAGTGCCCTGTCCATTATTCCACGCAGCGTGTGCTCCAACAGGTGGACAAGAGGTACAGTGTCACTGATGCATGCACTGTCACTGCTCACCATCCTCGTGGCCTCCTCAAATGGTGCCAGGACAGTGCATGCATCCCTGATCATGCCCCACTGGCGTGGAGAAAAAAAACCAAGCTCCCCTGACCCTGTCCTGGTGCCGTAGTCGCACAGGTACTCATTGATGGCCCTCTGCTGCGTGTGCAGCCGCTGCAGCATGGCCAACGTTGAGTTCCACCTGGTGGGCATGTCACATATAAGGCGGTTCTTGGGCAGGTTCAACTCCTTTTGCAGCTCAGCCAGGCGAGCACTGGCATTATAAGATCTGCGGAAATGCACACAGACTTTCCTGGCCTGCCTCAGGACATCCTGTAAGCCCGGGTACCTGCCCAAGAACCGCTGCACCACCAGGTTAAGGACGTGAGCCACACAGGGCACATGGGTCAGTTGTCCCTGTCGGAGGGCGGAGAGGAGGTTGGTGCCATTGTCGCAAACCACCATTCCTGGCTTAAGCTGGCGTGGCGTCAACCACCTCTCGGCCTGGCCCTGCAGAGCAGACAGGACCTCTGCCCCAGTGTGGCTTCTGTCCCCCAAACACACCAGCGCAAGCACGGCATGGCATCTTTTTGCCTGCGTACTTGCGTAGCCCCGTGAACGGCTACGGAGCACCGCTGGTTCATAGGACAAACCACAGGAAGAGGCCATGGAGGAAGAAGAAGAGGAGGGGGTGGAGGAGAGAGGTGTGTCACAACCAGTAGTAGCATTTTGGAGGCGTGGCGGTGGGACAACCTCCAACACTACTGCACCTTGTCCTGAATCCTTCCCAGCTGCCAAAAGAGTGACCCAATGGGCCGTGAAAGAAAGGTAACGTCCCTGTCCATGCCTGCTGGACCATGAGTCAGCGGTAATATGCACCTTACCGCTGACCGCCCTGTCCAGCGAGGCCAAGACATTGCCTTCCACATGCCGGTAGAGAGCCGGAATAGCCTTCCGTGAGAAAAAGTGGCGTTTGGGAACCTGCCACTGAGGAACCGCACATTGCACAAACTCACGGAAGGGGGCCGAGTCTACCAACTGAAAAGGCAGCAGTTGAAGCGCTAGCAATTTAGCCAAGCTAGCATTCAACCGCTGGGCATGTGGATGGCTGGGAGTGAACTTCTTTCGACGGTCCAGCAGCTGGGGCAGGGAAATTTGCCTGCTAGAATCGGACGTCGGTGTACTGCTAGCAGAGTGGGCGCAAGTACTTGGCTGTGACACACCTAATTCTACACCTTCATTCCTCTCAGTGCATGTTTCAGAGAGGACTGAAGTTATAGTGGGGTTGGAGATCCCAGCTGATGCGGTGCAAGGAGAGGTCCGCTTTGTTCTTTGGTGTGGGTCTTTGAGGTAGGCTTGCCAACGAGCTGCATGGCAGGTCAACATATGTCTGGTCAGGCATGTGGTACCCAAGCGGCTGATGTTTTGGCCACGCGATATACGCTTGAGACATATGTTGCAAACAGCAGCTGTGCGATCTGATGCACTAGCCTCAAAAAAGGCCCACACCAAAGAACTTTTTGAATGACGGGCAGAGGCAGCGCCCTGCACAGGCGGAGCTCTGCGGTGTGATTCCGTCGGTGTACTGCCCTTACGCTGGCCACCAAAGGGCATCCTGCCTCGTTGGAGATGTGCCTCCTCCTCATCCTCCTCCTCCTCCTCTCTCCTATTAGGCACCCACGTGGAGTCATTGACCTCATCATCCCCTCCCTCCTCATCACTGGAGCCAATCTGGCAGTATGCTGCAGCTGCTGGAACATGACTGCCAGATTGGTGTCCTTCTTGAGCATCCCCTCTGTCTGCTCTCACGCTACTGCCTTCCTCTAGCTGGGTTTCATCATCAGACCCTTCGAAACGCTGGGCATCCTCCTGGAGCATGTACCCAACACTGTGCTGAAACAGTTCGGGGGACTCCTCAGGAGGAGGACATGGTGGGTCTAGGGAAGGAGTGACTGATGATTTGTCTGACATTGATACCAGGGAAGACGACGCTTTGGCAGCTGCTTTTCCAGTACCCTGAGCCTGGGTGAGAGAGGATGAGGAGGAGGAGGAGGGCTTGGTCATCCACTCTACCAAGTCTTCGGCATGATGTGGCTCAACATGTCCAGCTGCCGAAAAGAAGGACAAGCGTGTCCCATGGCCATGTGCTGATGACAATGCACCGCCTCCACGACCAGCACTGTTGCCCCCAGACACAGAGCCTGCTTGCCCTCTTTTATTGCCTCCTGACTGTCTGCCTCTCCTTGTTTGCCTTCCAGACATTCTAATAGATGGCCTGCAGGGAGATGGGAAAAAAGCAATAAGGGCTACCTTCAGGTGTCCTTCTCTGTCCCTGGAAACAAGGACTTGCAGAGTGAAAGAAAAAAAACACTCTCCCTACCTACAGTTTTCTGTCCCTAGAAAAAATGTTTTTTTTAATCACAATATAGCACAAGGAAAATTAACTCACTGTCCTTACAGGTCCCTGGAAACAAGGACTTGCAGAGTGAAAGAAAAAAAACACTCTCCCTACCTACAGTTTTCTGTCCCTAGAAAAAAATGTTTTTTTTAATCACAATATAGCAAAAGGACAATTCACTCACTGTCCTTCCAGGTCCCTGGAAACAAGGACTTGCAGAGTGAAAGAAACTGACACTGTCCCTACCTAGAGTTTTCTGTCCCTGGAATAAATGTTTTTTTCAGCACAATATAGCACAAGGACAATTAACTCACTGTCCTTACAGGTCCCTGGAAACAAGGACTTGCAGAGTGAAAGAAAAAAAATACTCTCCCTACCTACAGTTTTCTGTCCCTAGAAAAAAATGTTTTTTTTAATCACAATATAGCAAAAGGACAATTCACTCACTGTCCTTCCAGGTCCCTGGAAACAAGGACTTGCAGAGTGAAAGAAACTGACACTGTCCCTACCTAGAGTTTTCTGTCCCTGGAATAAATGTTTTTTTCAGCACAATATAGCACAAGGACAATTAACTCACTGTCCTTACAGGTCCCTGGAAACAAGGACTTGCAGAGTGAAAGAAAAAAAATACTCTCCCTACCTACAGTTTTCTGTCCCTAGAAAAAAATGTTTTTTTTAATCACAATATAGCAAAAGGACAATTCACTCACTGTCCTTCCAGGTCCCTGGAAACAAGGACTTGCAGAGTGAAAGAAACTGACACTGTCCCTACCTAGAGTTTTCTGTCCCTAGAATAAATGTTTTTTTTAATCACAATATAGCAAAAGGACAATTCACTCACTGTCCTTCCAGGTCCCTGGAAACAAGGACTTGCAGAGTGAAAGAAACTGACACTGTCCCTACCTAGAGTTTTCTGTCCCTAGAATAAATGTTTTTTTTAATCACAATATAGCAAAAGGACAATTCACTCACTGTCCTTCCAGGTCCCTGGAAACAAGGACTTGCAGAGTGAAAGAAACTGACACTGTCCCTACCTAGAGTTTTCTGTCCCTAGAATAAATGTTTTTTTTAATCACAATATAGCAAAAGGACAATTCACTCACTGTCCTTCCAGGTCCCTGGAAACAAGGACTTGCAGAGTGAAAGAAACTGACACTGTCCCTACCTAGAGTTTTCTGTCCCTAGAATAAATGTTTTTTTTAATCACAATATAGCAAAAGGACAATTCACTCACTGTCCTTCCAGGTCCCTGGAAACAAGGACTTGCAGAGTGAAAGAAACTGACACTGTCCCTACCTAGAGTTTTCTGTCCCTGGAATAAATGTTTTTTTCAGCACAATATAGCACAAGGACAATTAACTCACTGTCCTTACAGGTCCCTGGAAACAAGGACTTGCAGAGTGAAAGAAAAAAAATACTCTCCCTACCTAGAGTTTTCTGTCCCTAGAAAAAAATGTTTTTTTTAATCACAATATAGCAAAAGGACAATTCACTCACTGTCCTTCCAGGTCCCTGGAAACAAGGACTTGCAGAGTGAAAGAAACTGACACTGTCCCTACCTAGAGTTTTCTGTCCCTAGAATAAATGTTTTTTTTAATCACAATATAGCAAAAGGACAATTCACTCACTGTCCTTCCAGGTCCCTGGAAACAAGGACTTGCAGAGTGAAAGAAACTGACACTGTCCCTACCTAGAGTTTTCTGTCCCTAGAATAAATGTTTTTTTTAATCACAATATAGCAAAAGGACAATTCACTCACTGTCCTTCCAGGTCCCTGGAAACAAGGACTTGCAGAGTGAAAGAAACTGACACTGTCCCTACCTAGAGTTTTCTGTCCCTAGAATAAATGTTTTTTTTAATCACAATATAGCAAAAGGACAATTCACTCACTGTCCTTCCAGGTCCCTGGAAACAAGGACTTGCAGAGTGAAAGAAACTGACACTGTCCCTACCTAGAGTTTTCTGTCCCTAGAATAAATGTTTTTTTTAATCACAATATAGCAAAAGGACAATTCACTCACTGTCCTTCCAGGTCCCTGGAAACAAGGACTTGCAGAGTGAAAGAAACTGACACTGTCCCTACCTAGAGTTTTCTGTCCCTAGAATAAATGTTTTTTTTAATCACAATATAGCAAAAGGACAATTCACTCACTGTCCTTCCAGGTCCCTGGAAACAAGGACTTGCAGAGTGAAAGAAACTGACACTGTCCCTACCTAGAGTTTTCTGTCCCTAGAATAAATGTTTTTTTTAATCACAATATAGCACAAGGAAAATTAACTCACTGTCCTTACAGGTCCCTGGAAACAAGGACTTGCAGAGTGAAAGAAAAAAAACACTCTCCCTACCTACAGTTTTCTGTCCCTAGAAAAAAATGTTTTTTTTAATCACAATATAGCAAAAGGACAATTCACTCACTGTCCTTCCAGGTCCCTGGAAACAAGGACTTGCAGAGTGAAAGAAACTGACACTGTCCCTACCTAGAGTTTTCTGTCCCTGGAATAAATGTTTTTTTCAGCACAATATAGCACAAGGACAATTAACTCACTGTCCTTACAGGTCCCTGGAAACAAGGACTTGCAGAGTGAAAGAAAAAAAATACTCTCCCTACCTACAGTTTTCTGTCCCTAGAAAAAAATGTTTTTTTTAATCACAATATAGCAAAAGGACAATTCACTCACTGTCCTTCCAGGTCCCTGGAAACAAGGACTTGCAGAGTGAAAGAAACTGACACTGTCCCTACCTAGAGTTTTCTGTCCCTAGAATAAATGTTTTTTTTAATCACAATATAGCAAAAGGACAATTCACTCACTGTCCTTCCAGGTCCCTGGAAACAAGGACTTGCAGAGTGAAAGAAACTGACACTGTCCCTACCTAGAGTTTTCTGTCCCTAGAATAAATGTTTTTTTTAATCACAATATAGCACAAGGAAAATTAACTCACTGTCCTTACAGGTCCCTGGAAACAAGGACTTGCAGAGTGAAAGAAAAAAAACACTCTCCCTACCTACAGTTTTCTGTCCCTAGAAAAAAATGTTTTTTTTAATCACAATATAGCAAAAGGACAATTCACTCACTGTCCTTCCAGGTCCCTGGAAACAAGGACTTGCAGAGTGAAAGAAACTGACACTGTCCCTACCTAGAGTTTTCTGTCCCTGGAATAAATGTTTTTTTCAGCACAATATAGCACAAGGACAATTAACTCACTGTCCTTACAGGTCCCTGGAAACAAGGACTTGCAGAGTGAAAGAAAAAAAATACTCTCCCTACCTACAGTTTTCTGTCCCTAGAAAAAAATGTTTTTTTTAATCACAATATAGCAAAAGGACAATTCACTCACTGTCCTTCCAGGTCCCTGGAAACAAGGACTTGCAGAGTGAAAGAAACTGACACTGTCCCTACCTAGAGTTTTCTGTCCCTAGAATAAATGTTTTTTTTAATCACAATATAGCAAAAGGACAATTCACTCACTGTCCTTCCAGGTCCCTGGAAACAAGGACTTGCAGAGTGAAAGAAACTGACACTGTCCCTACCTAGAGTTTTCTGTCCCTAGAATAAATGTTTTTTTTAATCACAATATAGCAAAAGGACAATTCACTCACTGTCCTTCCAGGTCCCTGGAAACAAGGACTTGCAGAGTGAAAGAAACTGACACTGTCCCTACCTAGAGTTTTCTGTCCCTAGAATAAATGTTTTTTTTAATCACAATATAGCAAAAGGACAATTCACTCACTGTCCTTCCAGGTCCCTGGAAACAAGGACTTGCAGAGTGAAAGAAACTGACACTGTCCCTACCTAGAGTTTTCTGTCCCTAGAATAAATGTTTTTTTTAATCACAATATAGCAAAAGGACAATTCACTCACTGTCCTTCCAGGTCCCTGGAAACAAGGACTTGCAGAGTGAAAGAAACTGACACTGTCCCTACCTAGAGTTTTCTGTCCCTGGAATAAATGTTTTTTTCAGCACAATATAGCACAAGGACAATTAACTCACTGTCCTTACAGGTCCCTGGAAACAAGGACTTGCAGAGTGAAAGAAAAAAAATACTCTCCCTACCTACAGTTTTCTGTCCCTAGAAAAAAATGTTTTTTTTAATCACAATATAGCAAAAGGACAATTCACTCACTGTCCTTCCAGGTCCCTGGAAACAAGGACTTGCAGAGTGAAAGAAACTGACACTGTCCCTACCTAGAGTTTTCTGTCCCTAGAATAAATGTTTTTTTTAATCACAATATAGCAAAAGGACAATTCACTCACTGTCCTTCCAGGTCCCTGGAAACAAGGACTTGCAGAGTGAAAGAAACTGACACTGTCCCTACCTAGAGTTTTCTGTCCCTAGAATAAATGTTTTTTTTAATCACAATATAGCAAAAGGACAATTCACTCACTGTCCTTCCAGGTCCCTGGAAACAAGGACTTGCAGAGTGAAAGAAACTGACACTGTCCCTACCTAGAGTTTTCTGTCCCTAGAATAAATGTTTTTTTTAATCACAATATAGCAAAAGGACAATTCACTCACTGTCCTTCCAGGTCCCTGGAAACAAGGACTTGCAGAGTGAAAGAAACTGACACTGTCCCTACCTAGAGTTTTCTGTCCCTAGAATAAATGTTTTTTTTAATCACAATATAGCAAAAGGACAATTCACTCACTGTCCTTCCAGGTCCCTGGAAACAAGGACTTGCAGAGTGAAAGAAACTGACACTGTCCCTACCTAGAGTTTTCTGTCCCTAGAATAAATGTTTTTTTTAATCACAATATAGCAAAAGGACAATTCACTCACTGTCCTTCCAGGTCCCTGGAAACAAGGACTTGCAGAGTGAAAGAAACTGACACTGTCCCTACCTAGAGTTTTCTGTCCCTGGAATAAATGTTTTTTTCAGCACAATATAGCACAAGGACAATTAACTCACTGTCCTTACAGGTCCCTGGAAACAAGGACTTGCAGAGTGAAAGAAAAAAAATACTCTCCCTACCTACAGTTTTCTGTCCCTAGAAAAAAATGTTTTTTTTAATCACAATATAGCAAAAGGACAATTCACTCACTGTCCTTCCAGGTCCCTGGAAACAAGGACTTGCAGAGTGAAAGAAACTGACACTGTCCCTACCTAGAGTTTTCTGTCCCTAGAATAAATGTTTTTTTTAATCACAATATAGCAAAAGGACAATTCACTCACTGTCCTTCCAGGTCCCTGGAAACAAGGACTTGCAGAGTGAAAGAAACTGACACTGTCCCTACCTAGAGTTTTCTGTCCCTAGAATAAATGTTTTTTTTAATCACAATATAGCAAAAGGACAATTCACTCACTGTCCTTCCAGGTCCCTGGAAACAAGGACTTGCAGAGTGAAAGAAACTGACACTGTCCCTACCTAGAGTTTTCTGTCCCTGGAATAAATGTTTTTTTCAGCACAATATAGCACAAGGACAATTAACTCACTGTCCTTACAGGTCCCTGGAAACAAGGACTTGCAGAGTGAAAGAAAAAAAATACTCTCCCTACCTACAGTTTTCTGTCCCTAGAAAAAAATGTTTTTTTTAATCACAATATAGCAAAAGGACAATTCACTCACTGTCCTTCCAGGTCCCTGGAAACAAGGACTTGCAGAGTGAAAGAAACTGACACTGTCCCTACCTAGAGTTTTCTGTCCCTAGAATAAATGTTTTTTTTAATCACAATATAGCAAAAGGACAATTCACTCACTGTCCTTCCAGGTCCCTGGAAACAAGGACTTGCAGAGTGAAAGAAACTGACACTGTCCCTACCTAGAGTTTTCTGTCCCTAGAATAAATGTTTTTTTTAATCACAATATAGCAAAAGGACAATTCACTCACTGTCCTTCCAGGTCCCTGGAAACAAGGACTTGCAGAGTGAAAGAAACTGACACTGTCCCTACCTAGAGTTTTCTGTCCCTAGAATAAATGTTTTTTTTAATCACAATATAGCAAAAGGACAATTCACTCACTGTCCTTCCAGGTCCCTGGAAACAAGGACTTGCAGAGTGAAAGAAACTGACACTGTCCCTACCTAGAGTTTTCTGTCCCTAGAATAAATGTTTTTTTTAATCACAATATAGCAAAAGGACAATTCACTCACTGTCCTTCCAGGTCCCTGGAAACAAGGACTTGCAGAGTGAAAGAAACTGACACTGTCCCTACCTAGAGTTTTCTGTCCCTAGAATAAATGTTTTTTTTAATCACAATATAGCAAAAGGACAATTCACTCACTGTCCTTCCAGGTCCCTGGAAACAAGGACTTGCAGAGTGAAAGAAACTGACACTGTCCCTACCTAGAGTTTTCTGTCCCTAGAATAAATGTTTTTTTTAATCACAATATAGCAAAAGGACAATTCACTCACTGTCCTTCCAGGTCCCTGGAAACAAGGACTTGCAGAGTGAAAGAAACTGACACTGTCCCTACCTAGAGTTTTCTGTCCCTAGAATAAATGTTTTTTTTTAAGCACACTATAGCAGAAGCACAAAACACACTGACACTCTCCCTACCTATCCTTCTCTTTCCCTAAACTAAAGGAATCCAGGTTAAGCAAGAAAGAAATAACAGTCACTGTCCCTGCCTATGCTACTCTATCCCTGCTCCGGAACACACTACACTAGGCCGCCGTGCTGGCGGCCTTTTATAGTGTGGGGCGTGTACTAAACACCCTCAGCAATAATTGGCCACAGGCATCCTGCCTGTGGCCAATCATTGCTCTCCTCGCTGCCGGCGCTGTGATTGGCCAAGCATGCGGGGTCACAGTGCATGCTTGGCCAATCACAGCGCCTGGATGACACTGCGATGGCGTAGTGCATTGTGGGCCGTTCGCGTCACTCGAATTTGGCGCGAACGGCCCAAATCGTTCGATCTTCGTCGAACGATCGAACAGCCAATGTTCGAGTCGAACGTATGTTCGACTCGAACACGAAGCTCATCCCTACTCCAGACTCAATGGACTGAATGCATTTTGCATATCAAATTTTAATTCACTCAATATTTTTGATCTTTCATCCACTTTTTGGATGCTAAACACTTAATGTCATTTAACCATCCTGAATTTACTTCCCTTAAGCAGGTTATGGTCTAATTTTATATATTTTTTATTTTAATTTTTTATTATTATTATTTTTTATTATTATTATTATTATTATTATTATTATTATTATTATTATTTTTTTTAATACTTTATTTTTATTTATTTATTTATTTATTTATTTTCCAATTTTTATCCCCTTTTTGGTCTAGGATAATTGACGTTTTAAATTATCCCCCAAAAAATTATATTCTCATAACACCCTTCCCTCCTCATCCTATCCTTCCTCACCTCACCTCCCTCTATCCCCTCTATCCCTTCTACTTCCCACATTTTACCCCCTCCTACCCGCCCCTTTCCCCTAATCCTTTCCTACCCACAACAAGGGTTCTATATTATTTTTGTACAAAATTGTTTACTGAATAGAAGTAAATATTACTAATATATTAGTAATAATTGATATTTTATTTATTTTTCATCCTAATTAATAAGGACATTACTGCCTCTCCTACAACTGGCAACCCAGAGGTAACCTGTATAATTCAACAAAATGTATAATCTAACACTCTCCCCGTGAAACCATAAAACACAATTGTTAGATTAAAATTTTACATGTACTAATGTTGAACATATAATATTTTCTTATATTTGATTCATTTTTGCTTACTTCCACCCAGTTTGGGTGTCATAATATATTTTTCTTCTCTAGATATATTTTTGGTTGTGAGGGACCCGAGAAACTGTCACTGCTCCCTCCATTTTTCTGTCTTTGGACTCTCCCCACACCTTTTTGTGTGAGGAGCCTCCCTGGTCAGACTCTGTGCCTCCGAGCTTGCACTTTTGCATGCTCGGAACGCCAACGTTTTACCTTCTTGCATTCTAAACGTTTTTTGTTAATTATTTGTTTAATAATGACTCTCATTTTCTCTTTCTTTCTCAACATTCTGTCTCCACTCTCCCTTTTCTCTTTGCTCCTCCCCAGGGTAAGTATGGATTTTCAATTGTTTTTAGATATGTCTTATAATATTTTCTATAAAATTTCATGATGGCTCCTTTAAATATTCTTACCTTAAATGTCCAAGGTCTAAATGTTCCACAAAAACGAACCAAAGTTTTTAGATCATTATCTTCTTCAAAGGCGCATATAATTTGCCTCCAAGAAACCCATTTCACTGAAACCTCGACACCTAAATATTTTGGTACAGCTTATCCCCAAGTTTTTACTGCTTCAGCTAAAACTAAACGAAGGGGAGTGCTAATTGCATTTCATAGAGCTACACCCTTCTCTCTTCTGACAGAAACCAAAGACCCAGAAGGTCGCTATCTCATTATTACAGGGCATCTATGTGATACGCTAATCACAGTAGTATCCTATTATGCTCCTAATAAAAATCCGACAGCATTCCTCTCCCATTTGTTCCAGGTAATAGAGACTCATAAAATGGGCACACTTTTGATCTGTGGAGATTCGAACCAAGTTCTATACCCTTATTTAGATAAGTCCCCAATTCCTATCACTTCCAATTCTCAATCTCGTAGGTTCCAAAGACTTCTACAACAACATTCCTTGCTAGATTCCTGGCGAGAAATCAATCCCACGAAACGTCAATATTCCTTCTATTCCCATCCACATAAGTCTTTTTCCCGTATCGACCATATACTAATCTCTATTAGTATGTCCCCGGAAATGCTCACATCATCTGTAATACCCTTTACATGGACTGATCATTGTGCAATACTTTCTACTTTCACTTCCCTCATACCCAAACATCAAGACCCCACATGGTACATAAATGATTCAACCCTATCCCATCCATCACACTCTACTGACTTAGAAATAGCCATAAAAGACTATCTGAAAAATAAAAAAAACCCTGATATTTCTCCATTAACATTATGGGAGGCACACAAACCCGTCCTTCGAGGAATCTGCTTACGCCAAACATCATATCTTAAAAAAGAAAAAAAGAAGCTACAACTAATATTAGAAACAAAATTTAACACTTGCCACGCAAATTTTCAAGCGAATCCTACCCCTGTGACAAAAAATCAACTAGATGAAGCTAGCCTAAATCTTGATCTTTTCCTATCTGAATCCGCAGATAAAACCATACGCAAATCCAAGCATAAATTTTATATTAAAGCTAACAAGCCTGGCACTCTTCTCGCTCGAGCACTTAAAAAATTAAACAACCCATACAAACCGATTCGATTAAAATTACCTCATAATACTTACACCAGTAATCCAGAAAAAATCCTACAAACCTTCCACAAACACCTTACATCTTTATACAACAATCAGGGATTTTTTGACCGATCCGCTGCAGAATAATTTTTTTCACAAACCAAACTTCCAAAGATTCCTTTAACTCAACATGAACATCTTGAAAGTCCCATTACAACTGCAGAGGTTGAATTAGCCATTAAATCCCTTAAACCAAATAAACGCCCGGGTCCTGACGGCTTCTCTGCCCTATATTATAAAAAATGTACTCATCTTCTTGCGCCATTGCTGACAGATGCTTTCAATTCACTTCTGAACAACCAATCCTTTCGTCCTGAAACCTTAACAGCAATAATCACAATGATCCCCAAACCTCATTCAGATGATTCATCTTGTGCTAATTACAGGCCCATATCCCTGCTTAATCTTGATATCAAACTACTAGCGAAAATTCTAGCAACTCGTTTGAACAATATTATTGGTTCATTAATAAATAAAGACCAAGTTGGTTTTATTCCTTTTTGCCAAGCAGCTGATAACGTACGCAGGGCAACTTTATTAATCCAAGCAGCTAAAACACGGCGAATACCTATGTGTCTTCTGTCGTTAGATATTAAAAAAGCATTCGACACAGTATCATGGCCCTATCTACATTTTGCTTTACAAAAATGGGGGTTCGGTCCTCACTTTCTTAACTGGGTTTCATCACTATATAATATTCCCAAAGCCTATATTAAATATGCTGGATATAAATCTGGTTGCTTTAACATAAATAGAGGTACACGTCAGGGTTGTCCACTCTCCCCACTTTTATTTGCCCTACTTATTGAACCCCTAGCTCAGGCTATACGATCTGACCCTTCAATCAAAGGGATAGACTTAGCTGGTCATCAGCACAAATTATGTTTGTTTGCTGACGATATACTAATATTTATGTCTTCCCCTCATATTTCTGCTCCCAACCTTATAAGTAAGCTAGATCATTTTGCACAGATATCTGGACTAATTATCAACTCTCAAAAATCTACAGCCTTAAATATCTCCTTACCTCCCCATACTTTACAACAAGCACAAACTTCCCTCCCATTCTCCTGGTCTACATCGCACCTGACCTACCTAGGAATTACTCTTACTCCCAATTTAACTGAATTCTTCTCAGCTAACTTTCCGCCATTACTAAAGCAAATTACCAATCTCCTTAAACAATGGTCTTCTTTACCAATCTCATGGATTGGTAAAATAAACGTAATAAAGATGACTATTTTACCCAAGATACTATATCTATTTCGGGTTTTGCCCATTCCAGTTCCAGCATACTTTCTTAGAAATCTTCAACGCAAAACACTAGCGTTCATCTGGGGCTCTTTAAAACATCGTTTATCTAAACACACACTCTACCTTCCCAAACTTAAAGGTGGACTAGGATTCCCCAATTTCGCCTCTTACTACCATGCAGCTCAAATAGCATGCATCCCCAAATATCACGCAAAATACGAAACCCCACTCTGGGTTGCAATTGAAGCAATTGACTGTGATCCATTTTCTATAACAAATTTAATTTGGTCCAAACCCTCAGATCATAAAAATATAAAAAATAAGATTACCAAACACACAGTTACTATCTGGGATAAATTTAAACTTATCAAAGGACTACAATCTCCTCATGTTCCCCTTCTATCATTTATTAGAAACCCACTATTCTACCCAGCCTGCACATTCCCTAATTCATTTAAAAAATGGATCTCCTCTGACATAACGCAACTCTGTGATTTATCGACATCTACCTCACTTATAACATTTCCTGAACTATGTGATAGGCATCAACTCCCCCAATCAGAACTTTTCCGATATCTGCAGATCAAAAAAAAATTCATGCCATATATACAAAATATGAGTAAGCTCAACGAACTCACACAATTTGAACGTATATGTAAACGCGAACCTCACTCTAAGGGTCTCATATCAATAATATATAAACACCTTATTACTTTACCTACTGCAGACCCACCATCATACGTGGCAAAATGGGAGAGAGACCTTGGACTTCAGTTGGAACCGTCCGATTGGGATAAAATTTGGACCACAACAAAATCATCTTCACAAAATATAATAGCTCTAGAGACAAATTATAAAGTACTTTTGCGCTGGTATTTGGTTCCTGTCAGAATCGCAAAATATATTCCGCAATACTCCCCACTCTGCTTCCGTGGCTGTGGTGAACTAGGATCACACATACACATATTTTGGGATTGTCCCGTTACAAAATGTTTTTGGAAAGAGGTTTTTCTTATCCTCTCTACCTTATTCAAAAAAACAATCAAACCTGACCCTTCAATTGCACTACTAAATCTAAAACCGACTTCTATTTCCCACACTCAATTCAAACTCCTTCTACAAATCACTACTGCAGCAAAGCAGACAATCGCCAAAGCGTGGAAAACCCCAACATTAATGATCTCAGAAACCAAAACCAGAATAAACCAAGCCATGACCCACTCAAAAACGGAAGCCATTACCAATGATAATATTGGAAAATTTGAAAAAATCTGGAATCCTTGGGTGACTAATTTTTTCCCTCCCAACTTTGACATCACATTATTAAGACCTTGGTAATATAACTACTAATAGCTATTTAATATACTAATATTATCAGACCAACATTATAAGATACCCCGGGGACCTTTTCGACCTTTTCTATCTTTTCTACCTACTATCTTTATTTTTTTTCTCTTCTTCTTCTTACCCTTCCCTCTCTTCTATCTTCGCTCTTTACAGTGCCTTGCGAAAGTATTCGGCCCCCTTGAACTTTTCATCCTTTTGCCACATTTCAGGCTTCAAACATAAAGATATAAAATTTAAATTTTTTGGGAAGAATCACCAACAAGTGGGACACAATTGTGAAGTGGAACGAAATCTATTGGATATTTTAAACTTTTTTAGCAAATAAAAAACTGAAAAGTGGTGCATGCAAAATTATTCGGCCCCTTTACTTTCAGTGCAGCAAACTCACTCCAGAAGTTCAGCGAGGATCTCTTAATGATCCAATGTTGTCCTAAATGACTGATGGTGATAAATAGAATCCACCTGTGTGTAATCAAGTCTCTGTATAAATGCACCTGCTCTGTGATAGTCTCAGGGTTCTGTTGAAAGCGCAGAGAGCATCATGAAGACCAAGGAACACACCAGGCAGGTCCGTAATACTGTTGTGGAGAAGTTTAAAGCCGGATTTGGATACAAAAAGATTTCCCAAGCTTTAAACATCCCAAGGAGCACTGTGCAAGCGATCATTTTGAAATGGAAGGAGTATCAGACCACTGCAAATCTACCAAGACCTGGCTGTCCCTCTAAACTTTCAGCTCAGACTAGGAGAAGACTGACCAGAGATGCAGCCAAGAGGCCCATGATCACTCTGGATGAACTGCAGAGAACTACAGCTGAGGTGGGAGAGTCTGTCCACAGGACAACAATCAGTCGTACACTGCACAAATCTGGCCTTTATGGAAGAGTGGCAAGAAGAAAGCCATTTCTCAAAGATATCCATAAAAAGTCTTGTCTAAAGTTTGCCACAAGCCACCTGGGAGACACACCAAACATGTGGAAGAAGGTGCTCTGGCCCGATGAAACCAAAATCGAACTTTTTGGCCACAATGCAAAACGATATGTTTGGCGTAAAAGCAACACAGCTCATCACCCTCAACACACCATCCCCACTGTCAAACATGGTGGTGGCAGCATCATGGTTTGGGCCTGCTTTTCTTCAGCAGGGACAGGGAAGATGGTTAAAATTGAGGGGAAGATGGATGCAGCCAAATACAGGACCATTCTGGATGAAAACCTGTTGGAGTCTGCAAAAGACCTGAGACTGGGACGGAGATTTATCTTCCAACAAGACAATGATCCCAAACATACAGCAAAATCTACAAAGGAATGGTTCACAAATAAACGTATCCATGTGTTAGAATGGCCAAGTCAAAGTCCAGACCTGAATCCAATCGAGAATCTGTGGAAAGAGCTGAAAACTGCTTTTTTACAAACGCTCTCCATCCAACCTCACTGAGCTCGAGCTGTTTTGCAAGGAAGAATGGGCAAGAATTTCAGTCTCTCGATGTGCAAAACTGATAGAGACATACCCCAAGCGACTTGCAGCTGTAATCGCAGCAAAAGGTGGCTCTACAAAGTATTAACGCAAGGGGGCCGAATAATTTTGCACGCCCCACTTTTCATTTTTTTCTTAGTTAAAAAGTTTCAAAAAAACAATAGATTTCGTTCCACTTCACAATTGTGTCCCACTTGTTGGTGATTCTTCATAAAAAATTAAAATTTTATATCTTTATGTTTGAAGCATGAAATGTGGCAAAAGGATGAAAAGTTCAAGGGGGCCGAATACTTTCGCAAGGCACTGTAGCTCTTTTTTTTTTGTTTTTTCTTTCTTAGCATATATTGTTATTATATGCAAAAATGGTAGCAACATTTTTATTTTTTTTTATGTTTTTTATTTATCAGTATATTTCAGCTTTAGAGCTCCTTTGAAACAATACAAACCTTATATATTACAATAACATTATATGAGGTCGAGAAATTATGACCCTTCATTTTTTCTTTATAAATCCTTATATTACCTTACATGTTATATATTATTACTAAATCTGGTTTGTAATTACTAAATTCAACACTAAGCATATATTTTAGCAAGTCTCCAGATAATGGTCAACATATGTTAAACTTAAATTACTGTTTTTTTTCTCCTCTACTGTTGTTGTTGCCTTCAAAAATCACTGGAGCTTGACATAAATATCTAATTTGTGTTCTCCTTAACTGCTACTATTTATAGTGACTATGTTTATTGACAATATATGCTTGTAATTTTGAAAATTTAATAAACAAATTTGACAAGGAAAAAATACAAAATTAAAAAATAGTATCTGTGTTGAGAGTTCGTGCTTTAACTCTGATTGAATAAAGTGCAATTGTGTTATTTTATAAACTTCCCACACGGTATAAAGGCAGTATGACAGAGTTCATTGCAAACATGATCTACATGGATTAACCAGATAGTTAATTGATGAAGAGGATCCGTAATCACAAACTGATAAATATAAGGATGACAGTATTAAGGAAACAAACAGGTTTAAATCTGAGTAAACATCCCCTTCATTCATGTGGGGATTGATACAGCTCACTGTTTGACATCTTGTTTCATGTCATTATTCCTTTTTACCAAGTCCGTATGTATTGGCCCCAATTGCCTCAAAGATGAAAAGTAGATGCAGGCCATTCAGTATAGAGTGATTGTGATCCTCACTTCAAAAAGGATAAGGTGTGCTCGTCTGGTCTATTTGCATTGTAGCAATGTTTCAAACAGTCTGCAGACCGTGTGAGCTATGCAGTATTGTCTGCCGCGTCTTCCCGGCAGAGCTCAGGGCAAAGGCAGACGGGGATATTGGATGGATAGAGGTAGTTCGTTGTGTGGGTAGGACATTCGTGCCCTCACCACGGGGAACGTGATGACGTAGTGCTTACGCGGTTCACTCGTGACCGAGCTTCTTCTGAGACATGCGCAGTGACTCAATGTGTGTCCTTAAATATTCATGATGTTGATTAGTTCATTTACAAACATCACGGACACATATGTGCCTCTGTAGCCAGTTATACCGTCATTCACACATAGTGCAGACAAAATATTTACAAAAGGCGATCCCTCAATGCCATAGCTATATAACCAGATGGCAACAATGGAGCAAGTCCAGATGCCGATCAATCCAAACAATCCAAACAAAATGAAATAGATAACAGTGTACAGTTATTGGAACCATTTAAATCGGATCCGAATTTTGAAAAATGAAATAGATAACAGTGTACAGTTATTGGAACCATTTAAATCGGATCCGAATTTTGAGAAGGGTAATGAACTCCTTAAAAAAAGTTGAAAAAGCTCAGAGAAGTTTGAAGATTAATAAACAAGAAAAATTCAAACAAAATCTACTTGATTGGGAGAGAGGGGATATTTTTGATCCCACTGTCTCGAGGGGTAGAAGTAGATCACGCAAATGAAGGAGGTCCAAGGCTAATACCATTCGTGATGCTCATTCATCTACGGATAGTGAATCAGAGCATCACGAAAAATCAGTAATTTTTTTAGAGAAGGGCAAGGATACAGGAGACGATCCCACTAACAAAAAAGGCAAAAACAAATCAATACTCAGGGGGAAATCAAATCCCCAGACTCAGGCAACAGGCCAAGGAAGAGAAAGAGACAGGCAGAAACCAAAGAGAACTCAGATCCAGACCAGTAGGGACACATCGGACAACCTCAACCTAGACATGAGAGTGGTTAATTTAACTGACTTTCCACTCAATCAACACCACATCTTATTATTAAAGAAGGGACTTTCATTCTCATCGAAATCTGTGATGAATGAGTTTTAAATATTCAAAGATGTCAGTCTTTTCCTGTGGAAGGTGGTCTTCAGATATTGGCACACTGAATGTTAAAAAAAACAGAACTGAATGAACCAAACAAAGAAGAACGCAAAGCGTTAAACGCTCTGGTCTCCCTTCTGTAGGAAAATTCTGACTCTGACATAGAACCATCTATTCCATTACAAATTGGCCCTCGTCTGTCCAATTTACCAATTAGATCACTCAAAATGCCCCCACTTTCCAAGCATTAGTGGATACACCTGTTTTTGGAACAGGTCAAAAAGGATTTGTCCAAGATAGATTGGAAATGGAGGGGGACAGATAATGTAACACGGGAAGAAAGGAAGGCCTGTAGGGAATTGGAGAAGGCCTCTAATATTATCATCAAAGGTAGTGATAAAAGCGGCAATACTGTCTTTCTCTCACAGACCATGTATGAGGGACAGACAATGCGCCTTCTCCATGATGAATCTACATATCGGAGACTCTCCTTCAATCAATTTCCAGAAATTGTAGCAGACCTTAATTGTAAACTCAGTTTGGCCCCTGAGGAACACCTAATTACTCGAAAGGAACATAACTACTTAATGGTTCATGAGTTTAATACCCCAACATTCTACATGATTCCAAAACTCCACAAATCAATCACCAACCCTCCAGGAAGGCCGATTGTATCGGCCATAAAAGGTCCTTTGGAAAGGGTTGGTAAGTATATGGATGCACTGGTCAAAGAATTAGTGTGTGAACTCCCTTCTTTTGTTCAGGATACACGTGATGTTCTACGCAAACTTGAGACAGTCTCTCTACCCCCAGGGGCTATATTAGTAGGGATCGACGGAGAATCTCTATATCAGGGGTGTCCAAACTTTTTTCAAAGAGGACCAGTGTCAGACTTATATGTACCAGACTGGTGAGCCCAATGGAGCAGAGGAAGGTCTCCCTTACGTATCCAACTCACGGCCCCTGATAGTATGAACAGGAGGCACGGGAGTGCGGAGTGGTATGAGAGCCTGGTGGGTAGTTGCAGGGGATGCGGTTCTGGATCCAGGTGCAGAGGAGTAGGTGTCCGGCCGGACAGGCAACAGAAAACAGGAGCACAGGCAGAGGATGCTGAGCAGGAGCAGAGCGGGATGGTCGGGTCACAGGCAGGATCGGCAACAGGCAGGCAGCGAAGTACAGAGGAACAGGCAGGTTCAAGGTCAAGACTAGCCGAGGTCAGGTGCAGGCAGGAGACAAGGGTAATCCGATGGGCAGGCCGGGTAATCAGGAGACAAGTGTTCAGACAGGTATCAGGAGCAAAAGGTCACAGGTAACAGCAGATCAGACAGCACCGGTCTGAAGTATTCCAGGGGTTTAAATGGACTGTTTGGCGCGCATCTGCGCACGCAATGGCGCGCATCGGCGCACGCAATGGCGCGCGCATCGGCGCATGCGCGCGCGCACATGCACCAGCGTGCACAGGAGTATGCACAACACGTCCAGCAAGGTGAGTTCTCTGACAGTGCCCCCCCTTAAGGGCAGCCTCCGGATGCCCAATTGGGCAATTTTCGTGGCATGGGACCTTTTGAAGGCCTGCATAAATTCTTCAGCATGTATGCTGCTACCGGGTTCCCAGGAATTATCCTCTGGTCCATAGCCCTTCCATTTTATCAAATATTGCATCTGATTGTATCTTCTCCTACAATCCAAGATAGCCTCCACCTCAAATTCTTCCTCATTGTTGACTATTATGGGTTCTGGTGGAACGGTACTTCGGCCAGAAAAAAGGTTAGAAACAACAGGCTTCAGCAGCGTCACATGGAAGACTGGGTGGACCTTCAGAGAGTCAGGTAAGTCAAGTTCATAGGTCACGTCATTAATCTTTCTCTTAACAGAAAAAGGCCCCATAAATCTGGGCCCAGTTTCCTGGAGGGGCAGGCCATCTTTAGGTTAACTGTAGACAAACATACTTGGTTGCCAGGTTCCAGAATAAGCTCTCCTCGCTTCTTCCTGTCGAACATCTTTTTATTATATTCCTGAGTCTTGGACATGGTTTCCTGTAAACGTTTATTGTTAGTGAGGAAGAAGTCCATTGTTTCGGAAACTGCAGGAATAGCACATTCAGGTATAGTACTGGGCAGGAAGGATGGGTGGAAGCCGTAGTTAGCAAAAAATGGCGTCTGCTTGATAGCAGAATGCAGAGAATTATTATATGCAAACTCGGCAATAGGCAGTAAGGAGGCCCAGTCATCCTGTGAGAAAGAGGAGAAGCAACGGAGGTACTGCTCTAAAGTCTGGTTGGTCCTTTCCGTTTGCCCGTTTGACTGGGGGTGATAAGCAGAAGAAAAAGCCAACTCGATCTCCAAAGAACCACAAAGAGCCTTCCAGAACCTGGAGGTGAACTGAACACCTCGATCGGACACAATGCTGGCTGGAACTCCGTGCAACCTCACTATCTCTTTGATAAAGATCTTCTCCGTTTCCATAGCCGAAGGTGTGCCTTTCATAGGCAGAAAGTGGGCCATTTTGGACAATCTGTCCACTACAACAAAAATAGTAGAAAACCCCTCAGCCAGGGGAAGTTCCACGATGAAATCCATCGAGATCATCTGCCAAGGCCTTTCTGGGACAGGTAGAGGCTTTAATAGACCCCAGGCTCTTGCCCGGCTACTCTTGCTTCGGGAACAGGTATTACATGACTCCACATAGCTTTTACAGTCGCTCATAAGTTGAGGCCACCAAAACGTGCGCCGTATCAATTCAGCTGTCTTCAGCGCACCAAAGTGTCCAGCCAATTTATGGTCGTGGCAAAGTTCTAGCACTGCTACCCTTAAGTTCTCTGGGACCACAATCTTGTCTTTATGCCACATCAGCCCATCTTGTGCCCTTACACAGGTGTCAGGAAAAGAGGTTAGTCCGGCAGAGGCTTGTTTAATTCGGGAAATGAGATCCCCTTGAAGCAACAGAAAGTTCCCCGAAGGGAGGATGGTGTCTGGAGATATAGACTTCTCGGAATCGTTAAACATGCGGGGGAGAGCATCGGGCTTGGTATTTTTTGACCCAGGTCTGTACGTAATGTGAAACAGGAATCTTGAAAAAAAAAAGTGCCCACCTTGCCTGCCGTGGTTTCAATCTATTGGCCGTTCTTAGATACTTTAAGTTTTTATGGTCGGTGTAGACCAAGATGGGATGTGCAGCACCCTCAAGTAGGTAACGCCACTCTTCTAATGCGGCCTTGATGGCCAGAAGCTCCCAATTTCCCACGTCATAATTCTTTTCCGCTGTGGAGAGCTTACGAGAGAAGAAGGCCACTGGATAGAGGAGAGATTTGGCTCCTTGCCGTTGGGATAGCACAGCCCCTACCGCGATTTCTGAAGCGTCAACTTCGAGGACAAACGGTAAAGCAGGGTCAGGGTGTTTCAAGATGGAGGCAGAGGTGAACAATTCCTTGAGCTTTTCAAAGGCGGTTTGAGCCTTGGACGACCAGAAGAATCGGGTTCCTTGCTTGGTCAGTTCAGTAAGGGGAGCGATTATCGCAGAAAAGTTCCTGATAAACTTCCGGTAAAAATTCGAAAAACCGATAAAGCGCTGAACCCCCTTTTTATCTGTAGGAGCTGGCCAGTCCAGGATGGCAGAAACCTTCTGAGGATCCATTTTGATGCCCTCAACAGAAATGATTAATCCCAAAAACTGGATGCATTGCAGTTCAAATGCGCATTTCTCTGGTTTAGCATAAAGTCCATGCTGCCTGAGCCGGGTTAGAACATTTCGGACAAGCCTGCGGTGGTCACTTACTGAGGGAGAGAAGATCAGGATGTCATCCAGGTAAACTATAACGCACAAATCCAGATAGTCACGGAAGATGTCGTTGACAAAATGTTGGAACGTTGCCGGTGCATTACACAGCCCGAAGGGCATAACAAGGTACTCAAAGTGCCCGAATCGGGTACGAAAAGCCGTTTTCCACTCATCCCCCTCTCGAATACGGATTAAATTGTAGGCTCCTCGGAGGTCAAGTTTAGTAAAGATGACCGCAGATCCCAACCTTTGGAAAAGTTCAGGCACAAGAGGCAGTGGGTAACGGTTCTTAATTGTAATTTTGTTCAATTCCCGATAGTCAATGCAGGGTCGTAATGAATGGTCTTTTTTTTCGACAAAAAAGATGCCAGCACCGGCCGGAGAGGTAGAGGGGCGAATAAACCCCTTCTTTAGGTTTTCGTCGATATAGACCTTCAGAGTGCCCAGCTCCTGCTCAGTCAAAGGGAAGATTCTTCCAAACGGGACTTCAGTTCCTGGTAATAACTCTATAGGGCAGTCATAAGGCCTGTGAGGAGGAAGAGTCTCTGCCCCCTTCTTGCTGAACACGTCCAGAAAGTCATGATAGGGCGCAGGGACTGACTGCCATAGCTCAGAGTCAGTATCAAGGCAGAGCAGTTGTTGGGAGTTAATTGAGGTTTGTTGCAAACAGTGCTGCTGGCAGTAGCTGGACAAGAACTTGATCTCCCCCGTTGCCCAATCAATACTGGGGTTATGGGCTTGCAGCCAGGGCATCCCCAAGATGATAGGGAACAGGGGTGAGGAGATAGCATCAAGGCGTAGGAATTCCTGATGATGGGTGGCCATCAATGGAACAGTTTCCTGTGTAACAGGGCCGGATTTAATGGTGGACCCATCGGCAAGGTGCACAGCAAGTCCCCGGGTCTTAGGCTGAAGAGGAATGTGGAGGTTGGCAGCAAATGATAGGCCAATGAAGCAACTGCATGCCCCAGAGTCAATTATGACGGAGACTGTGATCGGAGTATCTTTTCCTGGTAGCTGCAACAGGATGGGAAGAGCAAGGTGAGAAGCTGGTTTAGGTAGAACAGATGTACACAAGGAAGAGGTCGGGAGGATTTTACGCATCTTGGTAGGGCAAGACCTAACATAGTGCCCAGGTTCTCCGCAGTACATACAAAGGTTGTGGATCCGTCTGCGCTGGCGTTCTTCCGGGGTAAGGGAAGGACGAAGTAGACCCAGCTGCCTGGACTCAGGAGCGTCAGAGACTAGTACGGCTGGAGACGAAGGGGCCTGGCTGGGAAAACTGGGGACCTTGGGAAGCATCCAGGTGGGTCGAAGTTGGCTGGTGGACTTCTCAGAGGGGCGCTCCCGTAAGCGTCGGTCGATTTGGATAGACAGATTAATGAGACCATCCAAAGTTGGAGGAGTACCGACCCGTGCCAGTTCGTCCTTAAGTGCATCAGATAGTCCCATCCGGAATTGATAACGCAGGGCAGCGGTGTTCCAATTGGTGTCTGAACTCCACCGTCTGAACTCTGCCACATAATCTTCCGCTGCTCGGTGACCTTGCTGTAGAGCATATAGTGCGGACTCGGCAGTGGCAGTCCGCTGGGGGTCCTCATAAAGCTGAGACATAGCAGCAAAAAATGTGGTTAGATGATTCAGGGATTCTGCTTTTTGCTCCAAGAGACGGTGGGCCCAGGTTTGAGGTTCACCAGACAGGAGGGAGATTACGAAGCCTACTTTAGTTACTTCCAAAGAAAAGGTGCAAGGTTGTAGAGCGAAGTAGAGTTTGCAGGCATTGTGAAAAGTCCGAAATTGACTGCGTTCACCCGAAAACCTGTCGGGTGTGGGTACCCTGGGCTCGGGAGGTAGCATCACTACAGAGGGTGCAGCTGTGGCAGTGCCTTGTGGACTGGTGGGCGAAGACAGGCCGTGAACCCGTTCTTCCAATCTTGTGTAGCCTTGTTGAAGATCCTTCACAGCTTGCGTTAGACCCGCCAGGTGTCTACAAAGTTCCTCTACGGAAGTGGTTCCTTGCTCGGGCTTGGGCATGGCTGTCTGATACTGTCAGACTTATACGTACCAGACTGGTGAGCCCAATGGAGCAGAGGAAGGTCTCCCTTACGTATCCGACTCACGGCCCCTGATAGTATGAACAGGAGGCACGGGAGTGCGGAGTGGTATGAGAGCCTGGCGGGTAGTTGCAGGGGATGCGGTTCTGGATCCAGGTGCAGAGGAGTAGGTGTCCGGCCGGACAGGCAACAGAAAACAGGAGCACAGGCAGAGGATGCTGAGCAGGAGCAGAGCGGGATGGTCGGGTCACAGGCAGGATCGGCAACAGGCAGGCAGCGAAGTACAGAGGAACAGGCAGGTTCAAGGTCAAGACTAGCCGAGGTCAGGTGCAGGCAGGAGACAAGGGTAATCCAATGGGCAGGCCGGGTAATCAGGAGACAAGTGTTCAGACAGGTAACAGGAGTAAAAGGTCACAGGTAACAGCAGATCAGACAGCACCGGTCTGAAGTATTCCAGGGGTTTAAATGGACTGTTTGGCGCGCATCTGCGCACGCAATGGCGCGCATCTGCGCACGCAATGGCGCGCGCACATGCACCAGCGCGCACAGGAGTATGCACAACACGTCCAGCAAGGTGAGTTCTCTGACAACCAGATTTGATGAAGTGAAAATGCGTGAGGGCCGACCATTTTGCCTGGCATTCTGTGAACCATTAACATTTGGTCTAAGTGTGTTCGTCTGAGCACAAATACACTGCCCAACAAGAATTCTCTTGCCTTTGTGGCAAAATAAGGGTCAGTGCCCATCAATGCAGCCTCCCAAGTGTCATGAATGCAGCAATCCCTTGTCCTGAATGCATCACCCACGTTGCCCTGAATGCAGCACCCTGTTTCCCTGAATGCAGCACCCCGTTGCCCTGAATGCAGCACCCACGTTGCCCTGAATGCAGCACCCGCCTTGTCCTGAATACAGACTCACCATTTCCATCAGTGCAGCCTTGGAGGAGACGGAGGGGGCGGGATGAGCGCCAACCGACAAACAGGAGAAACTCCTGTTTTCTCGGCGGCCTCTTTAATAGAAATTCCCGCCTCCTATGATGGACAGAACAGTCGTCCAATGGCAACACAGGAGACGGGACTTCCTTTTACAGAGGCCGCCGTGTAAACAGGAAATAATCCTGTATGTACGGCACTCGTCCCGCCCCCTCCTTGTCCCCTCCAAGGCAGCCAGCATATATATCTTTTGTGGCCCCCGGCGCTCGGGGATTCATTGGGAGCCACAAAAGATGTACACGTCAAAAGGACCAGGCGGGCCATCCAAAACCGGAACGCTGGCCGCGATTGGCCTGCGGGCCGGACTTTGGACATGCCTGCTCTATATACATCGATTCCCCATGACCGGGGCTTGAGGTCTGTTTATCATTTTCTTGATCCCAAATTTCCCCTCCTTGGTGCCCAAAATGAATTCATTGTGGACACCTTGGAGTTTATGGTTGAGCACATAATTGCTTTCAATTTCTTGGCATCAATTACCAGCAGGTCAGGGGTACATCGATGGGTGCCCCATGGGCCCCTTCATAAGCATGCCTTCATCTGGGGTTGTGGGAGGAGGAGGTTGTGTACACCATGTCAATGTACCTCGGCCGCAGCTTAATGTGGCTGAGGTACATTGATGATGTGCTCATGATTTGGGGGGGGGGGTCACCCCAAGAATTTGTTTAATTTATTGAGGAATTAAACAACAATAATAGGAACATCAAGCTTACCTATTCTTTTCATCCTGAAACCCTCTCTTTCCTTGACTGTTATATTCTTAATATCTAAACTTTAATTTGGCCATAAAAATATTATTGAGAATATGAATTCCTATAATTGTATGAATGGTGATCTCTGAGCTAATGATTCCAGATGTGTTGTTTGAACTTGAGTTTCAAATTCTAGAAGCTGTCAAGACATATTTATTGATATTCTAAGTTTTATGTTTTTAAAAGGTATTTCATATATACTGCTATGTAACTGAGATCTTCCGAAGTGTAGAATTGTTTGGCTGGCATAACCTCCCCCATGTCCTGTGGTTAGACACGCTGTTGGAAGCTTGGTCATTTCCTGTGGAATCATGTATAAGTTGAAAATGAGATGCTGCTTCTCAAATGTCATTCTTTTGGTCTGTCCCCTAAGAAAGGTGGATTGAGGGAGTGATGTGGGATTGGTTTACTTTCGGCACAAAGTCTGAGAATTAAGCTAAATGCTTTATGAAGGAGCTGTTCTCTTCGTTTCCAGCTGGGCATCTTGAAACATCTATTTTACAGCACACAGACTATACCAGCGTACACAGGGTTAATCGGTCATCTTTAAAGGACATCTTAAGATTTCAGAAGAAGCACGAGGCATCTCATATATTGAACTTTCTTTTATACTTGAACTCTATCTTGAAACCTTTTTGAAGCTATTGAATTAATGTACTATAACTGTACTTATTCTTTTATTAGTGTGTACAATAAAACACACGGTTTGATTTCAAGCTGATTCACAAATTTTTTCTCAGGCGAATACATTAAGAAGGTTAAGGAAAAACCTTTTACGGTAGAACCGTTATTTTACATTGACCGCACCATTTATGTGAAAGACCGTAAACTTCTGACAAAAACATTTAGAAAGGAAACTGCGGCAAATACCCTGTTACTAGCTACTAGGGATGAGCTTTGAGTTTGATTCGAACCCATGTTCGACTCGAACATCGGCTGTTCGATCGTTCGCTGAATTTCGAACATTATGGGCCGTTTGCGCCAAATTCGAGTGGCGCGTCACGGCCCATAATTCACTGCGGCATCGCAGTGCATTGCTGGCTGATGATTGGCCAAGCATGCACTATGACCCGCATGCTTTGGCCAATCGCAGCGCGCAAAAAACGGAGATACACTGTATTTAGTTTAGCTAGAACCATTCCTGTTATTCTCTTCATAATATACTGACAGGCAGGCAGGTGATTGTGCTAGCTACAGTATTTTCACTTGGTGTACTGTGTCCTTTGTCCTTGTATTTTGTTTTAGTGTCCTTTGCACAGTGTGCACCTAAAGCTTATCTAAATACAATTGCCGGTGTTCTCATACAAATACAGGCAGTGAGGCAGGGACCTCCAGTATTTTGTTTTAGTGTCCTTTGCACAGTGTGCAACTAAAGCTTACCTGAATACAATTGCTGGTGTTCGCATACAAATACAGGCAGTGAGGCAGGGACCTCCAGTATTTTGTTTTAGTGTCCTTTGAACAGTGTGCACCTAAAGCTTATTTGAATACAATTGCTGGTATTCTCGTACAAATACAGGCAGTGAGGCAGGGACCTCCAGTATTTTGTTTTAGTGTCCTTTGCACAGTGTGCACCTAAAGCTTATCTGAATACAAATACAAATATCCAAAGGGGCTGGTAATGGGCTGGGGGGGTGAGGGGAACCCATGCCATTTTTCTCAATGATTTTCATCCGTATTGCCGGGACCAGACATTACATTAAAGCCGCAAGCAGTTTTAAATTACTTTTTTTCCTTTAGAAATATCATTTTGTGCAGGGACAGTTCTAAACACGGGAAACACGTGCCACTTCACAGGCATACTATAGACACCCCCCAGGTACGATATTTAAAGGAATACTTCATTTTTTTTTCACTTTAAGCATCATTAAAATCACTGCTTCCGAAAAAACTGCCATTTTTAAAACTTTTTTTTGCATTGATACATGTCCCCTGTGGCAGGACCCGGGTCCCCAAACCCTTTTTAGGACATTAACTTGCATATTAGCCTTTATAATTAGCACTTTTTATTTCAAACGTTCGAGTCCATTGTATTTCATAGGGTTCTAAAGTTCTCGCAAACTTTCGGTCCGTTCGCAGGTTCTGGTGCGAACCGAACCGGGGGGTGTTCGGCTCATCCCTACTAGCTACCAGCCACCATCCAAAGTCGCTCATACAATTTATACCAGTTGTACAGTTCCTCAGAACCAAGAGGAATTGCTCAAACGAGGATGACTTCAAAATTGAAGCTCATGAACTATACGGGAGGTTTAGAGACAGAGGTTATTCACATGGCTGTATTAGAAAGGCCACAAAGAAAACGGATAGAAAAGACCTCCTGGCCAACAGTAGGACGGGAGCCCAAGGAACCTAAAAACAAGCCCCAATTAGGATAATCACCAAATATGGGGTGCAATGGGAGCAGGTAAAAAATATTCTCAGCCACCACTGGCACATTCTAGCTGAGGCCCCCATCTTGGGTAATATTGTTGGTGACCGACCACTGCTGATGGCTAGAAGATCCCCTAACCTGAAGGACAGCCTTGTTCTTTCAGAATATCAAAAAACAAACAATCAAGCCGAACTGGCTTACTGACCTACCACCTCTAAAGGGTATGTACCCATGTGGTAGATGTACAATCTGTAGGTTTGTGGACAAAACGGATACTTTCACCAACTCTGACGGCAGTAAACATTTTAAAATTAACAACTTTATCAACTGCTCAACTGCCCATGTTATATACGTGCTAACTTGCCCATGCGGAAAGATCTACGTGGGCAAGACAAAGAGACAGCTCAAAGTCAGAGTTGGTGAGCACATTCAAAGCATTAATTAGAAGGACGACGAACGCCCTCTCTCTCTGCATTTCCTTAAAGTTCATGGAGGTGAACCAAAGGGCCTTAAATGTAAGGGAATTTACAGACTCAATCTGCCACCTAGAAGAGGAGACTTCGATAGGATTCTCTATCAAAAAGAAAAGATGTGGATCTTTAATTTAAATAGTATGCAGCCCTGAACAATGAGTGCAATTTATCAGTATTTTTGGAACATTAAAAATAATTTTTATGTAAGATCAGATAAGGTCCATCGTTAGTATTGGTCTAGATGTTTTTCCCTGTTAATCTTACATGGGTCTTTCCTGATCAATTTGCTGACAGCAATGCCCAATAGGCAAAGGTACTGCCCATCATGCAGTTAAAATTGAGTGGATTTGAATGTTATTTGTTCCTTAAGAACTCTATTTACCATCATCATTTATTATTCTCCATTATATCCCCTCCCCCCTCCCTTTCTCTAATAATTGGTTTTCTAATTTTAATACATGTTACTTTCAGTAAATGTTTTGTTTGGATTGATTGGCATCTGGACTTGCTCCATTGTTGCCATCCGGTTATATAGCTATGGCATTGAGGAATCGCCTTTGTAAATATTTTGTCTGCACTATGTGTGAATGACGGTATAACTGGCTGCAGAGGCACATATGTGTCTGCAATGTTTGTAAATTAACTAATCAACATCATGAATAATTAAGGACACACATTAAGCCACTGTGCATGCTCTGAAGAAGCACGGTCACGAGTGAAACGCGTAAACGCGTAAGCACTACGTCATCACGTTCCCCGTGGTGAGGGCACGGATGTCCTACCCACACAACAAACTATCTCTATCCATTCAATATCCTCGTCTGCCTTCGCCCCGAGCTCTGCCGGGAAGACGCGGCAGACAATACTGCATAGCTCCCACGGTCTGCAGACTGTTTAAAACATTGCTACAATGCAAATAGACCAGACGAGCACACCTTATGCTTTTTGAAGTGAGGATCACGATCACTCTATACTGAACAGCCTGCATATACTTCTCATCTTTGAGGCAATTGGGCCCAATACATACGGACTTGGTAAAAAGGAATAATGACATGAAACAAGACATCAAACAGTGAGCTGTATCAACCCCCACATGAATGAAGGGGATCTTTACTCAGATTTAAATCCGTTTGTTTCCTTACTACTGTCATCCTTATATTTATCAGTTTGTGATTACGGATCCTCTTCATCAATTAACTATCTGGTTTAGCCATGTAGATCATATTAGCAATGAACTCTATCATACTGCCTTTATACCGTGTGGGAAGTTTATAAAATAACACAATTCCACTTTATTCTTTTTTTTTTCTTTTTTTTTTTTTCAATTTAACATTTTTCTTTTATTTTGAAACAAACAGAAAGCAAAAACAAGAATCACAAGGTACATTCTATATACTTCTTACATCCCACAATATCCTTTGTCTGCTAAATTGATATACCATAATGTACAATATCCATAAATCTTCATATTCTTAATAACCACCTATCGCCCAGACCTTACTCGTGTTACTTCAAATCAAGAATCCTTGGTTTTTCATGTACACGCAATTGGGCATCCGGTCCCCCTCCCCTCTAGGCCCTACCTCTTGTCCCCAGGCTGGAGGGGGGCTTTCCGTCCCTATTCTATTCATCCTGTCTCATTGCCACTCTCTTTGTTTCAACTTGTCCCATTTCCCCCCCCCCCCAAAAGAAAAAAGGGGAAACAGGCAAAAAAAAAGAAAAAGGGGGCGTTTAAAACCCCGCTCTCTCTCCTTCGTACCCCCAAGTCCCCCAATAGCATCTGTTCAGTTTACATATATAAGGGTTCTTCCCTCCTCAGAATATTTAAAGATATTCCATGCTGACCATGTCTCCAGATAAACCCCCCCGTTTCTGCCGGGAGGTCCAGACCAAATCCTCCATCATATTCAAATGTTCTACTCGTTTAAGCCACATCCCTACTGAGAGAGGCTGGGTCTGCTTCCACATTACTGGGATACATGCTATTTCTGCATTTAGGAGATGACAAAGGATCGACTTCCTATACCGTTTAACCGGGATATCAGAGTCCTGTAGTAAAAAAAAAAAGTCAGATCCTCCGGCATCTCCTCCTCCTCTAAACTTTTGGGCAATTTCACTGACCTCCTTCCAAAAACTCTGTATTCTGGGAGAAGTCCAGAAAATGTGTATTAACGTCCCTCCTTTTCCCTCACACTGCTAACATTTATCTGGTATATCTGGGTAACATCTATTTAAGACAGCCGGGGGACGGTACCACTGCGATAAGATCTTAAAATTAGTCTCCTGCATTCTTATACAGATTGAGGATTCTAACATATTGCGTAGTATCTTATTCGGTTGCTCCTCCGGAAAAACCCTATCCAGCTCCATCTCCCACCTCCTAAAAAAGAGAATGACGCAGTGTACCACTCCCATTACAGTACTCCTCAAACTTTGTTAACGTTCGTTCATATCTACTCGGTAAGCTCAAATTATAGAGAAAATGTCGCAATTACATTGCCCTCCAAAAATCCAATTGATAGGATGTGGATCCTATTATCATCTCCTGTATCGTAGGCCATATTCCTGCTTTCACAAAATGGGAGGCTTGAAACAATTGCACTTTATTCAATCGGAGTTAAAGCACGAGCTCTCAACACAGATACTATTTTTTAATTTTGTATTTTTGAACCAAAGTTTTTTGATAATCATATCTAGTTCATGAGACTGTCTTGAGAAAAATCAACTCTGTAGGATGGATGAGAGTTGTGTATGATTGGTTGTGGTGGCCACCTGTGTCCTATTAAGACTATTGTCTTCATTTTAATTTAATGTGTTGGAGGTGGGTATTTTTTTTCTACATTTTCTAATTTATAATGTGGTTACATGTGGATATTCAATAAAGAAATTTAGTCGCATCCGGTTGTTCCTCTTTGAAGAATATTCTCTGGGAACCTTTCCCGTTTTTTCTTATATGCCAGGAAAATCATTCAGGATGCAAAGAAAAACACACAAATAACTTCAGGTGAAATACAGGACTCTCTGAAAACATGTGGTGTGGCTGTTTAAAAATACACAATAAGGAGGCACTTGAAGAAAGATGGGCTGCATGGTCGAGTCACCAGAAGAAAGTCATTATTACGCAAAAGCCACAAAGTATCCCACTTACAATACACCAAACAGCTCAGAGACAAGTCTCAAACCTTCAGGCACAAAGTCGTTTGGAGTGATGAGACCAAAATTTTGCTTTTTGGCCACAACCATAAACGCTACATTTGGAGAGGAGTCAACAAGACCTATGATGAAAGGTACACCATTCCTATTGTGAAACATGGTGGATTGCTGATGCTTTGGGATGTGTGAGCTATAAAGGCACAGGAAATTTGGTCAAAATTGATGGCAAGATGAAAGCAGTATGTTATCAAAAAATAATGGAGGAACATTTGCATTTATCAGCCAGGAAGCTGCGCACGGGACGTACTTGGACATTCTAACAAGACAATCATCCAAAATACAAGGCCAAGTCGACCTGTCATTGGCTACAGCAGAATAAAGTGAAGGTTTTGGAGTGGCCACCTTAGTCTGCTGACCTCACTATCATTGAGCCACTCTGGGGAGATCTCAAACGTGCAGTTCATGCAAGACAGCCCATAAATTTAAAGGAAATGGAGGCTGGCTTTTTGCCAAGAGGAATGAGCAGCTTTACCATCTGAGAAGATAAAGAGCCTCATCCACAAATACCACAAAATACTTTAAGCTGTCATTGATGTTAAAGGGGCTATACTCGGTATTAAAAACTTGGGTATGTAAACTTTTGATCAGGGTCATTTCGGTAGTTTCTGTTGCCATTATGATTTTAAAAAGAGTAAACACAGATGATTCATAATAAATGGCTTCAGCCAAACACTAACCATAAGTAAAAGAAAAGTTTTTTCTGTTATCATTCATCTTCTCTGAAAAGAGGCCAAGAAATCATAAATTCTGCCAGGGTATGTAAACTTATGAAGGAAACTGTATGTATGGTCACCTTTAAGCTCAATGTAGTTAGCCAGCTCCTTGCTCCTTGAGCCACATTCTCCCTTTCACAAGCCTATCACTTCACCCAGCTTGAAATGGGTCCCTCCCTATCCCCCACTCTTTTCTCTATCCCTCCTCTATATTCCCTACCCACACACCCCCTTCCCTTCCCCTCTCTTACCCCTCCCCCCTGAAGCTCTCTCTTCACCCCAGGAGAGGAACAAGTGACCGGCAGGAGTTCTGCATGGAAGTTGGTCCTCGTGAAAAAAAGTGAAGTTAGCGCTATATGTTGGGTGACTCCTTCACCTAACTGTTTTTTGTTTTCTTGTTTAAGTTCTGATTTTTTATTGATCATATTTACCTGTTTTGTACCTATGCCCTCACGTGACATAGGTTTTGGTGACTCTCAGATGGAAGGCACAATGTCCGCTGGGAAGCTTTATTCTAAGTTTCCAACTTTCTACTCTCTATTGCACCAGACATGGCTTCTCAGACCAATGGTAATCATCTAAAGATTGTTTTCTCAAACGTTAAAATGGAGTTCCACCCTGAATTATTTTTTTTTAACAAAAATCCCCCAAAAAATGGAAAAAAAAATAAAAAATGTTACTTACCAGAAATAGCAGTTGCTTTGCGGAAGTCCCTAATCTGCCTCTTCATTGTCCGTGGCTGGTCTTCTTCCTCCGTCCTACTCGCGGTGTCTTCTGGTAAATGGGGCGCGCTGCCTTCTGGGAATGTCCCAAAATGACACTGCATATGACTTCAGCCACTACAGACACCGCTATCACTAACATTTAGACAGTGCAGCTCTAGTAACAAGCCCATATATCACAGGTAAACCAATATGTGGTGTTTTCAGTGATAATACAATATGGAAAACATGCAGGTGACTTTTTGGGAAAAGAACCTCCACCAATGAGAAAAATGGCTGCTCACCTCACAGAATGGACCCTTTAATTACAGAGGGTCTAATGCACTTTCCCACACAGGGTGTATTGGTAATCAACCAAAGACAGAACGGGCAGATCCTAAAACGTCCCCCTGGGGATATTGCACAACCACGAACGATGGTGGCACGATGGAATATAAGCGTTACGATCAGTGGGTTTGAAGTAATTGCACAATCTAAATTGGTCCAAATCTTTAGTAATCTCTAGATACCAAAATACAATCTTTTCGTGGTTGATATTCCATGGTAGGGAAATATTTTTATCATTATTATTCAAAGTCTGGATGAATCTGTCAAGGTTGGATCTCTCACCCTCCCAAATCAAGATAAGATCATCAATGAACCATCGATAGCAGACCAGTTCAGGGGGGCAATGTTTGAAAATAGCTTCCTCCTCCCAGTGGGCCATAAATAAATTTGCCACACTGGGAGGACAATGAGCCCCCATCGCCACACCTCTGGTCTGCAAATAATATTCTTTATTGTACCAAAAATAATTCCTAGAAAGGCAGAAATTAAGACTGCCCAACAGGAATTCCTGATGTCTTCCAGACAAAGTAGAGAAGGAAAGAGCTCATTCAACTGAAGCCATGGCGTCATTGTGTCCAATAAGTATATAGTGAACTCACATCCGCCGTAACAAGAATACTGGACGAGGAACATCCAAGTGATTCTAATAACTGTATGATATGTTTTGTATCTTTTAAAAAGGCAGGGGTTTTCAAAACTAATGGTTGGAGGAAAGAGTCTATATATTGCCCTAATCTTGCCAAAACAGAGTCGATTCCATTAACAATGGGCCTACCCGGAGGGTTGGCACTCTCTTTATGTATTTTGGGCAGGAAATATATGATGGGGGTTCTACAGAAAAGGGGGTCTAAATATGCTGCCTCTTTCTTTCTTTGTTAGAATTCTTTGATCCTTCCCATCCTCTATAATTGAGTGCAATTCATCCTTAAATGATAACATAGGATCATTATATTATTAATTTTATATTATAGCTTTACCATTTGATTTCAGGTGTTATTTGAACATGTGTCATTTGGTTAGCGCCATTCCATGTTTTTAGTAAATTTTTTTGCCAAGCTGGGTGTATTTTTCTCGTGCCAGTACGGCAGTATGCTCCTTTCAGCTTCAATTGACAAATGGAGACACTTCCGGGATTATGTCCGTGGAAGGTGTTTTCCCACCTTGCGCTGGGTCATGTGACGCAGCGTTCGGTCATCATGCCAATCATTTCACATTATATAAAGCGGGTGTTCACGTCACTTCCGCATCCGCTGACGAAGTCCCGCCCAATGGGATGTAACGTGTACGGACGGAAGTCACGTGACGTCACCCGCGGCCATCGCTGATTTCGTATATACACACGCTGTAATACCAGGCACTTGGATATAGTGCCATTTTTGTAAGTTTTATTCTGCTAAAGTTCTATTCCTGTGGAGAGCACTATATATGTTCTTTTTATTCGTACGATTTATGTGATACTGGAGTTGAGGTTGCCTGCATCTGGTACATTGAAAGTGGCATTGTTAACCCAAGAAGAGAGGTTTTAGGATCTGCCCGTTCTGTCTTTGGTTGATTATCAATACACCCTGTGTGGGAAAGTGCATTAGACCCTCTGTAATTAAAGGGTCCATTCTGTGAGGTGAGCAGCCATTTTTCTCATTGGTGGAGGTTCTTTTCCCACAAAGTCACCTGCATGTTTTCCATATTGTATCATCACTGAAGACACCACATATTGGTTTACCTGTGATATATGGGCTTGTTACTAGTGCTGCACTGTCTAAATGTTAGTGATAGCTGTGTCTGTAGTCACTGAAGTCATATGCAGTGTCATTTTGTTACTAGCGCTGCACTGTCTTTTTATATTTATGTTTTAGGGATTTGAACGATTGACGGTTGGTGTTCAGCAGCTTTAAAAAGGGGTTATTTGTATTGCGCTGATTGTCTTTCTCCAAATTTATCACTAACATTTACGCTCCTAACTCACCTGATACTCTCTTTTTTCAAGAGATGGTATAATAGTTACTGAGTTCCCCTGAGGCTCTTCACTTGGTAGGAGGAGACTTCATCTCTGTTATGTCTACATCGGAGGACCACACCAGTGATCAAACCCGCAAGTCACAAAGATTTACTTCCCTAACTACTGACGCTACCCTGTTAGCCCAGTCCATCGCTTCCATGCGTTTTGTAGACTTATGGCATCTAGCACACCCGACTGATCGAGATTATACCTTTTTCTCGTCCCCCCCCCCCCACAAATTCTTTTTCACGCTTTGACAATTTTTTTGCCTCTCCTGCATTAATATTGGCACTACATGGCACGGAAATCAGCGACGCGAGAATTTCAGATCACAGCCCCATCGCTAGACACTTGGCAAATACCAAATCCTCATCTCCCTCACCCACATGGTGCTTTCCTTCCTATCTGGCAGATGAGGACTTTCAGCACATGCTATATGAAGCATGGGCAAAATACACCTCTACGAATGGGGCACACCTTACCGACCCAAACCTCTTCTGGGAAGCAGGTAAAGCCTTCCTGAGTGGGAAAATTATATCATATACTACTCAATTTAAAAGACACTCTAGGCAACAATACATGCAGGAAAGTGAAGCTCTACACTCAGCGCACAAACAACTAACGCTAACCCGCACCCCCGATAACATACAAACATGGAATTTTGACCGCTAAAATGTCTTACTCTACTTTACATTTTCGCAGGTTTGGTAACAAGGCTGGCAAACTATTGGCTAAGCTATGCTCACGGCCAAGGCTTCCTACCCACATTTCTGTCTTGAAAAACACGACGGGCTCCCTAGTTACCTCACCTGGGGAAATTAGTAAACTACTTGCAGACTATTATGCAACCCTATACTCCAAGGACTTGACTGACCAAACAACAGCAGAAGCCTTACTAGCTAAGATCCGTCTACCTAAACTCGAGTCCACTCACTTAAGCCTCATACACAAGATCGGACTTCCATCTGACTTTTCCGTGGATTTTTGTCCGAAGGGCGTTGGCCGTGAACTTGGTGTGCATACACACGGCAGGACTTTTTCAGCCAACTTTCACCAAAGTACGTGGTTTTTCTGTTTTTTACCGCATCCCCTTTGGGCAACACAAAAATACAAACACATATTTGGGGGGGAACAACCTAAAATGCGTTTAAATTCAAGATGGTGATGCTATAAGACCAAAAGACAGTACAAAACAGATTATAGCGTACACATTCAAGAATGACATTTATCCTGTAAGGCAAATTAAAAACAACTAAACATATACAAAAAAATATATACAGGGGTTTGGTCCTACTATATGGTCATATAATGATAAGAAGGGATGAGCTTCATGTTCGAGTCGAACCCATGTTCGACTCGAACATTGGCTGTTTGATCGTTCAACGAAGATCGAACATTATGGGCCGCTCGTGGCAAATTCAAGTGGCACGTCACAGCCCATAATTCACTGCGGCATCGCAGTGCATTGCTGGCTGATTGGCCAAGCATGCACTATGACCCGCATGCTTGGCCAATCACAGCGCTGTCTGAACAGAGAGCCGTAATTGGCCAAAGCCAGGGTGGCTTTGGCCAATTATGGCTCAGGGAGTTTAGTACACGCCCCACACTATATAAGGCCGCCAGCTTGGCGGCCTTGTGTAGTGTGTTGGAGTTGTTTAAAGAGAGATTACAGAGAGAGACAGTGTCATTTATATTGAATTATATAGAGCAGGCAGCCGAGTCAGTTAGCTGCAGTTACAGTGTGTAGAGGCTATGTATGCATCCTAGGTATATATATTTATACACTGTATTCAGTTTAGTTAGATCCGTTCCTGTTATTCTCTATACTGTGACAGGCAGGCAGGTGATTGTGCTAGCTGCAGTCAGTGTTTCACTTAGTGTACTGTGTGCTTTGCATAGCGTTCACCTAAAGCTTACCTGAATACAGTTAGTGACTAATAGTGGTGTTCTCATAATAAAACCACAGGCAGAGAGCTGCAAGTATTTTCAGTTAGTGTACTGTGTCCTCTGCACAGTTTTCACCTAAAACTAACTGAAGACAATTGCTGCTTTTCCCATACTAATACCACAGCAGGCAGTTGATTCTGATAGCTGCATTATAATATAATATATATATATATATACATACATCCCACCTTTGTGCAGCTACATCTCACTGCAGGCCATTAGTATGTCTGGAAGGCAAACAAGGAGAGGCAGACAGTCACGAGGCAATAAAAGAGGGCAAGCAGGCTCTGTGTCTAGAGGCAACAGTGCTGGTCGTGGACACGGTGCATCCTCATCAGCACGTGGCCGTGGGACACGCTTGTCCTTCTTTTCGGCAGCTGGCCATGTTGAGCCGCAACATGCCCAAGACTTGGTAGAGTGGATGACCATGACCTCATCCTCTCTCACCCAGGCTCAGGGTACTTTGTCTGGCAAAGCAGCTGCCAAAGCGGCCTCTTCCCTTGGCTCAATGGCATCAGTCACTCCTTCCGTAGCCCCACCATGTCCTCCTGAGGAGTCCCCTGAACTGTTTGACCACAGTGTTGGGTACATGTTCCAGGAGGATGCCCAGCGTTTTGAAGGCTCCGGTGATGGAACCCAGCTGGAGGAAGGCAGTAACATTAGCCCAGAGAGAGGGGGTGCCCAACAAGCACAGCTATCTGGCAGTTATGTTCCCCCAGCTGCAGCATACTGCCAGATTTGCTCCAGTGATGAGAAGGGAGGGGATGATGAGGTCATTGACTCGTGGGTGCCTGATAGGAGAGAGGAGGAGAAGGAGGCACATCTCCAACGAGGCAGGATGCCCTCCAGGGGCCAGCTTAAGGGCAGCACACCGGCTGCATCACACTGCAGAGCTCTGCATGTGCAGGGCGTTGCTGTCTCTGCGCGTTATTCCAAAAGTTCTTTGGTGTGGGCCTATTTTCAGACGTGTGCAGCAGATCGCACCGTTGCCATTTGCAACATATGTCTAAAGCATATCTCGCGTGGCCAAAACATCAGCCACTTGGGCACCACGTGCTTGACCAGACATATGTCGACCTGCCATGCAGTTAGTTGGCAAGCGTACCTAAAAGACGCACACCAAAGAACAAAGCGGACCTCTCCTTTCTCCTCATCAGCTGGGATCTCCAACCCAACTATACCTTCAGTCCTCTCTGAAACCTGCACTGAGAGGAATGAAGGTGCAGAATTAGGTGTGTCACAGCCAAGTACTTGCGGGCAATCTGCTATCGGTACACCGACGTCCGATTGGACCAGTGAAATTTCCCTGTCCCAGCTGCTGCACCGCCGAAAGAGGTTCGCTCCCAGCCATCCACATGCCCAGCGGTTGAATGATAGCTTGGCTAAATTGCTAGCACTTCAACTGCTGCCTTTTCAGTTGGTAGACTCTGCCCCCTTCCGTGAGTTTGTGGAATGTGCGGTTTCTCAGTGGCAGGTTCCCAAACGCCAGTTTTTCTCATAGAAGGCGATTCCGGCTCTCTACCGGCATGTGGAAGGCAATGTCTTAGCCTCGATGGACAGGGCGGTCAGTGGTAAGGTGCATATTACCGCTGACACATGGTCCAGCAGGCATGGACAGGGATATTACCTATCTTTCACAGCACATTGGGTAACTCTGCTGGCAGCTGGGAAGGATGCAGGACAAGGTGCAGTAGTGTTGGAGGTTGTTCCGCCACCACGCCTCCAAAATGTTACAACTGGTGATTCTGACACACCTCTCTCCTCCACCCCTCCTCTTCTTCTTCCTCCATGGCCTCTACCTGTGCTTTGTCCTTGGAACCAGCGGTGCTCCGTAGGCGTTTAAGGGGCTACGCAAGTACGCAGGCAAAATGATGCCATTCGGTGCTTGAGCTGGTGTGCTTGGGGGACAGGAGCCACACTGGGGCAGAGATTCTGTCAGCTCTGCAGGGGCAGGCTCAGAGGTGGTTGATGCCACTCCAGCTTAAGCCAGGAAAGGTGGTTTGCGACAATGGCACCAACCTCCTCTCCGCCGTCCGACAGGGACAACTGACCCATGTGCCCTGTTTGGCTCACGTCCTTAACTTGGTGGTGCAGCAGGTACCCGGGCTTACAGGAGGTCCTGAAGCAGGCCAGGAAACTCTGTAGGCATTTCCACCGGTCATATGATGCCAGTGCTTGGCTGGCTGACCTGCAAAAGGATTACAACCTGCCAAAGAACCGCCCAATCCGTGACATGCCCACCAGGTGGAACTCTTCGTTGGCCATGCTGCAGCGGCTGCACACACAGCAGAGGGCCATCAATGAGTATCTGTTGCAATATGGCACCAGGACAGGGTCAGGGGAGCTTGGATTTTTTTCTCCACGCCAGTGGGCCATGATCAGGGATGCATGCACTGTCCTGGCACCATTTGAGGAGGTCACGAGGATGGTGAGCAGTGACAGTGAATGCATCAGGGACACTGTCCCTCTTGTCCACCTGTTGGAGCACACACTGTGTGGTATAATGGACAGGGCACTTGAGGCAGAACAGAGGCAGGAAGAGGAGCACTTCCTTACCTCTCAAAGCCCCCTTTATCCAGACAGTGTTCCTGCTGGCCCGACTATCACACAGGAAGAGGAGGAGGAGGAGGAGGATTGTGTCAGCATGGAGGTGGAGACTAGCACTCAGCATCAGCAGCAGTCTTCAAGGGATCAATTACAGTCCCAAGACACCCATGGACTTGTACGTGGCTGGGAGGAGGTGGCTGCGGATCATGTTGTCCTCAGTGACCCAGAGGACCGAATGCCTCAGCAAACCTATGCTGCATGGCCTCCCTGATCCTGCAAAGCCTGCGGAAGGATCCTCGTATTCGTGCGATCAAGGAGAGGGATCATTACTGGCTGGCAACCCTCCTTGATCCATGTTACAAGGGTAAGGTTGCAGACCTTTTTCTTGCCATCGCAGAGGGAGCAGAGGATAAAGCATCTTTGGGAGGCCTTGCAGAAAGGTCTGTGCAACGCGTTCCCAGAGACTGGGAGGTTACAAAATCCTGGTCCTGGACAATGTGTTGCTGAGGCTTCGGTCAGTCAAAGAAGGAGCAATGGAGAAAGTGGCCATCTGACCGATGCGTTCAGACAAATTTTTAGTACGCAGCCCCAACGTATGATCGCTTCCAGCAACCATCGCCAGCGTCTGGTTTACATGGTGCAGGAATACCTAGGGGCAAGATCAGACTTTGACACCTTTCCCACCGAAAATCCTCTGGGTTACTGGGTCTTGAGGATGGATCACTGGCCAGAGCTTGCACAGTATGCAATTATTATTATTATTATACAGGGTTTATATAGCGCCAACAGTTTGCGCAGCGCTTTACAAAATAAAGGCAGACATTACAGTTACATTACAATTTGGTACAAGAGGAATCAGAGGGCCCTGCTCATTAGAGCTTACAATCTAAAAAGTGAGGGTCAATTGATACAAAAGGTAATAGCTGTGGGGGGATGAGCTGATGCAGGCAGTACAAGTTAGTTAGAAGCAGGATAGGCTTCTTTAAAGAGTAGTGTTTTCAGGGATCGTCTAAATATGGATAGATTAGGGGACAGTCGGACAGATTGGGGTAGGCAGTTCCAAACGATGGGAGAAGCTCTGGAGAAATCCTGGAGGCGAGCATGGAAGGAGGTGACAAGGGAGCTAGAGAGCAGAAGGTCTTGGGAGGACCGAAGAGAGCGGCTTGGTTGGTATTAGGTTAGTGATGTAGCTGGGGGCCAAGTTGTGGGTGGCTTTGTAAATTATTGTTAGTACTTTGAATTTTATTCGTTGGGTGAGTGGGAGCCAGTGGAGGGATTGGCAGAGAGGGGTGGAGGACACTGAATGGGTGGTAAGGTGTATGAGTCTTGCAGCAGCATTCATGATGGACTGAAGGGGGGATAGTCTATGTAAAGGTAATCCAATGAGGAGGGAGTTGCAGTAGTCGAGGCGAGAGATGACCAGGGAGTGAATTAGAAGCTTAGTGGTGTCATTAGTTAAAAAGGGGCGTATTCTGGAAATGTTGCGGAGGCCAAGGCGGCATGATTTGGATGGGGATTGAATGTGGGCCTGAAAGGACAGTTCAGAGTCTAAGGTTACCCCTAGCACCCTGGCATGTGGGGACGACTGATAGATGTGCCATTGATCTTGATAGAGAAGTCAGGGGAAGGGGAACGTGGAGGAGGAAATATTAAGAGCTCAGTTTTAGATAGATTCAGTTTGAGGAAGTGGTTTGACATCCAGGCTGATATGTCTGTAAGTAAATCCGTGATGCATGAGGAGATTGATGGGGTGAGCTGAGGGGCAGAGAGATAGATTTGGGTGTCATCAGCATATAAATGGTAGTGGAAGCCATGGGAGGCGATCAGCTGACCCAGGGAGGATGTGTAGATTGAGAATAGCAGAGGTCCAAGGACAGAACCTTGGGGGACCCCAACGGTAAGAGGAGTTGGAGAGGAGGAAGTGGAGTTGTAAGTGACACTGAAGGTGCGGTAAGATAGGTAAGATTCGAACCAACGGAGAGTGCAGCCATGGAGACCAAGCAAATTGAGTTTTTTGAGGAGGAGGGGGTGGTCAACTGTACCAAAAGCAGCGGAAAGGTCCAAGGGTAAGAGTATAGAATAATGACCGTTGGTTTTTGCTGTTAGCAAGTCGTTTGTGAGTTTTAGGAGGGCAGTTTCTGTAGAGTGCTGTGGGCGAAATCCAGACTGAAGGGGATCAAGAAGGTTATTCTCAAGGAGGTGGTTGCTCAGTCGGTTGTAGACTAAACGTTCAAGGAGTTTAGAGGCAAAAGGAAGTAAAGAGATGGGCCTTAGGTTGTTAAGATTGGTGGGGTCTAGTGAGGCCTTTTTTGGTATAGGAGTGACTAGCGCATGTTTTAGAGGGTTGGGGAAGATGCCAGTAGGTTTAAGATATGAGTAAAAGAGTGTAGGATAGAGTCAGATGGTGATCGTAGTATTTGAGAAGGAACAGGGTCCAGGGGGCAGGAGGTTAGGTGGGCGTTAGAAAAAAGTTTAGCGACTTCCGTAGCTGGGTTAAAAGAGGGAAGTATTGATAGTGCAGGAGGACAAGGAATGAAGAGTGAGGGAGATATCTATAGAGCGGAGATCTTGAGACGAATTGTCTGAAGCCTCGTACACACGACCGAGTTTCTCAGCAAGAACCAGCAAGAAACTTGCTGGCAGAGATTTCTTGCCGAGAAATTTGTTCGTGTGTATGGTTTCTCCTCGTCAAGAAAACCGACTAGAATCTCAACGAGAAAATAGAGAACCTGCTCTCTATTTTCTCGTTGAGATTCTCGTCGGCATGTTTCTCGGCGAGAAAATTGTGTGTGTGTACACTTACCTGTCCTCTGGGAAGCCCACGCATGCTCGAAATGACTTTGTCGCATGCGCGGTAGCTTCCTAGGCATAGGATAGGGTGTACAAAGATGGCGGCGACGGCATCGAATGTGACGAGCGCATGCTCGTCGTATTCAATTACGTCACCGCGTTCGCTCCATTCAAAGAACCGTGGGTTCTTTGAAATGAGCGTGTGTACACTCGGCCGGGACAAGTTTCTTGTCCAAGGATTTCGTCGAAAAAAATGACGTGTTTTTTACGACGAGATTCTCGGCCGTGTGTACGAGGCTTCAATCTTATTTTTTAAGTGATTAGCAATCTCCTGGGCAGTGAGTAAGTTAGTGGGTGGAGGTAATGGAGGACGAAGTAGAGTGGTAAAGGTAGAAAAGAGTTTGCGGGGACTGCGTGAGAGGGTGTTAATAAGAGTATTGAGCTACTGGCTTGTCCTGCATCCAGCGTTCTTTCGGAACGCACATTTAGTGCTGCTGGTGGCTTTGTAACCGATCACAGGGTGCGGCTGTCCACCGACTTGGTCGATCGACTGACCTTCATAAAAATGAATCAGTCTTGGATCACCACCAGCTACCAAGCACCTGATGCTGATGTAACCAAATATTTTTTTTTGAAATGTCAGATCCCTTCAAGACTGCCTATGCTGATGCTGAGTGACTATCCTGTTATGCTGAGTGACTATCCTCTTCCTCCTCAATGATCATGCTGATAGTTTGTAAGAATATTTTTGGTTCTGGGCACCGCCACCAGTGGCTAAGGCCCAATTTTTCTGCCCTTGTTTGACAGGGGCGTGTAATTAAAATTTTGGATGCAATACTTTGCAGCAGGGCTCATTGCTGTGCTCCAAGTACAGTATATGTGAGGGTTTGCAGTGTTGTGGCACCAGTGCCTAAGGCCCAGTTTTTCTGCCCCTGTTTAATAGGGGCGTGTAATTACAATTTTGGATGCAATACTTTGCAGCAGGGCTCATTGCTGCGCTCCAAGTACAGTATATGTGAGGGGTTGCAGTGTTGTGGCACCAGTTCCTAAGGCCCAATTTTTCTGCCCCTGTTCAACAGGGGCATGTAATTACATTTCTTGATCTAATATTTCACAGCTAGGCCCATTCCTGCGCCCACCAAGAGTAACTGTGAGGACTTACAGTGTTGTGGCACCAGCACCACCACCACCACCACCAAAGGCCCAATTTTTCCTACCACTGTTCAACAATGGCATGTAATTACAATTCTTGATATAATGGTTCAAAGCAGGGCCCGTTCCTGCGCCCACCAAGAGTAACTGTGAGGGCTTACAGTGTTGTGGCAACACCAACACCTAAGGGCCAAATTTCTGAGTATATACGGCAGGCCCCTACTTTCAAACATCCAACTTACAAACGACTCCTACTTGCAAACGGAAGGAGACAACAGGAAGTGAGAGGAAATCAACCCCTAGGAAGGGAAATTCTCTCCTGTAAGAGTTGATATGGGAAAAAGGTGTCTCCTCTCCACTGATGCTTTATCACCAATCCTTGTTTCAATAATAAAAATGTTTTTTTCAAAAAACATTTGTCATTGGAACGGAAAGTGAGGTGAAATGTTCTGAACAGGTGCACAGACAGCAAAACAAATGTTACAGGGGTGATAACCCTTCCCTATGTTTTCTTAAAAATAGATTTTTTGGCTCAAGCTACATTTAAAAAATGTATCTGTTCCAAATTACAAACAGATTCTACTTAAGACGCAAACCTAGAGTCCCTGTCTTGTTTGCACCGCCTGTATACTGCTGTTCAGAGTATATAGGGCCTTTTTTTAATTTTGGTGCGGGGTTCCCCTTAATATCCATACAAGACCCAAAGGGGCTGGTAGTGGGCTCGGGGGGGGGGGGGTTACCCATGCCATTTTTCTCAATGATTTTCATCCATATTGCCGGGACCAGACATTACATTAAAGCCGCAAGCAGTTTTAAATGGCTTTTTTTTTCTTTTAGAAATGTCATTTTGTGCAGGGACAGTTCTAAACACGGGAAACACGTGCCACTTCACAGGCATACTTTTTTTTTTTTTCACTTTAAGCATCATTAAAATCACTGCTCCCGAAAAAACTGACATTTTTAAAACTTTTTTATGCATTCATACATGTCCCCTGGGGCAGGACCCGGGTCCCCAATCCCTTTTTAGGACAATAACTTGCATATTAGCCATTATAATTAGCACTTTTGATTTCGAACGTTCGAGTCCATTGTATTTAATAGGGTTCTAAAGTTTGCGTGAACTTTCGGTCCGTTCGCAGGTTCTGGTGCGAACCGAACCGGTGGGGGTTCGGCTCATCCCTAGTGATAAACCCACAAACTGCAACAAAGTACCCCGAATTTCGTGGGTCCTACCCTAGTAATAGAATGAAAGAACCTGCGTCTCAACCATGGGAGCTAAACTCCTCTATGTGGGAGAACTGAAGGGATTCCTCCTATGCACTGGTGGCCACTAATAAGAGGTATTGAGGAGGGGAGGGGAGGGGTGCTCCAGCCCAAAAAAAACCTGGTCAGTTTCTACTACAATACAAAAATATATTTGGGGGCACACCCTAAAATGCGTTTAAATTCAAGATGGTGCTGCTATAAGACCAAAAGTCACTACAAAACAGATTATAGCGCACACATTCAAGAATGACATTTATCCTGCAAGGCTAATTAAAAACACCTAAACATATACATAAAAATATAAACGGGGGTTTGGTCACACTATATGGTCCAATACGAAAGGAATGTGACGTGAACTTAAAACCTTTTAAACCCAAAACACTAAAGCCCTGTACACACGATCGGTTTTCCTATGGATTCTAATCCGATGGATTTTTCCATCGGAAATCCGATGAAGCTGACTTCCATGAGTCTTGCCTACACACCATCAGTCAAAAATCCGACCGTCCCAAACGCAGTGACGTAAAACACTCCGACAAGTCTAGAAAAATTAAGTTCAATGCTTCTGAGCATGCGTCGACTTGATTCTGCATGCGTGGGTTTTTTATCCGATGGAGTTCCACACAGACGATCAGAATTTGCTATCGTTTTTTTTCCCATCGGATAAATTTAAAACATGTTCTATTTTTTCTCACTGATGGACTGTTTTCATTGGTAAAACCGATCGTGTGTGCACGGCATAAGACATTTTTTTAAAACAGCATTGAACTGAAAATTGGTAAGAGGACTACCGTCCAAATGCAACAAAAATTGACCAGAAAACTTAGGACGGATTGCTGCATATTTGCGCAGAGTGAATAAAGGGCAAATAATTTCTCTAACACAAGGAGAAAAAACGAACCACTGACCTTTACCTAATTGGTCTGTCTTAGATCTATTTATAAAAATTCTGATTGTATTAACATCAAAAACAATGTGATCCCTATGTAACCCAGACAAAGTATTTTTGTTGGAAGGAAGAAGTTCAGAGATCCTCAATGCCCCGAAAAATGATAACACAAAAGCAGACCTAAACAATAATGCTTCAAATGCAGAAAAACAGATGGAACGCGTAATTCCACACAATTTTTCGAACATATCTAAAGATATAGGCCTACTATCATCTGGAACATAGTTTACTCTTTTATATCCCTTCAATGCCTGTTTGACAGAAAAATAACTGTTGCAAGAAGGCATATATCTGAGATGGCAAAAGAAAGAGATGCCAGCTAACAACTAAACTACATGGCTTGGAGAAAACCTTTCAAGCATTAAAGATTCTAGAAATAATAGCATCCGATCCTCAGCTGGAAACATGTCAAAAAACTTGTTATTTGAGCAGAATTGCTCCCATTTTTTCCAAGCTCTGGAATATTCATTCCAAGTTTTAGGGGCTACAGAAGTTTTTATTGCTTGAGATACCAAATTCAAATCAAATCCCATAGATGTACTGGGCCCGGATGGCCCTCCAAGTCTGCATTGGGAAGTTACTGACGAAAAAGATTCATCTGAAAGCGAGAAAGTGAATCCGCTAAAATATTATCTATACCAGGTGTAAACTGAGCTTTGATCCATAAATTCCATTTAAGGCATAAAAAGACTAAGTGACGCAATAATTTAATAACCGGTAAAGGCTTAGACGATAAACAGTTGATTGCGAAAAGCACACCCCTGTTATCCGTTTTAACAAGAAGGTGCTTGTTCACAAAAATCTGTCCCCAAATCTCAACTGCAGCTACTACTGGAAAGAGTTCAAGAAGAACAATATTTTTAGTCAATTGCCTGGCGATCCAAGCTTCCGGCCATGCCCTGTAACACCAGTGCTCTGTCCAAATTGCTGCAAAGCCTTTTGAACCAGCAGCATCTGTAAAAATACAAAAATCTACTGCAAAAATGAACTTGTCCTGGAAAAAAGAGCGCCCATTATATTCATCTAAAAATTTTGCCCATACTATTAAATCCTCTTTAAGAGATTCAGTTAAACAGATGTGTGAGAATGGGGATTTTAAACCTGCAGTAGCAAGGTATAAACGTCTCGAAAAAATACGGCCCACAGGCATCACCCTAGATGTAAATGCTTATAAACCCAGTAAAGATTGCATTTCTCACAATATAACTTTCTTCCTATGTAAGAAAACATGAATTAAATGCTTTAATCTGACTATTTTCTGGACTGGTAACCTAAATTCTGATAAAGACGTATCTATAAATATACCCAAAAATTCAATCGCCGTGCTTGGAAAAAACTGTTTTTTCTGAAGCTAAGGGAATCCCAAAACAATCAGCAATTGCTTTAAAAGTAGAAAGTAAGTTCAAACAAAAATCTGAATCTTTTGGGCCGATGAATAAAAATCATCGAGATAATGGACTATCCCATCCCACTTTGCCTGTACTGACAAAACCCAATGAATAAAGGAAGCAAATTCCTCAAAATAAGATCATGAAAGTGCACACCCCATCGGGAGACATTTATCGAAAAAATAAAAACCGTCAAAGAAAAACCCCAAAGAGTTAAAGGCCTCAGGAGCAATAGGTAAAAGCCGGAAAGCCGATTACAATGCCCTTTGACCCACTGACCTAATCTTTTCAACCGCCTCTTCAAAAGAAGAATAAGATACCGAACATAAAGAATCATCTACAGTATCTCATCATTCAAAGAACCTCCAAATGGAAAAGATAAATGATGAATTAATCTGAACGTATTCGGTTCTTTCTTTAGGACTAAACCTAATGGTGATATCCTGAAATTTTAAAAAGGAGGAGATAAAAAAGGACCCGTAATCCTACCTTCAGAAATTCACTCTGTAATTTCTTCCAAACTATATCAGGGGCCCTGTAAACATATTTCAAATTTTTTACTACTGCGCAACCTTCGCCAGTAAAAGAAGGCAAAGGAAAGCCATAATAAAAACCTTGCATCAAAAACTTAGCTCTCTCCTTGTTTGGGTATTTGCCCAACCACTGCATCATATTTTCCAGGTTCACTGGTGTGTGAGCTTTTGCCAGCGTGGTCTCTGTGGGCTTGTAAGGACAAAGTTCCTTTTATGGCATTTTACAACTGGATGCGACCCTGTGCAGGAAGAACACTCATGCTTGTACCTGCAAGAAGTGTTCCATCTGCACTGAGATTCAGTAAAGGAAAAACATATCCCTTTCTTATAAGCAGTAGATACATTGCTCACTGTATTCTGCCGAGCAGTTGGAGGCTTCTGTGGCATGATTAAATTTAGCCATAAGCCGACATCCTTCATCCCAAACTTAAGAGTGGGATGAACGGCCAACTTTTGACGAAAAGATTCATCATATTGGAACTATCCCATACCACCAAAATTCCTATACGCCTCCAAAACATGTTCTAGATGCTGAAATAGACCACTACATAGTTCATGCTTTTTTTCAGCCAAGACACTGGAAAAAATACAGTATCCTTGAAGCCAATTGAAGAATGATCTAGGTATAAACTTACACTCATCTTGTTTTTCCTCAGATTTTTTGTCATGGCGAAAAGAAAAATCTTTTGAAGCTGGAAGTAGTGACATAACGTCAATAAATTCCTCCTTCCAGATCTTTTTTTTTTAAGGAAAGTGGCAAATGGAACCCTAAAGGCAAAATTTCACATGGCATGACTTCTTTGAATAATGCTTCAGGAACTGCATTCCTATCCCCAGCTGTACTAGCTGAATGAACATGTGATAACTCAGGAACTGACACAGTAGAAGTACTAACATTATAAAGTGGTACAGAATTATCCACTGCAGTAACATTACTAGTTACAGTATGAACTGGCGGTAGAGAATTCTTAGCAAAAGCCTGCACTAAAGTGGTTAATGAACCAACCAATTCAGTTAATAAATTTGTATTAGCTAACTCACCTGCATTCACATTGGAATAATTGCTGTCCGTCGCCTGTGAAACCAGAGGACACACAGCGCTGCTATTGATATTAGCTGAATGTTGTCCACTAAGGCCTCCAGTGGCGACTGCCGGACACAGCAGCTCTGATGCTTCTACTGCTGAGGCGCTTCCTGGTTGCATGGCAACTACACCTGCTGATGTCTGATGAACAGCCCGCCCTACCAAAAGGCGTGGCCTGGATCCTCTGTTCCCCCTGCTCGTGCATGGAGGGTAGAAGCTTCTGCGCTTGGTCACTGCGCGCTTTCTTGACTCCGTCACCGAAGCCACGTCTTGTCCCGCCTCCAGTCCCGCCTCCGAAATCATGTCACGAGGGTTCCTCCTCCCAGCCGCCAAACTACCAGCCTGGCTCTTCTGCATGTCATCTTGCCGTGAAGCTGTGGCTCCACTTCTCTCTGGCGGCCGGCTTCTGCATCTTTGGCATCGAACATTGCCTTCTTCTGTGGCGGGCTCCGGCGGCAAAATCCCAGGTAATTCTTCTAGTTGTCCTGCTACTTCCTCCGCTGGAGGTCCGGCTTCTTCTCCCTCCGCTAGCGCCAGGCATATCCACAGCCAGTTATCTCCCCTGCCGCTCTCCGCTCTCTCCAAGATCTTCCTGAGGAGAGTCTTCATGGTCAAGCTTTAAAGAGAACGTATTATAGCTCTTTTACCAAATCTTGACCAGCTGTGAGAGAACCTCAATAGAGTCCCCCTTTATATAGGGGACCAAAAACCTTCCAGAAGCTTCCAAAGCTTTTAATTGGTTAATTAACCCTTCATCTCGAATCCTTAAAGAGACAGTAACTTATAAACATATGAGCTAAATACCTCACACTTGTTATGAAAATTTGAACGGGAAAAAAGGCGCGGCTGCAGCAAGCCCATGAAGGCGGGCCCAAATGCTTGTTCCCTCCTTTTACATTCTATTACTAGGGTAAGACCCACAAAATTTGGGGTACTTTCTCACAGTTTGTGGGCTTAGCACTATATGACCATATAGTGTGACCAAACCCCTGTATATATTTTTATGTAAATGTTTAGGTGTTTTTAATTAGCCTTGCAGGATAAATGTAATTCTTGAATGTGTGCGCTATATTCTGTTTTGTACCCTTTGGACAACTTCTGCTATTGTTGTCTAAAAATTTAGCATTGGTTCTCAGCATGCATGTTTGTACTTTGGACTTTAGTCCGATGGACTTGTGTACACATGATCGGATTTTGCTCCATCGGACATTTGTTGCCGGAAAATTTGTCTGTTTTCACAGCGAACATTTGTCCGATTAAAAAACGAAAAAGTTTGTCCAATGGAGCGTACACACGGTCGGATTATCCAATCAAACAGGTCTGTCGGACATTTGTTGTCAAAAAGTCAGATCATGTATATGCTCCCATCCCTGTTGAAGACAGGGCCCAGATGGCTACACGGCTGAATTCTATAAATGGACAAAAGACTTTATCCCTGACACTCTGTAACATGTCTTCACCACTATGTGGTATGGTGGCTCTTATCTCCCTACGGGAGCACCCCTACACTTCTTTCTAAAATAATTTCCTCACGTTTAGCTCCTTTACTCCCCTCTTTTCTTCATGCCGCCCAATCAGGCTTTGTTCTGGGGCAATCTGTCACCTTAAAGATTCGTAAGGTTCTGATGGCGCTGGAATATGCTAAATCTAACCCAGGTCAGGATGTCGCTATTATCTCACTTGATGGCGAAAAGACATTTGATAATATAAGTTTGTCGTGGATATTCAGAGGGATGGACGTATTCATTTTTTCGTGCCCAATCATGCGTTTTCTACAGCAAATGTACGCGTCCCCGATGGTTCGCCTTGTCACTCCTGACTTCTTCTTGGACACGATCCCTCTGACAAAGGGAATGAAGCAGTGATGTCCCCTCTCCCCTCTAATTTTAAATATAGCTATTGAGCCTCTATCCAGAATACTCAATTCGTCCGTTGGCATTAGTGGCCTCATTATGGGCAATCAAATCTTCCATTCCGCCCTATTAGCGGATGACATATTATTCTCCACCAACCATCTCTCAGACTTTGACAGATTACAAGAACTTTTTGCAGCCTTTTGACTGAGCTCTGGCTTTAGGATTAACTTTGATAAAAGCAAGGTTTTTATCACTTCACCCTCGCAGGGGCGGATCCAGAGTCTAGTCTCGGGAGGGGCACTACCAGAATTTTTTTTTTTGGAGGGCAATTTATCGGGGCAATGGCTGGTGTTGGCACTTCAATGATCATGGCACCATGGTTGTTATGGTGTCAGGATGATTGAAGCGCATTATTTATATTATTACATTGTAATATAAAATGAAATGGTTCAACTCACCATAATTCAGAATCAGTGGGTGCCCCGAGTGTGTCACTTGCCACGTCACCTGCCACCAGATGCAGCTTCTCACTTGCCATGTCACCTGCCACACGTTGCGGATTGTCACTTGCCACACGTTGCGGATTGTCACTTGCCACGTCACCTGCCACACGTTGCAGATTGTCACTTGCCTCATCACCTGCCACATGTTGCGGAATGTCATTTGCCTGCCACCAGATGCAGATTGTCACTTGCCACATCACCTGCCACATGTTGCGGATTGTCACTTGCCACATGTTGCAGATTGTCACTTGCCACAAGTTGCGGAATGTCACTTGCCTGCCATTAGATGCAGATTGTCACTTGCCACCTCAACTGCCACACCTTGCGGATTGTCACTTGCTAAGGTGGTGTTTGCTTGTCAGAGTCAGGCAGCAGAGAGATGATGTAATCTCTCTGCTGCCTGCACACTGAGGGCGGAAGTTACTGCAGGGATGCAGGGCGGGCACGGGGCGGTGAGAGATGATGACATCTCTCTGCTCCCCCGGCCGCTGGCTTGTTGATTGGCCAGCCGCCCGCTCACCCACAGAGCCGACCAGCTGACGTGCCCACTCTCTGACTCTCACTCGCCGCCGAGCCGCCCGCCAATACACCAAGAAGAAAAAAACGCGCTAGTTGTTAGTAAATAAATTTGAACTCTCCTAAGCAGCAATAATAGTGGGATAAACACCAAAGAGATAAAGGGAAAAAAATTGCGCTAATGAGTCCAAGGTGATACAACAAAAAATTCAAAGTCCAAAAAAATCCAATTAAGAAATATTGGAGTAGACAAATGCCAAAGAAACACATAGATCCTGTATAAACTTGTGTGAATATATGCTTACCAGACAGTAAGCCAAGCAGACAGATGGCTATAACCCAGCCCAGGCCTTTGGTTAGCACACCAGTGCTAAATTCTTCAGAGATGGTTGACGGCAGCAATGGAAGGGTGACTCCACAATATGAGTTTCTCCTCAGTAAGCTTGCTTACTGAGGAGAAACAAGAAGTGAGAAATTCAGACAAAGAAAAAAAAACATTTAGAAGGCAAATCGAAGGAAAAGCCTCCTCATTGGGCAGCAACAACACCTCTCCAGTTAGCAGCAAGCTGACATAGAGCAGAAATGCTGACCCAAGAAACTGTAATGCTAAATCAGGAAGTAGACTGATCTTACTAATTGGCAAGGACAAGCGACACGATACATCTAATCCTAACCACAGTTGCACACTGAATCTGCATTTATCACCTTGAATCGCATACTACCCAGAAGCAGACGGGTCCTTGGATAGCACGCAAGCTATTTTAGCTGCCGCATCAATGGCCTGCCATCCGCTTACAGATTCTCCATGCTGATTGCTTGCTATGCAGCAGCCTCTCACTTTGTGACTAGAGCCTAAAACCTCAGAAAGCATTGAAGAAGCAATTGAGCCAGAAAGCTTGTATTTTCAAGAAAGATGAGCAGTGGCAGCACTGGATAATTATTCCAACAAGCTCCTTCACCCAGGTGCTGTGACACATACAACATGAATGAGCAGTTTGTTTATGAGGCTGGAGCTGTCTGAAGCTGCATGCAGTTAGCCTATGTTACTCTAAAGCCTCATACACACGATCAGACTTCCAACTGACTTTTCCGTGGATTTCTGTCCGAAGGGTGTTGGCTGTGAACTTGACTCATATACCTGCTCATATTGTGGAGTCACCCTTCCATTGCTGCAGTCTACCATCTCTGAAGAATTTAGCACTGGTGTGCTAACCAAAGGCCTGGGCTGGGTTATAGCCATCTGTCTGCTTGGCTTACTGTCTGGTAAACATATATTCACACAAGCTTATACAAGACGTATGTGTTTCTTTGGCATTTGTCTACTCCAATATTTCTTAATTGGACTTTGAATTTTTTGTTGTATCACCTTTGACTCATTAGCGCAATTTTTTTCCCTTTACACCAAGGCATCCGGCAGCCGCCCCTGGAGCCGCCCGCTCAGACTCTCATGTGCCCGCAAGTTCCACAACTAAAACAAATTTCTCAGGGGTGGCAATTGCCCCGTTGCCCCCCCTGGATCCGCCCCTGCACCCTTGGTTATCTATTAAATTAAGGTTATCATCCCTGTTTGCCTTGGCACCCCACCACATTACCTATTCCTTCCTCTTTATACGGTCTTAACTACCCACCTCTAATAACCAAAATTGTGAAGGAGCTGGAAGCTTGGGAAACTCTCCCCCTTTTGCGCTTTGGGAGATGTCACCTCTTTAAAATGGTGTAGTTTGCATGTCAACGGTATCAAATGCAGACCATACCTCTTTTATTAAAGCACTCTGATATACAGAAAATCCACAAGTCACTGTCTGCATTTATATGGTCCCACAAAAAAACACGCACAGCGTTGTAAAAACGATTTCGCTCTAAGTCCGAGGGTGGTGCAGGCTTTCCTAATATACGTTTTTACAACCTCTCCTGCCTGCTTAGACAAGGTCTTGATTGGTTGTCTGGAAAATCTAGGTACTCCAATACTATATTTGAGAGCACTCTGGTCTCTCTGCATGTCCTTTCAGCTATCCTCCACTCGAATCTTAGAGCTCTACCACCCTGCCCTTAAATCGAGTGTTCTTATCAAGGACACAGTTCTTACTTTGGCAGAGGTGTGGAGACTGCTGGGGTTGCCCTTGAGTATATCCTGCCATTTACCAATTCAAGGCAATCCTATGTTCCTCCCATCTATCTTACACAAAGCCTTTGATCAATGGTGTACTCGTGACCTCACTAAAATAACCTCCATGTAAAATGGCAAACCTGGCGAGTTCAAGTCCTTTCAAACCCTCTCATGAGAATTTTCTTTGCCATCATGGCACATCTTCTATTATCATCAACTACTAGACTATTTATTGTCCTGTTGTGAACCTCAGACGGATCCCCTTCAAAAGTCGTTCATTGATATAGTACTCCAGAGAGAGACAACTATTCCATCTCCAGCCTATACTCCCACCTCATTACACACCAATCTGATAAATACGATCTTGCACCATTCCAAAAGTGGTCTACCATCTTCAACGATAATGAACTTCTGGAAAAGATCCTAGAGAGGGATACCAATACATCCACAAGCTCACAATCTCAGAGACATGGAGTGAAACGCAATTTAAAATCCTCCATACTACCAGTTCCGCATTAATGTGGTAGACCATTTTTAAGAGCCCCTGGTGCTCACTATCACGTCCTACACTGCTCCACCATCTCTGGGAATGCCCAACCATTTCTTTTATGTTCAATATTTTGTATTGGATTTTTTTGAGAAGAACAGAACATAACGAACAAAAAAGGAATACAAATAGAGGAATTCAACGTTTTTTGTCATACATTGGTACATAGTAAGACGATTATCTAAATGGATACAAATGTCAGAACAGAAGTAACCAACCTAAATGAGCAATGGAATCAGTTCCAGTTGTAGGGTAGTATGTATTGTCTCACACCTCCAGACACCCCAACTGGGAACAAACTGAGTCATGGAGGAGAGACAACATGACCGGCCCTCAGTTTTAATAGCTTTCTATTGAAATTTTATTTCAACAAAACATCGATTTTCATAATAACCTCACACCACATCACATATGTGAGTGTAAAGTAGTATCAGAAAAAAAATGACAAACATGTTGGTACTGTATCGAAGAGATCAGTAAATTTATAGCAGGGTGCGAAGAGAAAAGAATGCTTAAGATTGATCATGCCTTTTGATTTTGCATTTTGTACTCCAACTAGGGATCCCAGCGTTGAGAGAATTTGGATTGGCACCCATCTTTGTACGCCATTATGCATTCATATTGGAGAATGACATCAATGTGGTTTTTAACTTCAGTGATATTGGGGACAACAGATGATTTCCATTTCTAAGGATCATTAGGAGGTCTACAGCTAAAGTGTTAACCACTATAGGTCTCAACTGCAGTGGGTAGCTATCTATGTTTATGGAGAGAATAGCTTTCTCTATATTTGCTTTCATCAAGACCCCTGTCACTTCTGCCAGAAGTCTAAACACTGCGTTCCAAAAGCTCTGGATGTGTAAACACATCCATAGCATATGGGAAAAAGTTCTCACCATGCCACAGCCTCTCCAACAGGAGTTGTCCCCTCCCTTATTGAATTTGGCCGTGGAATAGGGAGTAAGGTACCACCTAAGATGAATTTTTTGGCCCATTTCCCAGTGGTTCGCACATTTAGAAAAGGCATAGTTGTGCAGAATGGCTGTTTGCCATTGCTTCTCTGAGTGGAATTTCTGCAGATCACGTTCCCATTTTATCAGAGGGGGGCTTTTTGCAAACTGTGCTTTTGAATTTAGTTCTAGATAAAACAGGCAGATACCCTTAGCATTTTTGGAATAATAGTTCCAAAATGACCAAACCGATTTAGAGATGTATAAAGCGGATACCGAATGATTACTAAGATAGGAAGCTATTTGCGCACATGTAAGGAACTCTTTAGGGGGTACCTGAAATTTAGTCTGTAAACTTCAGAAACATATAAGTTTCCCACTCGAGGTAATATAATCTATGGTGCGGATACCCTGGCTCATCCAATGTTTGAGGGACAAATTCGGTATTAAGATTTGGAGGACCTCAATAGGTATTAAAATATAGGAAGGTTGGGGAGATTCTTTGCTATTCTGGTGATAGTATGTCAATGCTGTTACTGCCGCTGCAATAAGCGGGTGTGCCTTAAAGTGTACTGTGTGGTTGGCTAAGGCTGCTATAAGTAGGTCCTTGAGACTATCAGATGGAACTGCATTTTGTTCCAGATCACACCAAGTTTTGAGATATGGGTGAGAGGTCCAATATTTTAATTGATCTAAGATAGCAGCCATGTGGTAGTCCTTAAGGATAGGGATTCCCATTCCTCCAGCTTTTTTATGTCGCCTTAGAATATAATTTGAGCATCTCGGTTATTTGTCTAACCATACAAGTTTAGAGAGATCCCCTTGCATAGGACTGGTAGAATTTTTCAGGGATACATATGGGCAAGGTTCTAAAAAAAAAAAAAAATAGAATTCGGGGAAGTAGAATCATCTTAAATGCGGCAAGTCTGCCTGTCCAAGAAAGGTAGAACTTCTTCATTCTCACTAATTCTCTGTGTATGGAATCTATTAGGGGGCAAAGTTTGCAGTGTATAGATTGGATAGAGGATTAGTGACATTAATTCCTAAATATTTAATGGAACCCTGCGCCCGGGAAAAGGAAGGCAACTCTTGATGTTTTTTTAAACTTTGTTTATGTTAACCCCTAAGATGTTGGATTTTGTAGCACTAACTTTATAGTAGGAAACCCGATTAAATTGTTTGAGAATTTCATATGGCCTAGGCAGAGAGAGAGGCGGTTGTGATAAAGTTAATATAACATCATCAGCAAATAATGAAATAGTATGAGTTTTGCCATGAATAGACATTCCTTTAATTTGTGGATCAGTGCGCAGTTTTTGAGCCAAGGGTTCCATGAGAAGGGCAAATATCAGGGGTAATAAGGGGCACCCTTGTCTTGAAAACATACCATCGACAAAGACGTATGCAAAAGGCTTGATGTATAGAGCAGAAATTGCCGCATGAATACCACCGGAAAGGCCAAATTTGTCTAATACCTTTGACAGGTAGCCCCAATGTATCCTGTCAAAGGCTTTCTCTGCATCCAATGTAAGAAACAGAGATGATGTGTCTGTAGTTTCCGCATGATGCATTAAATTTATGATGCATCTAGTGGCATCAGTGGCTTGTCTATTCAGGATAAATCCAACCTGGTCTACCTTAATAAGATTAGGGATAAATTGTGCAATCCTATTGGCCAAAAGTTTTGCACATATTTTCAAGTCTACATTGAGTAGACAAACCATTACTTTATACTGGGACTCTGTGCTAGCTTTCATCTTCAAAACCAATAAGACTCGGATACCAAAAAATCCTCTATTGTGTCTATTCGGATGTGAACCACCATCTTCCCCATCATCAGCAGGACCACTTAACCTTACCCAGTGGACTCATATAAGTCTCCTAGTGGATCGTAGGAAGATCATGTCCCATTGGATTAAATCAGTACCACCCAACCTCCCGGCAACACTATTGCTCTTCAACCTTGAGAGGCTGGACACCATCATACTGAACTTTCGTTCGACTTCACGCTTTTTTGCAAGATGGCGTAATTATATGGGGGTCACGTTCACCCAAAAGGAAGCGCAGGATCTCATGCATTAAATTTAGCTTCACAGATTGGTATCTTAAACAAGACCTCACCAATTCCCTAGGCAAACTTAAAGTATCCAACGTGTCTGACCCCTACATCTTCTTACCACCCTAGAGCCGCCACACCCTCATGAAGCTCTTTGGCGACCCAAGATTATTATTATTTTTTCCGAGACAGGTAGCCTTTTCTGTTATGCTGTCCTCTGAGACCACTACTTAGATACACCAAATTTTGCTTCCACTCCTGAAGGTACTAATGTTCACTATGTTGTTTCATTTTAAAATGCTATGCCATATTATTGTTTGCGGGTAAATATGCTTCCCTTGTCACCTTCCCCCTTTCCCCTCCTCCGCCATGTTTCCCCTCCCTTATCCGTGTTCAAGTTTTACTTTTCTTTTTTTCCTCAAGCTTACATCAGGGCTATTAAAGGGGTTGTAAAGGTTCGTTTTTTATTTTCTAAATAGGTTCCTTTAAGCTAGTGCGTTGTTGGTTCACTTACCTTTTCCTTTGATTTACCTTCTAAATGTTTTTTTTCTTTGTCTGAATTTCTCACTTCCTGTTTCTCCTCACTAAACTTCACACCATCATCCGAGTGGTGTGGAGTCAGCCAGAACAGCTTACTGAACAGCTTACTGAGGAGGAACAGGAAGTGAGAAATTCAGACAAAGAAAACAAAGAAAAAAAATATTTAGAAGGGAAATCAAAGGAAAAGTTAAGTGAACCAACAATGCACTAGCTTAAAGGAACCTATTTAGAAAATAAAAACGAACCTTTACAACCCCTTTAAACTCTTTGTTATGTACATGCATCTCTTATTGTACTTTGAAAATCTCAATAGATATTAGAGAAAAAAAAAAATCCCTCACTCATTCCTGAGGCCTGATCCCGCACTCCACCATCTGCCATTCCCCTGTCCAATGACAGTGCCCATGCTAGCTGCTGAGCTAATCTCATCGAAGACCTGAATCCCATGTGGATTCTAGGTCTGCAGGCATGGAGCTAAAGCCTCAACAAAAGTGTCAAATCATAAATATCAAGCTATCAAAACTCACTAGGGTAGTTTCATGAGGAATAAAAAAAAACACAGATGTAAACAGAAAAATACTTCGAGCCTATGGGGGAGATTTACTAAAACTGAAGCATTCAGAATTTGGTGCAGCTGTGCATGGTAGCCCCCTTCCTGCCAAAGCCATTTTTTGAGATACATCACTGCGTCGCTTTAACTGACAATTGCGCAGTCGTGCAACGCTGTACCCAAACAAAATTTACGTCCTTTTTCCCCCACAAATAGAGCTTTCTTTAGGCGGTATTTGATCACTGCTGCAGTTTTTATTTCTTGCGCTATAAACAAAAGAAGAGTGACAAGTTTGAAAAACACAAATTTTTTCCTCAGTTTAGGCCGATATGTATTCTTCTACATATTTTTGGTAAAAAAAATCACAATAAGCGTATATTGATTGGTTTGCGCAAAAGTTATAGCGTCTACAAAATAGGGGATAGATTTATAGCATTTTTATTATTATTTTATTTTTTACTAGTAATGGCGGCGATCTGCGATTTATATTGTGACTGCGATATTGCGGCGGACATATCGGACACTTTTGACACTATTTTGGGACCATTCACATTTATACAGCAATCCGTGCTATAAAAATGCATTGATTACTGTATAAATGTGACTGACAGGGAAGGGGTTAACACTAGGGGGCGGTCAAGGGGTTAAATATGTGTCTAAGGGAGTGATTCTAACTGTAGGGGGAGGGGACTCACAAGGGGAGGAGATCGATCGGAGTTCTTCTGTACAAGGAACACACCATTGGTCTCCTCTCTCCTCTCACGCGCATCGGGTTACCAGTGCCCCCTAGTGGCCCTCGAAGGCGAGGACGTCATATGACGCCCGCCCAGAACAAGAGCCGCACCGTCCAGCCATCATTTCCTGGCCGGCGGGCGGCAATCAGTTAAATAAGCTTTGAAAATAAAACCTGGAAACTGATTAGTTTCTATGCAGAGCTCCACCAAATGTTGTGTGCTTCAGTTTTAGTAAATCCCTTAAAAGTCTAAAAAGTGTGCCACAGTATAGGAAAGTTTATTGTTACCAGTAGGGATGAGCCGAACACCCCCGGGTTCAGTTCGCACCAGAACCTGCGAACGGACCAAAAGTTTGCGTGAACTTTAGAACCCTATTAAATACAATGGAGTCGAACGTTCGAAATCAAAAGTGCTAATTATCAAGGCTAATATGTAAGTTATTGTCCTAAAAAGTGTTTGGGGACCCGGGTCCTGCCCCAGGGGACATGTATCAATGCAAAAAAAGTTTTAAAAACGGACGTTTTTTCGGGAGCTGTGATTTTAATGATGCTTAAAGTGAAAAAAAAGTGAAATATTCCTTTAAATATCGTACCTGGGGGGTGTCTAAAGTATGCTTGTGAAGTGGCACGTGTTTCCCGTGTTTAGAACTGTCCCTGCAATATGGATGAAAATCATTGAGAAAAATGGCATGGGCACCCCCCCCCCCAGCCCACTAACAGCCCCTTTGGGTGTTGTATGGATATTTAAGCCTCATACACACGGTCGGACTTCCATCTGAATTTTCCCTGGATTTTTGTCTGAACGGAGTTGGCCGGGCACACCCATAGCATACACACCACAGGACTTTTCTGCAAACTTTCCCAAAACTTTTTGCAACATCACGTGGTTTTTCTGCTATTTTCTGCTCTTTACTGCCACCCTTTGGTCAACTTCTGCTATTGTTGGTTGATTTTAACATTAGTTGTTTTGTCCATCGGACAAAAGTCCTATGGTTTTCTGTACACACGGTCGGACTTTGCTCCATCGGACTTTTGTTGGCCAAAAGTTTGTCCGTTTACAGACCCAACTTTTGTCCGATGAAAACACAAAAGAAAACAAAAAAGTTTGTCGGATGGAGCGTACACATGGTCTGATTGTTGGTCCAACTTGCTCAAAATAAAGTTTGTTGGCCAAAAGTCCGACCGTGTGTATGGGGCTTAAGGGGAACCCCACACCCAAATTTATAAAAGGCCCTATATACTCTGAACAGCAGTATACAGGCGGTGCAAACAAGACAGGGACTGTAGGTTTGTTCTTAAGTAGAATCTGTTTGCAATTTGGAACAGGTACATTTTTTAAGTGTAGCTCCAGCCCAAAAATCAATTTTTAAGCTTTTGGAAAACATAGGGAAGGGTTATCACCCCTGTAACATTTGTTTTGCTGTCTGTGCAGTGTGCACCTGTTCAGAACATTTCACCTCACTTTCCGTCCCAATGACAAATGTTTTTGAAAATTAGTTTTTTTTTGGAAACGAGGATTGGTGATAAAGCATCAATGGAGAGGAGACACCTTTTTCGCATATTAACTCTTACAGGGGAGAATTTCCCTTCCTAGGGGTAGTTTTCCTCTCACTTCCTGTTGTCTACTTCCGTTTGCAAGTAGCAGTCGTTTGTAAGTTGGATGTTTGAAAGTAGGGGCCTGCCGTAAATACTCTGCAGAAATTTGGCCCTTAGGTGTTGGTGTTGCCACAACACTGTAAGCCCTCACAGTTACTCCTGGTGGGCGCTGGAACGCCCTGCTGTGAACTATTATATCAAGAATTGTAATTACATGCCATTGTTGAACAGTGGTAGGAAAAATTGGGCCTTTGGTGGTAGTGGTGGTGTTGCTGGTGCCACAACACTGTAAGTCCTCACAGTTACTCTTGGTGGGCGCAGGAATGGGCCCAGCTGTGAAATATTAGATCAAGAATTGTAAGTGCATGCCCTTGTTGAACAGGGCCAGAAAAGTTGTGCCTTTGGTGGTGGTGTTGCCACAACACTGTAAGCCCTCACAGTTACTCTTGGTGGGCGCAGGAATGGGCCCTTCTGTCAATTTTTAGATCAAAAATTGTAATTACATGCCCCTGTTAAACAGAGGCATAAAAATTGGCCCTTAGGCACACGGTGCCACAACACTGCAACCCCTGACAGATACTGTACTTGGAGCGCAGCAATGAGCCCTGCTGCAAAGTATTGTATCAAAAATTGTAATCACACGCCCCTGTTAAACAGGGGCAGAAAAATTGGGCTTTAGGCACTGGTGCTGGTGCCACAACACTGCAACCCTCACAGATACTCTAGTTGGAGCGCAGGAATGAGCCCTGCTGCAAAGTATTGCATTCAAAATTGTAAATACATGCCCCTGTTAAACAGGGGCTGAAAATTGGGCCTTAGCCACTGGTGGCGGTGCCCAGAAACAAAAATGTTCTTACAGTAGGTGCCGCCGACATTGTATATTCATCGCGATCCCATCGTGGAGATTCTCTGCGACAGGGTGCCGACATCTCGGCGACAGGGTGGCGACACATCTCGCGCTCGCTGCAATAGCGAGGAGACGCGCCACTGTATTGAACGGGATCCAACGTGGATTCCCACCAATACCAGGCACTGTGTTTGGTATGAATCCTGAGCGGGAACTCCACGCCAATTTTTAAATAAAAAAATGGCATGGGTTCCCCTCCAGGAGCATACCAGGCCCTTCGGTCTGGTATGGATTTGAAGGGGAATCCCCTAAGCCGAAAAATCGGCGTGGGGGTCCCCCTCAAAATCCAAACCAGACCCTTTTCCGAGCACGCAACCTGGCAGGCCGCAGGGGAAGAGGGGGAGGCGAGAGCGCCCCCCTCCCTCCTGAACCATACCAGGCCGCATGCCCTCAACATGGGGGGGTTTGGTGCTCTGGGGCAGGGGGGCGACCTGCGGCCCCCCCACCCTAAAGCACCCTGCCCCCATGTTGATGGGGACAAGGGCCTCTTCCCGACAACCCTGGCCATTGGTTGTCGGGGTCTGCAGGCGGGGGCTGACCGGAATCCGGGAGCCCCTTTTAATAAGGGGGCCCCCAGATGCTGGCCCCCCACCCTATGTGAATGAGTATGGGGTACATCGTACCCCTACCCATTCACCTGGTGGAAAAAAAATGGCAATAAAAAAACACACACAGATTTTTAAAGTAATTTATTACACAGCTCCGGGGGTCTTCTTCTGACTCCAGGGGTCTCTTCCGACTTCAGGGGTCTCCGGTGTCGTCGCCGCGCTCTCCGGTTCTTTCTTCCTTCTGCCGGGCCTCCGCTATCTTCTTCCAGCTCTTTTGCTAGCGGGAACCGGTCTTCTCCTTCGCCTTCTTCCCTCTTCTCCTCTCCGGTTCTTCCTTCTGCCGGACCTCCGCTATCTTCTTCCAGCTCTTTTGCTAGCGGAGGCCCGGTCTTCCCCGTCGTCTCGTCCGGCTCTCCGTTGTCCTTCTGCCGGCCCCTCCACTATCTTCTTCCAGCTCTTTTGCTAGTGGAGGGGCCCGGTCTTCCCGTCACCATCGGCGTCTCCTTCCCTCTTCTCCTCCCGCTGTAATGCTGGCTTTATCGGTCCGCAGCGATTTATATAGGCTTCTCATGACATCACAGTCACATGCTCCGGGTGGCCCCGGAGCATGTAACTGTGACGTCATGGGAACAGTGGGCTGAAAAATTGGGCCTTAGCCACTGGTGGTGGTGCCCAGAACCAAAAATGTTCTTACAATGTTCTTACAAGCTATCAGCATGATCATTGAGGAGGAAGAGGATAGTCACTCAGCATAACAGGATAGTCACTTAGCATCAGCATAGGCAGTCTTGAAGGGATCTGACATTTTAAAGAAAATTATTCTGTTACATCAGCATCAGGTGCTTGGTAGCTGGTGGTGATCCAAGACTGATTCATTTTTATGAAGGTCAGTCGATCGACCGAGTCGGTGGACAGGCGCACCCTGTGATCGGTTGCAAAGCCTCCAGCAGCACTGAATGTGCGTTCCAAAAGAACGCTGGATGCAGGACAGGCCAGTACCTCAATTGCATACTGTGCAAGCTCTGGCCAGTGATCCATCCTCAAGACCCAGTCACCCAGAGGATTTTCGGTGGGAAAGGTGTCCAAGTCTGATGTTGCCCCTAGGTATTCCTGCACCATGTAAACCAGATGCTGGCGATGGTTGCTGGAAACGATCATACCTTGGGGCTGCATACTAAAAAATTGTCTGAACTCATCGTCAGACGGAAACCTTCTCCACTGCTCCTTCTTTGACTGACCAAAGCCTCAGCAACACGTTGTCCAGGACCAGGAATTTGTAACCTCCCAGGTTCTGGGACCGCATTTCACAGACCTTTCTGCAAGGCCTCCTGAAGATGCTTCATCCTCTGCTCCCTCTGCGACGGCAAGTTAAGGTCCGCAACCTTACCCTTATAACGTGGAACAAGGAGGGTTGCCAGCCAGTAATGATCCCTCTCCTTGATAGCAGGAATACGAGGATCCCTCTGCAGGCTTTGCAGGATCAGGGAGGCCATGCAGCGTAGGTTTGCTGAGGCATTTGGTCCAGAGTCCTCTGGGTCACTCAGGACGACCTGATCTGCAGCCACCTCCTCCCAGCCACGTACAAGTCTATGGGTGTCTTGGGACTGTAATTGATCCCTTGAAGACTGCTGCTGATGCTGAGTGCTAGGCTCCACCTCCATGCTGACACAATCCTCCTCCTTCTTGTCCTCTTCCTGTGTGATACCCGGGCCAGCAGGAACACTGTCTGGATAAAGGGGGCCTTGAGAGGTAAGGAAGTCCTCCTCTTCCTGCCTCAAGTGCCCTGTCCATTATTCCACACAGCGTGTGCACCAACAGGTGGACAATAGGGACAGTGTCACTGATGCATGCACTGTCACTGCTCACCATCCTCGTGGCCTCTTCAAATGGTGCCAGGACAGTGCATGCATCCCTGATCACGGCCCACTGGCGTGGGGAAAAAAAATCCAAGCTCCCTTGACCTTGTCCTGGTGCCATATTGCAACAGATACTCATTGATGGCCCTCTGCTGTATGTGCAGCCGCTGCAGCATGGCCAACGTAGAGTTCCACCTGGTGGGCATGTCACAGATTAGGCAGTTCTTGGGCAGGTTGGATTCCTTTTGCAGGTCAGCCAGCCGAGCACTGGCATTATATGACCAGTGGAAATGCCCACAGAGTTTCCTGGCCTGCTTCAGGACCTCCGGTAAGCCCAGGTACCTGCCCAGTAACCGCTGCACCACCAAGTTAAGGACGTGAGCCAAACAGGGCACATGGGTCAGTTGTCCCTGTCGGAGGGCAGAGAGGAGGTTGGTGCCATTATCGCAAACCATCTTTCCTGGCTTAAGCTGGCGTGGCGTCAACCACCTCTGAGCCTGCCCCTGCAGAGCGGACAGAATCTCTGCCCCAGTGTGGCTCCTATCCCCCAAGCACACCAGCTCAAGCACCGCATGGCATCTTTTTGCCTGCGTACTTGCGTAACCCCTTGAACGCCTACGGAGCACAGGTAGAGGCCATGGAGGAAGAAGAAGAGGAGGGGGTGGAGGAGAGAGGTGTGTCAGAATCACCAGTAGTAACATTTTGGAAGCGTGGTGGCGGAACAACCTCCAACACTACTGCACCCCGTCCTGCATCCTTCCCAGCTGCCAGCAGAGTCACCCAATGCGCCGTGAAAGATAGGTAACGTCCCTGTCCATGCCTGCTGGACCATGAGTCAGCGGTACTATGCACCTTACTGCTGACCGCCCTGTCCAGCGAGGCCAAGACATTGCCTTCCACATGCCGGTAGAGAGCCGGAATCGCCTTCCGTGAGAAAAAGTGGCGTTTGGGAACCTGCCTCTGAGGAACCGCACATTCCACAAACTCACGGAAGGGGACAGAGTCTACCAACTGAAAAGGCAGCAGTTGAAGTGCTAGCAATTTAGCCAAGCTAGCATTCAACCGCTGGGCATGTGGATGGCTGGGAGCGAACTTATTTTGGCAGTGCAGCAGCTGGGGCAGGGAAATTTGCCTGGTACAATCGGACGTCGGTGTGCAGATTGCCCGCAAGTACTTTGCTGTGACACACCTAATTCTACACTTTCATTCCTTTCAGTGCAGGTTTTAGAGAGGACTGAAGGTATAGTGGGGTTGGAGATCCCAGCTGATGAGGAGCAAAGAGAGGTCAGCTTTGTTCTTTGGTGTGGGCCTTTTAGGTACGCTTGCCAACTAACTGCATGGCAGGTCGACATATGTCTGGTCAAGCACGTGGTGCCCAAGCAGCTGATGTTTTGGCCACGCGAGATACGCTTCAGACATATGTTGCAAATGGCAACGGTGCGATCTGCTGCACACGTCTGAAAAAAGTCCCACACCAAAGAACTTTTGGAATAACGCACAGAGACAGCAGCGCCCTGCACATTCGGAGCTCTGCGGTGTGATGCAGTCGATGTGCTGCCCTTAAGCTGGCCCCTGGAGGGCATCCTGCCTCGTTGGAGGTGTGCCTCCTCCTCCTCCTCCTCTCTCCTATCAGGCACCCACGTGGAATCAGTGACCTATCATCCCCTCCCTCCTCATCACTGGAGCAAATCTGGTAGTATGCTGCAGCTGGGGGAACATGACTGCCAGATAGCTGTCCTTGTTGGGCACCCCCTCTCTCTGGGCTCACGTTACTACCCCCTCTCTCTGGGCTCACGTTACTGCCTTCCTCTAGCTGGGTTCCATCATCGGAGCCTTCAAAACGCTGGGCATCCTCCTGGAGCATGTACCCAACACTGTGGTCAAACAGTTTGGGGGACTCCTCAGGAGGACATGGTGGGGCTAGGGAAGGAGTGACTGATGCCATTGAGCCGAGGGAAGAGGCCACTTTGGCAGCTGCTTTGCCAGACAAAGTACCCTGAGCCTGGGTGAGAGAGGATGAGGAGGATGAGGACGGCTTGATCATCCACTCTACCAAGTCTTGGGCATGTTGCGGCTCAACAGGGCCACTTGCCGAAAAGAAGGACAAGCGTGTCCCACGGCCACGTGCTGATGAGGATGCACCGTGTCCACGACCAGCAGCACTGTTGCCTCTAGACACAGAGCATCCTTGCCCTCTTTTATTGCCTCGTGACTGTCTGCCTCTCCTTGTTTGCCTTCCAGACATACTAATGGTCTGCAGTGAGATGTAGCTGCACAAAGGTGGGATGTGTGTAGATTGTCTTCAGTTAGTTTTAGGTGAACACTGTGCAGACGACACAGTACACTAACTGAAAATACTGTGGTTTTATTATGAGAACACCACAAATTGTATACAGTGAACGCTGTGCAAAGGACAGAAGTACTGCAGTACACTAAATTAAATTAATGCAGCTCCCTGCCTGTGGTTTTATTATGAGAACACCACTAATTGTATTCAGGTAAGCTTTAGGTGAACGCTATGCAAAGCACACAGTACACTAAGTGCAGCTAGCACAATCACCTGCCTGCCTGTCACAGTATAGAGAATAACAGGAACGTATCTAGCTAAACTGAATACAGTGTATAAATATATATACAAAAAATCATATTAAAAATTCATAGTCCATATGATAAACAGCGCTAGTTATGGATAAGTGTCCAAAAGCACACAGTACACTTGAGTGATGACTTTGCAACAGTCTAATTAAAAGTGAAGTTTCTTCTGTGTATATGGTCTGTAGTGCACCCTACACCAATCAAAAATCTTCACCACGAGTGAGGCACACTCCCCCTCTGGGGTTCAAACTCACCACAAGGATGAAAAAGATAAGCCTTTCAAATCTGTAGGTAATCTCGCTCCAACTTCAGTCATCACCACCAGGGTAGTAAGGGTTAAAATCCTCAGGAACACATATAAGGACATAAAGCACCAAATAGTGTAATATTGCTTTAATAAGGAAATCCCCCAATACAATATCCCTGTATCAAATGCACGTACATAAAATTCACTTGTTAAAAGCACATAGAAATGAAGAGTGTATTCACCGCTAATCCGACCCAAGAGGGCGTCCGTGTTGCAAACGTGACGCTGTAATATCTTTTCCTAGTATGGGACAGCTGGCCGTGGAGTTCACTCTGCACTTCCTGGTTACAGAGACGCTGCGGTATCTGAGCCCTGACCGGTTTCGTCACAGGCTGACTTCAACTGAGGGCACAGATAGACAGCGTCGGCGTGCGTACTATCATCACCCCGCTCCTCATCCATTGGCTGGAGCGCCGCTATCGAACCGCCCTGATTGGTGCTTGTCAGGGCGGAAGATTCATGCGCCCGTCGTCAGATCGGAGCATTCTGGTGGAGTGATCAGACTGCATGAATGACTACACAACCAAACGGAGCTAATTCAGCATAAATGTTATGGCTAATACACCAGCGTATACACATAATAGACTTGTCTTATCCTAAAAGATCATCTCACGGTCAGTGCTGTGCAAACCATGTGTGTTATTCACATTAAAACAAACAAAACTGTGTTTGAAATGCCTTATGAGGCAGCTCTTTAAAAGTTGCCTCTAAAGTAATAAACAAAAAGTAGTAAACAAAAAGTAATAAGCAGGAAAAAGGAAATTTCTTTAAAAGAGAGCACTATGGAAATCTAGGATTAACAGCACCAGCTATTTTTCAATGACACAGATGTTAATATAATCTGTATCATAAGTGGTGTAGTCTTCCTCAGCTCAAATATTTACAGAAAAACACATTCAGACTTTGCAGCCATCCTGTGTATATCAGTATATTCTAGAGACAAAATATATCCAAAGTTGGGGTTCAAGCCCAATAATCCCAATATTAAAGATGGATTAGCAAAGGATAAATAATATTGTAGGACATATAAATATGAAATACATATATACGTAAAAATACACACATATATATATACACATATATATATATATATAAAACCCTAATGTACATAGAGTATAAATTTCACGTAAACTAGATGACAAAATCTTTAAAATTAAAATAAAATTAGATTCATAATTAGATTTAAAATAAGCAAGGCAAAGCTATAATTTAGCTTTAAGTGTGGGGAAACATTAATCCTATATGAGATAGCTGATCCTAGGGGTGATGATAGTACGCATGCCGACGCTGGCTATCTGTGCCCTCAGTTGAAGTCAGCCTGTGACGAAACCGGTCAGGGCTCAGATACCGCAGCGTCTCTGTAACCAGGAAGTGCAGAGTGAACTCCACGGCCAGCTGTCCCATACTAGGAAAAGATATTACAGCGTCACGTTTGCAACACGGACGCCCTCTTGGGTCGGATTAGCGGTGAATACACTCTTCATTTCTATGTGCTTTTAACAAGTGAATTTTATGTACGTGCATTTGATACAGGGATATTGTATTGGGGGATTTCCTTTTTAAGCAATATTAAACTATTTGGTGCTTTATGTCCTTATATGTGTTCCTGAGGATTTTAACCCTTACTACCCTGGTGGTGATGACTGAAGTTGGAGCGAGATTACCTACAGGTTTGAAAGGCTTATCTTTTTCATCCTTGTGGTGAGTTTGAACCCCAGAGGGGGAGTGTGCCTCACTCGTGGTGAAGATTTTTGATTGGTGTAGGGTGCACTACAGACCATATACACAGAAGAAACTTCACTTTTAATTAGACTGTTGCAAAGTCATCACTCAAGTGTACTGTGTGCTTTTGGACACTTATCCATAACTAGCGCTGTTTATCATATGGACTATGAATTTTTAATATGATTTTTTGTATTTATTATTTTATATATATGAGGTTCTCATGTGTATAGAATTTAAATAGCTGCTATATATTTATCTATAACTTTTATCATACGTTTTAGTAACCTTGATGAATTTGAGTTTACTGTTGTCTTCTATTCCTATTAACCTCTTAACTGCTTAGCCGGAGAGGTTATTTTCTGAAATAGCAATTTAGCATTTAGGCGCCGAGCAGTGCATATTTGGGCCATTTTACTTTGCACCTTCCTTTTATTTTATTCTACATATCTTTTTGCCTGGCAGCCATGGATGCACTGCTATTCTTGACTAATAGGAATATAGATATTAACAGTATTTTCACTGTTAATGAGCACACTACTGCACAACTAAACTACAATGGGGTCATGACCGCTCTTGGTAACTCACTAGAAAAACAAGTGAGAACCTGGTGGGATATATGCACCTTAGAACAATATCTAAAAGAACGGATTATTATTAAAAGCTTAAGATGGGAAGTAGTACCCCAGGATGGTTTAGATGACCCCGAGTCCATGCCCGAATGGCTGGAATTTTTTAATGGGGTAGGTTTTAAACTGCAGGGATTGATTTTAAAAAGGAAAAAGAAAAAGATGGTGAAACTAGAAATAAGGATAAATGACTTACAAAAACAATTAGACCCTATCAAAGATAAACAAGTCATAGATTTTAATACACGCATAAAGAAAAAATTAGAAAAGGTGGATAAGGAAACTCAGAAAAAGAAAACTAAAAAATTCCACAGAGACTTAGGAGACTTTCGTTCGAATACGATTTACCTATGGCAACAACTAAACCCCACTGAAGCAAGAGACATAGAAGGCATAACAATGGAAACTCAGCATGACACCAATATTGGAAGTCAACAGCCCTCTAGCAGTCAACCATTACCCATAGTTGACAGGAGAGACTTGGGCACTCAGCATGCCCCTATCAACCACTCCACACCAATCAGAAATGATTATAACTATGGAAGGGGGAAACCAAGAAGACCTGGACCATCGAATCCTCAACACAGACCACCACCGACAGACGACTATTACCCGGTACCGGTATATAATAGGTACGATCCCTTATGGGATGATAGAAATAGACAACAATACCAGTCACCCCGGTCCTCTTTTTTAGGGAGAGGCAGGGGATGGCAGAAGAGGGGCAGAGGATCGAACAACCAGAGAGGACGAATGCCAACTTACCCACAACAAGGGACAGAATACAGGGGACCACAACATGCACCTATGCAGAGAGACCCACAGTGGAGAGATCCCCCACATTGGGAACGAGACAGGATGCAACAACCAGGCCCAAGGAGAGAAGGAGTAGAGGCTGCAGGGCCGGACGAAGGACACAAGAAAAGAAGTCGAAAGGAGTACGAGAAGGATTACGATTAGATGGCATTTTTAACTTAACAGATGTGATTTTAACAGATAAAGAGACTAATATTTTAAATTTGGGACTTAAATGTGGCTTACATCGTCCAATTAATAAATTTAACGTGTTTATAGATATAAACAAATATATGAGGAAACTGAACATGAAAAAATATTTTTTAAGTAAAAACTCAAATCCTGTAACAAGTGTCTCATTAGTACCAACAGATAGTGGTTTACGAAACAAATCACTCTTTAACCCTTTATTGGGCACTAACCAACCCTTGGATGTGTTTAAAGGACTGATTATTCGTGATTTGGAACACATCAAACCAAAGAGAAACGTTATTCCACGGTACATAAAGGAAGGTATAGAACTCCTAGAGAAGAGAAAGGAGATAGTGGTTAGGCCAGCAGATAAAGGAGGAGGGGTGGTAATCCTCAGTAAAGAGTTTTGCCATGACCAACTAATACAGATGTTATCAGAAGAAGCAACATATGTGAAGTTGGAAAAAGACCCCACTACACAATATGAAATGAATTTACAGAAACTGGTCGAAATGGGCTTCCAAACTAGAGCACTATCTTCACGTGAGAGGACGTACTTGGTACCTAGTAGTAGTCGGATACCTACTATCTATACTCTCCCCAAGATCCATAAAGATCTTAACCTTCCACCAGCAAGACCGATTGTGAATGGGATTGGATCAATCACTTCACGTCTGGGTCAATATCTTGACCACTACCTCCAGAGCAGTGTGACATCGACGGTGGCCTACCTAAGGGATACTAAAAACCTCTTGACACTATTACAGGAAATTGATTTGTCTGGAAAAGAAGAAGTGTTTCTGGTTACTGCAGACGTCTCGTCGCTATATACAATTATTCAGCATGACGATGCACTTCTGGCCTTAAATTGGGCATTAAGTAAACGAGAAGATATCTCCCATTCACAAAAGGTGTTCCTACGCAATGCCCTTGACTTTGGTCTAGGGCACAACTATTTTTGGTTCGATGGAAGTTTTTATTCCCAAAAGAAGGGAGTAGCTATGGGAGCCAAATTTGCTCCGAGCATAGCTAACCTATTTATGTCAGAGTGGGAGGATAAAACAATTTTCCACAAAAAACGTAATGAACTACTACTGTATCGACGATATATCGACGATTTATTCCTCATTTGGGCAGGATCAACAGCGTCATTGGAAACCTTTTTGGAAGAATTAAACCAGAATACTAACAACATCAACCTTATTTGTGAATACAATAAGGAAAGTATCCATTTTTTAGATCTTCATTTTATTTAGAAATGGCAATAAACTGGGCACTAAGGTTTACTTTAAGCCCACAGATGCTAATAGCTTTCTTCCCACACAAAGCGGGCATCATCCCGCATGGCTAAGAAACATCCCTAAAGGCCAACTTATGCGGGTAAGACGTAATTGCTCTGACGATGCTGACTTTTTATCCCAAGCTGATGTGTTGAAGAATAAATTTATTGAAAAAGGCTATAAAGAAACACAATTGAATAAAATTATTGAAGATCTCGCAGCCACTCCCAGAATCAATTATCTGAACAAGAACCCTTCGCAATGCCAAAAAAGTAAAACCAACTACGAATGGAGTTTTATATCTGGATACCATTCTCAGTACAAAGAGGTGGAGCAAATTTTTACCTCTCATTGGCATATACTCCTACTTGACAAAATCCTCAAAATACATATACCAATAAGACCCACTTTTATATATAGGAAAGCTCCTAATTATGGAGATAGGGTCGTTAAGAAGGTGTTGGATGCACCAAAAAAAAAACCCTCTTTTTGGGATAAGGATGGCTTTTATGCCTGCAGGAAATGCCGTCCTTGTAGAGAGGTGAATAAACCTCTCAGAGCACCGGAAAATTTTACCTCTACGTTTAATAACAGAGAGTTTGCCATAAGGGACTTCATTACCTGCAACACCACTTATGTGGTGTATGTTTTGGAATGCCCTTGTAAATTATTGTACATAGGTCGTACCAAAAGAGCTCTCAAAGTATGAGTTGCTGAGCATATGGCAAACATCAAAATTGGGTATAAAGACCATAATGTCTGTCTACATTTTAAATTGTTCCACGACCAAAACCCCGCAGGGCTCAAGTTTTGGGGTGTGGACCACCTGAAACCACCATGGAGGGGGTCCAATTTAGTAAGAGAATTATCCAAGCTTGAGACCCAATGGGTTTATTCTGTTGATACTTTATCACCTAAGGGGTTGAACGTAGATTTAGATATTAATTGTTTTATTAGTGATTATTAATATCCTTTTTAGTGGGTTTTAGTAGTTTTTATTAGTGTTTTGCAATGGTTTTATTGGTTTATTGACACTTTTACTACGTCTACGTCCGTTTCATATTGTCTTAAACTAGCTTACCAACACTTTTAACTATACATTAGAACACCCGCTCCTCATATTTTGCCTGTAAGGTCCCTGTTATCCTTGACTGATTTCATACAGGATCAGCTATCTCATATAGGATTAATGTTTCCCCACACTTAAAGCTAAATTATAGCTTTGCCTTGCTTATTTTAAATCTAATTATGAATCTAATTTTATTTTAAAGATTTTGTCATCTAGTTTACGTGAAATTTATACTCTATGTACATTAGGGTTTTATATATATATATATATATATATATATATATATATATGTGTATATATATATATGTGTGTATTTTTACGTATATATGTATTTCATATTTATATGCCCTACAATATTATTTATCCTTTGCTAATCCATCTTTAATATTGGGATTATTGGGCTTGAACCCCAACTTTGGATATATTTTGTCTCTAGAATATACTGATATACACAGGATGGCTGCAAAGTCTGAATGTGTTTTTTCTGTAAATATTTGAGCTGAGGAAGACTACACCACTTATGACACAGATTATATTAACATCTGTGTCATTGAAAAATAGCTGGTGCTGTTAATCCTAGATTTCCATAGTGCTCTCTTTTAAAGAAATTTCCTTTTTCCTGCTTATTACTTTTTGTTTACTACTTTTTGTTTATTACTTTAGAGGCAACTTTTAAAGAGCTGCCTCATAAGGCATTTCAAACAGTTTTGTTTGTTTTAATGTGAATAACACACATGGTTTGCACAGCACTGACCGTGAGATGATCTTTTAGGATAAGACAAGTCTATTATGTGTATACGCTGGTGTATTAGCCATAACATTTATGCTGAATTAGCTCCGTTTGGTTGTGTAGTCATTCGTGCAGTCTGATCACTCCCCCAGAATGCTCCGATCTGACGACGGGCGCATGAATCTTCCGCCCTGACAAGCACCAATCAGGGCGGTTCGATAGCGGCGCTCCAGCCAATGGATGAGGAGCGGGGTGATGATAGTACGCACGCCGACGCTGTCTATCTGTGCCCTCAGTTGAAGTCAGCCTGTGACGAAACCGGTCAGGGCTCAGATACCGCAGCGTCTCTGTAACCAGGAAGTGCAGAGTGAACTCCACGGCCAGCTGTCCCATACTAGGAAAAGATATTACAGCGTCACGTTTGCAACACGGACGCCCTCTTGGGTCGGATTAGCGGTGAATACACTCTTCATTTCTATGTGCTTTTAACAAGTGAATTTTATGTACGTGCATTTGATACAGGGATATTGTATTGGGGGATTTCCTTATTAAAGCAATATTACACTATTTGGTGCTTTATGTCCTTATATGTGTTCCTGAGGATTTTAACCCTTACTACCCTGGTGGTGATGACTGAAGTTGGAGCGAGATTACCTACAGATTTGAAAGGCTTATCTTTTTCATCCTTGTGGTGAGTTTGAACCCCAGAGGGGGAGTGTGCCTCACTCGTGGTGAAGATTTTTGATTGGTGTAGGGTGCACTACAGACCATATACACAGAAGAAACTTCACTTTTAATTAGACTGTTGCAAAGTCATCACTCAAGTGTACTGTGTGCTTTTGGACACTTATCCATAACTAGCGCTGTTTATCATATGGACTATGAATTTTTAATATGATTTTTTGTATTTATTATTTTATATATATGAGGTTCTCATGTGTATAGAATTTAAATAGCTGCTATATATTTATCTATAACTTTTATCATAAGTTTTAGTAACCTTGATGAATTTGAGTTTACTGTTGTCTTCTATTCCTTTTAACCTCTTAACTGCTTAGCTGGAGAGGTTATTTTCTGAAATAGCAATTTAGCATTTAGGCGCCGAGCAGTGCATATTTGGGCCATTTTACTTTGCATCTTCCTTGTATAAATATATATACCGTATATACTCGAGTATAAGCCGAGATTTTCAGGCCTTTTTTTGGGCTGAAAATGCCCCCCTCGGCTTATATTTGAGACAGTGTAGCTGAAAATATTGAGAGGCTGCGGGCGTCCATCGTTTAAAACTTGCGGTCTCCTCCTGGTCTCTTCCGTGATAGGCGGAACTGTGTCTGCTGAGAAACGCATATCACGAACGTTCTCTCATACTCAACCATCCCAGCAGACACTGTGTTCAGTGTTCCGCCAATCACGGATGCCTTTTCATCCTCGGACAAGAGGACATCCGTGATTGGCGGAACACTGAACACAGTGTCTGCTGGGAAACTGAGTCCGAGGATGAGAGAGCATTCGTGATAGGCGGAACTGTGTCTGCTGAGAAACGCCTATCACAGAAGGGACCAGGAGGAGACCGCGAGTTTTAAACAATGAATGGACACTCGCAGCCTCTCAATTTCAGGTACACCGACAACGGGCACAGTGAGGATTGGCACAGTGACGATGGGCACAGTGAGGATTGGCACAGAAAGGATGGGCACAGTGAGGTGGCAATGGGCAGAGTGAGGTTGGGCACAGTGACAATTGGCACAGTGACAATTGGCACAGTGAGGTTGCAATGGGCACAGTGAGGCGTGCAAATGGGCATTGTTGACCCTCTTCCACTTACAGTAGCTGCTGCATTCTCACCCTCGGCTTATACTCGAGTCAATAGGTTTTCCCAGTTTTTTGTGGTAAAATTAGGTACCTCGGCTTATACTCGAGTATATACGGTACAACACCTAGGATGCATATATATCCTCTACACACTGTAACTCCAGCTAACTGACTCGCCTGCCTGCTATATCTAACTCAATATAAATGACACTGTCTCTCTCTCTCTCTGTAAGCTCTCTCTTTAACCAACACCGCAACACACTACACAAGGCCGCAACGGAGGAGGCCTTATATAGGGTGGGGCGTGTACTAAACCCCCTGAGAGATAATTGGCCAAAGCCACCCTGGCTTTGGGCAATTATGGCTCTCCGTTTTTTGCGCGCTGTGATTGGCCAAAGCATGCGGGTCATAGTGCATGCTTGGCCAATCATTAGCCAGAAATGCACTGCGATGCCGCAGTGAAATATGGGCTGCGACGCGCCACTTGAATTTGGCGCGAACGGCCCATAATGTTCGCAATTCGGCAAACAACCGAACAGCCAATGTTCGAGTCGAACATGGGTTTGACTTGAACACGAAGCTCTTCCCTAGTTACCAGTTGCAACTAATCAGAATCCTTATTTTAGTTTTTCAGTCACTGGGGGTTATTTACAAAAGGCAAATCCATTTTTCACTAACAAGTGCAAATTACAAGTGCACAGTGCACTTGGAAGTTCAGCCGCTGTAAATCTGAGGGGTAGATCTGAAATGAGGGGAAGCTCTGCTGATTTTTTTAATCCAATTCTGTACAAGCTAAAATGCTGTTTATTTTCCTTGCATGTCCCCCTCGGATCTACAGCGACTGCACTTCCAAGTGCACTTTCAGTGCAATTTCAAGTGTTCTTTGCAGTTGCCATGGTGCTGCACATTTGATCGATTCTGACACTAGCCATTTGATGGCTTGACATATTGGTGGAAAGTGTGACTTTTATCATTCACTGCATGCCTTGAATGTGATGCCGCGTACACACGACCATTTTTCTCGTCGGGAAAAATTTCATTTTTTCTCTTTGACGAGAAAAACGCCCGTGTGTGGACTTTCCAGCATTTTTCCCAACGACAAAAACGGCAAGAATCACGACGAGAAAAATTAGAACATGTTCTATTTTTTCTCGTCGTGATTCACAGCATTTTTTTCCGCGGCAGTTTTCCCATAGGGAAACACTGCCAGGGAGCCTACACACGGTCGGTTTTCTCGACCAAGAGAAAAAATGTCATGAAAACCGGCCGTGCATAGGGGACCAAGCCGGTCCTCGTTTTTCATGTCGAATTTCTTGGCGGTGTTTTCACCGTCGAGAAAATCGATCGTGTGTACACGGCATAACTGTTTTGGGAAACAGATAAATTGGTGGGCTTAGTTTCACTTTCATGGTCAGCCAGTGCCAATCATGTTATATGTCGAGACATTCCAAGTCTCAGTAATTTTTCTCTCCCATATAATTCATCCCTGCTACAGCATCAATGCTTGCACCATAGGTTAGTGTATAAGAGATTTTGAGATTAATGATATTGCATAAGCCTTTATTTATACAGTATAGCATATTTCTATTAATGCCCATTCAGTTTCTGTTTTATATATTTCAGTTTAGCTTTTACCACTTTTAGGCTGGGTTCATACCAGTCCGGTGCGAATTCCAGCTCTGTTCTCTGTACGAAGAGAAGAAGCAGCTGTTCAGCGCTTCCTCTGAGTTGTAGCTGCGGATCAAATGAGCAGGGAGAGGAGGAGGTGTAGTGAGCAGGGGGAGAGAATGCATGTTCACAACGGAATGCATCTGCGAATCAGATGCATGTCCTTAGAAGATAATGGGCCTGAATTCGCACCTGAGCCAGAACGCATTGCCTAGAAAATGCACAAGTTTTTTCTGCATTGCGCAGTGCAAAGTCCCCGCAGATATGTGAACCAGTCTCATACAAATCCATGTATTTTAAAATGTCTTGCGAATTGGATGCGTTGTAAGCTGCATCCAATTTGCATAGGTATGAACCGAGCCTGACTGGATGAAATACTTATCTTGATGTATAATGCTGATATACAGAGTAATCAGCCTTTGTTAAGAAAACATTTAATTTTAGGTAGCTTTTAAAGTGGTTGTAAACCCACTAAAAGTTTTTTTTTTTTTTAGCCAACCTGCAAGAGAAAGGCATAATGAGCTAGTATGACTAGCATACTAGCTCATTATGTACCACTTACCTTAGATCAGGGCCCCCGAAGCAGTCCACGTTCCTCTGTCCAGACGCAGACATCACTGCGGCGATAGCCGGAATGTTACTTCCGGGTATCGCCGCACCAGCCAATCACAGCGCCGCTCCGGCGCTGTGATTGGCCGGAGCGGCGAAGACGTGACTCCGCGCATGCGCATGAGAGCCGTCACATTCGGCTACGCCCAGCGATTAAGATGGCTCCATTAACTTACATTGATTTCCTCAGCCAGCGCGACTTGAGGCGACTAGGGGCGACCTGGGGCGATTTGAAGTCGGATCCCAAGTTGCCCCTGTGTGAATGGGCTCTTATTGTGCAGTCTCTAGTCTGTTGATGTTTTTTTACTTATTTAGTCACATAGACAGGCGTAGATAGGTATCTATTTTTCCCATTTTTGTAAAAAACAAAAACAAAAAAAAAAACAGTTCCTAAAACTAAAACTCCATTAATCCAAATAAAAAAATAAAAATAAAAATCCCTTCAAAGCACACACCAATTTACCTTTTTGGTAAAAACATTCCATCTGTACCTCAGAATGTCAGTTATAATATAGGGATCCAAGGATTTATCTAACGCAATTTTAAAGACTTAGGTAATTAAAGTAGTTGTGACCTTAAAACAAAAACAAAACAAAACATGCTCCTGCCCCTTTAAGGCAAGAGATATAGCACTGTGCTTTTGCCATGTCAATTGTCCCTTTCTATGCTGTACCATACCTGGTTGATCCGGTCTGTTCCTGTCTTCCCCTATGTAAACAGACCACGTTTTCATCATGATCTCTGATAGTGTGGTCATCAAGCTATCTCCTCAGCTGTCTCTGCATCTCTCCCTCTCCCCAACCCTCTATCCCTGTCCCTTCCGTAGTGTGTGTGAGAGCTGATCTCCTCCCCACTCCTCCCTGCCCATCTCCTCTCCTCCCTGCCAATCTCCTCTCCTGCCTAGATAGAGCTATTTGCCTAAAGCTACTCCTCCACTCCTCTTTGTTAACCATTTCCCTCCCAGGCCAATTCTGACTGACATTTCTCTCCTCAAAGTAAAAATCGGTATTTTTTGCTAGAAAATTACTTAGAACCCCCAAACATTATATATATATTTTAGCAGAGGCTAAATGTTTTGCAATGTTATTTATCCTTTTCCATATAGTACAATTCCTGGTTGATCCTGCCTGTTCCTGTGTTCCTGTCAGTAAACTGACTTTCCATCATCCCGCTCTCTCTGCAGCATCTGTATCTTCCTCTCTCCCTCTCCCTTCCTCCCATTTCCACAGTCTGTGTGAAGGTAATTTTCTCCCCTCCTCTCCTCTCCTGAAACTGAAACTAACAGCAGAGTAGGGATGAGCCGAACACCCCCCCGTTCGGTTCGCACCAGAACCTTCGAACGGACCGAAAGTTTGCGCGAACGTCAGAACCCTATTAAATACAATGGACGCGAACGTTCGAAATCTAAAGTGCTAATTATAACGACTAATATGCATGTTATTGTCCTAAAAAGGGTTTGGGGACCCGGGTTCTGCCCCAGGGAACATGTATCAATGCAAAACTAAGTTTTAAAAACGACCGTTTTTTGGGAGCAGTCATTTTAATGAGTCAAATAATCCTTTTAATATCGTACCTGGGGGGTGTCTAAAGTGTGCCTGTGAAGTGGCATGTGTTTCCCGTGTTTAGAACTGTCCCTGCACAAAATGACATTTCTAAAGGAAAAAAAGCCATTTAAAACTGCTTGCGGCTTTAATGTAATGTCTGGTCCCGGTAATATGGATGAAAATCTTTGAGAAAAATGGCATAGCTACCCCATCAAAACCCCAGCCCATTACCAACCCCTTTGGGTCTTGTATGGATATTAAGGGGAACCCCCCACACAAAATAAAAAAGGCCCTATATACTCTGAACAGCAGTATACAGGCGGTGCAAACAAGACAGGGACTGTAGGTTTGTTCTTAAGTAGAATCAGTTTTTTAATTTTGAACAGATACATTGTTTAAGTGTAGCTCCAGCCAAAAAATATATTTTTAAGCTTTTTGGAAAACATAGGGAAGGGTTATCACCCCTGTAACATTTGTTTTGCTGTCTGTGCCCCTGTTCAGAACATTTCACCTCACTTTCCGTCCCAATGACAACTGTTTTTGAAAAGTGGGGTTTTTATTGAAACAAGGATTGGTGATAAAGCATCAGTAGGGAGGAGACACCTTTTTCCAATATTAACTCTTACAGGAGAGAATTTCCCTTCCTAGGGGTAGATTTCCTCTCACTTCCTGTTGTCTCTTTCCGTTTGCAAGTAGGAGTCGTTTGTAAGTTGGATGTTTGAAAGTAGGGGCCTGCCGGAAATATACTCTGCAGAAATTTGGCCCTTAGGTGTTGGTGTTGCCACAACACTGTGAGCCCTCACAGTTACTCTTGGTGGGCGCTGGAACGCCCTGCTGTGAACTATTATACCAGGAATTGTATTTACATGCCATTGTTGAACAGTGGTAGGAAAAATTGGGCCTTTGGTGGTGGTGCTGGTGCCACAACACTGTAAGCCCTCACAGTTACTCTTGGTGGGCGCATGAATGGGCCCTGCTGTGAATTATTAGATCAAGAATTGTAATTGCATGCCCCTGTTGAACGGGCTGAAAAATTGGGCCTTTGGTGGTGGTGATGGTGGTGGTGGTGGTGTTGCCACAACACTGTAAGCCCTCACAGTTACTCTTGGTGGGCGCAGAATGGGCCCAGCTGTGAATTATTAGATCAATAATTGTAATTACATGCCCCTGTAGAACAGGGGCAGAAAAATTGGGCCTTAGGCACTGGTGCCACCACACTGCAACCCCTCACAGATACTGTACTTGGAGCACAGTAATGAGCCCTGTTGCAAAGTATTGCATCAAAAATTGTAATTACACGCCCCTGTTAAACAGGGGCAGAAAATTGGGCCTTAGGCACTGGTGCCACAACACTGCAACCCCTCACAGATACTGTACTTGGAGCACAGTAATGAGCCCTGTTGCAAAGTATTGCATCAAAAATTGTAATTACACGCTCCTGTTAGGAGGAGGATAGTCAGTCAACATAACAGGACAGTCACTCAGCATCAGCATCAGTCTTTAAGGGATGTGACATTTGAAAATAAATTATTCTGTTATATCAGCTTCAGGTGCTTGGTAGCTGGTGGTGATCCAAGACTGGTTTATCTTTACGAAGGTCAGTCGATCAACCGAGTCGGTGGACATGCGCACCCTGTGATCCGTGACAAAGCCTCCAGCAGCACTGAATGTGCGTTCCGAAAGAACGCTGGATGCAGGACAGGCCAGTAGCTCAATTGCATACTGTGCAAGCTCTGGCCAGTGATCCATCCTCAACACCCAGTAAGCCAGAGGATTTTCGGTGGGAAAGGTGTCCAAGTCTGACCTTGCCCCTAGGTATTCCTGCACCATGTATATCAGACGCTGGCGATGGTTGCTGGAACCGATCATACCTTGGGGCTGCGGACTAAAAAATTGTCTGAACGCATCGGTCAGACGGGCACCTTCTCCACCGCTCCTTCTGCTACTGACCGAAGCCTCAGCAACTCGTTGTCCAGGACCAGGAGTTTGTAACCTCCCAGTCTCTGGGAACGCGTTGCACAGACCTTTCTGCAAGGCCTCCCGGAGATGTCTCATCCTCTGCTCCCTCTGCGATGGCAAGATAAGGTCCGCAACCTTACCCTTGTACCGTGGATCAAGGAGAGTGGTCAGCCAGTAATGGTCCCTCTCCTTGATCCGAAGAATACGAGGATCCTTCCGCAGACTTTGCAGGATCAGGGAGGCCATGCAGCGTAGGTTAGCTGAGGCATTCAGTCCGGAGTCCTCTGGGTCACTAAGGACGACATGATCCGCAGCCACCTCCTCCCAGCCACGTACAAGTCCACGTGTTTGTTGGGACTGTAAATCATCCCTAAAAGACTGCTGCTGTTGATGCTGAGTGCCATGCTCCACCTCCATGCTGACACAATCCTCCTCCTCCTCTTCCTGTGTGATGGGTGGGACAGAAGGAACACTGTCTGGGTAAAGGGGGCCTTGAGAGGCAAGGAAGTCCTCCTCTTCCTGCCTCTGTTCTGCCTCAAGTGCCCTGTCCATTATTCCATGCAGCGTATGCTCCAACAGGTGGACAAGAGGTACAGTGTCACTGATGCATGCACTGTCACTGCTCACCATCCTCGTGGCCTCCTCAAATGGTGCCAGGACAGTGCATGCATCCCTGATCATGCCCCACTGGCGTCGTGAAAAAAAACCGAGCTCCCCTGACCCTGTCCTGGTGCCATAGTCGCACAGGTACTCATTGATGGCCCTCTGCTGTGTGTGCAGCCGCTGCAGCGTGGCCAACGTTGAGTTCCACCTGGTGGGCATGTCACATATAAGGTGGTTCTTGGGCAGGTTCAATTCCTTTTGCAGCTTAGCCAGCCGAGCACTGGCATTATATGATCTGCGGAAATGCACACAGACTTTCCTGGCCTGCCTCAGGACATCCTGTAAGCCCTGGTACCTGCCCAAGAACCGCTGCACCACCAGGTTAAGGACGTGAGCCACACAGGGCACATGGGTAAGTTGTCCCTGTCGGAGGGTGGAGAGGAGGTTGGTGCCATTGTCGCAAACCACCATTCCTGCCTTAAGCTGGCGTGGCATCAACCACCTCTCAGCCTGCCCCTGCAGAGCTGACAGAACCTCTTCCCCAGTGTGGCTCCTGTCCCCCAAACACACCAGCGCAAGCACGGCATCTTTTTGCCTGCGTACTTGCGTAGCCCCTTGAACGCCTACGGAGCACCGCTGGTTCCGAGGACAAAGCACAGGAAGAGGCCATGGAGGAAGAAGAAGAGGAGGGGGTGGAGGAGAGAGGTGTGTCACAACCAGTAGTAGCATTTTGGAGGCGTGGCGGTGGAACAACCTTTAACACTACTGCACCTTGTCCTGCATCCTTCCCAGCTGCCAAAAGAGTGACCCAATGGCCCGTGAAAGAAAGGTAACGTCCCTGTCCATGCCTGCTGGACCATGAGTCAGCGGTAATATGCACCTTACCGCTGACCGCCCTGTCCAGCGAGGCATGGACATTGCCTTCCACATGGCGGTAGAGAGCCGGAATCGCCTTCCGTGAGAAAAAGTGGCGTTTGGGAACCTGCCACTGAGGAACAGCACATTGCACAAACTCATGGAAGGGGGCCGAGTCTACCAACTGAAAAGGCAGCAGTTGAAGTGCTAGCAATTTAGCCAAGCTAGCATTCAACCGCTGGGCATGTGGATGGCTGGGAGTGAACTTCTTTTCGACGGTCCAGCAGCTGGGGCAGGGAAATTTGCCTGCTAAAATCGGACGTCGGTGTACTGCTAGCAGAGTGCCCGCAAGTACTTGGCTGTGACACACCTAATTCTACACCTTCATTCCTCTCAGTGCAGGTTTCAGAGAGGACTGAAGGTATAGTGGGGTTGGAGATCCCAGCTGATGCGGAGCAAGGAGAGGTCCGCTTTGTTCTTTGGTGTGGGTCTTTAAGGTAGGCTTGCCAACGAGCTGCATGGCAAGGCAACATATGTCTGGTCAAGCATGTGGTGCCCAAGCGGCTGATGTTTTGGCCACGCGAGATACGCTTGAGACATATGTTGCAAACAGCAGCGGTGCGATCTGATGCACTTGACTCAAAAAAGGCCCACACCAAAGAACTTTTGGAATAACGGGCAGAGGCAGCGCCCTGCACAGGCTGAGCTCTGCGGTGTGATTCAGTCGGTGTGCTGCCCTTACGCTGGCCCCCGGAGGGCATCCTGCCTCGTTGGAGATGTGCCTCCTCCTCATCCTCCTCCTCCTCTCTCCTATCAGGCACCCACGTGGAGTCAGTGACCTCATCATCCCCTCCCTCCTAATCACTGGAACCAATCTGGCAGTATGCTGCAGCTGCTAGAACATGACTGCCAGATTGGTGTCCTTCTTGAGCATCCCCTCTCTCTGCTCTCACGCTACTGCCTTCCTCTAGCTGGGTATCATCTTCAGACCCTTCGAAACGCTGGGAATCCTCCTGGAGCATGTACCCAACACTGTGCTCAAACAGTTCGGGGGACTCCTCAGGAGGACTGATGATGACATTGAGGACGCTTTGGCAGCTGCTTTGCCAGTACCCTGAGCCTGTGTGAGAGAGGATGAGGAGGATGAGGAGGGCTTGGTCATCCACTCTACCAAGTCTTCGGCATAATGCGGCTCAACACGTCCAGCTGCCGAAAATAAGGACAAGCGTGTCCCATGGCCACGTGCTGATGACGATGCACCGCGTCCACGACCAGCACTGTTGTCTCTAGACACAGAGCCTGCTTGCCCTCTTTTATTGGCTCCTGACTGTCTGCATCTCCTTGTTTGCCTTCCAGACATTCTAAAGGCCTGCAGGGAGATGGGAAAACCAGCAATAAGGGGTAGCTTCAGGTGTATATTTTGCAAGAAGCACACTACGCCTGCTGTAAGTGCTGCAGATGCCTGCCTGTGTTACACAACAGGAAAACACAGCAATAAGGGCTAGCTTCTGGTGTATATTTTGCAAGAAGCACACTACGCCCGCTGTAAGTGCTGCAGATGCCTGTTAGTGTAACACAAAAGAAAAAAAAACTACGAGCAATAAGGGGTAGCTTCAGGTGTATAATGTGCAGGAGGCACACTACGCCCGCTGTAAGTGCTGCAGATGCCTGCCTGTGTTACACAACAGGAAAAAACAGCAATAAGGGCTAGCTTCAGGTTTATATTTTGCAGGAAGCACACTACGCCTGCTATAACTGCTGCAGATGCCTGCCTGTGTTACACAACAGGAAAACACAGCAATAAGGGCTAGCTTCTGATGTATATTTTGCAAGAAGCACACTACGCCCACTGTAAGTGCTGCAGATGCCTGTTAGTGTAACACAAAAGAAAAAAACCTACGAGCAATAAGGGGTAGCTTCAGGTGTATAATGTGCAGGAGGCACACTACGCCCGCTATAACTGCTGCAGATGCCTGCGTGTGTTACACAACAGGAAAACACAGCAATAAGGCCTAGCTTCAGGTGTATATTTTGCAGGAAGCACACTACGCCTGCTATAACTGCTGCAGATGCCTGCCTGTGTTACACAACAGGAAAACACAGCAATAAGGGCTAGCTTCAGGTGTATACTGTGCAGGAGGCTTAGCAAAAATATCACTGACACTGTCCCCTGCCTATCCTTCTCTCTCCCTGCACACAAGGTTTAGCAGAATATCACTCACACTGTCCCTGCCTATCCTTCTCTCTCCCTACACACAAGGTAAATTAACAAATATCACTAACACTATCCCTGACTATCCTTCTCTCTCCCTGAACCGGAACACACTACACAAGGCCGCCGCGCTGGCGGCCTTTTATAGTGTGGGGCGTGTACTAAACCCCCCTGAGCTATAATTGGCCACAGGCATCCTGCCTGTGGCCAATTATGGCTCTCCTCGCTGCCGGCGCTGTGATTGGCCAAGCATGCGGGGTCACAGTGCATGCTTGGCCAATCACAGCGCCGGGATTGCACTGCGATGGCGCAGTGTATTGTGGGCCGTTCGCGTCACTCGAATTTGGCGCGAACGCCCCAAAACATTAGATCTTCGTCGAACGATCGAACAGCCGATGTTCGAGTCGAACGTATGTTCGACTCGAACACCAAGCTCATCCCTACAGCAGAGGAATGTGAGCCATTTCCACTGTAGTCTCTCCGCTTGGGAGAAAGACTCAGGAAAACCACGTGACTGCACAGCAGCACTGCTGGGAAAAGGTGTCTTTAGGGATTATATTGCTGAAAAAAAAAACACACTGCCATTACTATTGCCCCATGGGAGAACCTGTCGTGGAACTTTATTGTGGAGACTTTACAACCACTTTAAAAAGAAGTATTTTTTGCAAGAATCAATTAATTTTCAGAACTCTCTTGGTAAAAACCCTATTAGCATTTGGATTCCAGTTGTCCCATTTGTAAAAATAAATTATATTTTGCCTCTTTTTCACAGTAAAATTTGATTGAGACAGTTTTGCCTATTATAATATCAATAAACTTTCTCACAATACTTCAATATAGTTACTAAGTTTTTGGAGTTCACGTTCATTTTTTTGCCATTGCTAACCTATTAAAAATGTATTTGAACCTTGTCCTGACACCCCCTTCCCACTGACGCCAGCCTACTCCTCATAACACCAGCTCTGTTAGTGATGCAAAGTTTATCTGCACTCTGGTTTCTTTAGAGTCCTTGGTACTCTTGCTTTTTAGTTAAAAAGGTATTAATGAGCTTTTGGCTTGTGTTGATGACATAAGTTTGATATCAGTTTGAGAAGCTTTTGAGATCATATAGAATTTATAAGTGCATTTAACCTGCAGTTGACCTCCCTTTGACCTGCCTTAAGCATATTTTTCGTATGGCAATGCAAAATAAACAAAAGCCCATCTACAAGGCCCTTACACATTTTCCTCTGGGGTTTAAAAGCACAGAAAGAGAAAAATTGGATTTCCATGTTCCATTTCTTATGCTCTGATTGGTTAATGGTTTCACAGGCCTAAATCAGCTCGCACCTCAAACCTAGCAGAATAGTTCGCTCATATCTGATACCTGACTTCAGGGAAACTATGTAAAGAAAAATATTTACAAAAGAATACAAATATTTACAGAAGATGACATTTCTATCATTTCTAACTAAATGAGAAGTTTAAATTAGCTGGTTAACCAAACTAACCATAATGTATTTGCATCATTTCCTAATGCAATGCCCTGGGTTATATTCTGCTGTTAGGCTACTTTCATCCCAAGCACACACCAATTTACCTTTTTGGTAAAACATTCCATCTGTACCTCAGAATGTCAGTTATAATATAGGGATGCAAGGATTTATCTAGCGCAATTTTAAAGACTTAGGTAATTAAAGTGGTTGTGACCCTAAAACAAAAACAAATAAAACCATGCTCCTGTCCCTTTAAGGCAAGAGATATAGCACTGTGTTAAGTGTCCCTTTCTATGCTGTACAATACCTGGTTGATCCTGTCTGTTCCTGTCTTCCCCTATGTAAACAGACCATGTTTTCAACATGGCCGCTGATCTCTGATAGTGTTGTCATCCAGATATCTCCACAGCAGTCTCTGCACCTCTTCCTCTCCCCAACCCTCTCTCCCTGTACTTTCTGTAGTGTGTGTGAGAGCTGATCTCCTCCCCACTCCTCCCTGCCCATCTCCTCTCCTCCTGCCTAGATAGAGCAATATATTTTTTTTAGACGAGGCCCTAGAGAATAAAATGGTGAGTGTTGCAATTTTTTATGTCACATGGTATTTGAGCAGTGGTTTTTCAAACGCATTTTTTGGGGGAAAAAATACACTTTATGAATATATTTTCTGTAAATTAGCTGGTTAACCAAACTATCCATAATGTATTTGCATCATTTCCTAATGCAATGTCCTGGGTTATATTCTGCTGTTAGGCTACTTTCACACTGGGGCGAAGGGGCATTAGCAGTAAAGTGCTGCTAATTTTAGCGGTGCTTTACCACTGTTATAGTGGCGCTTTATGGACGGGCCACCACTGCAGAGTTGGTAAAGCAGAAAAAAAGACACCAGTCCATCCAGTTCAACCTGTGGTGTGTGAGTGTGCTTGTGTTTATGTCAATAGTACATTGTATATCCCTGTATGTTGTGATCATTAAGGTGCCCATCTAATAGTTTTTTTAAACTATCCATGCTTCCACTGCTTGTGGAAGAGAATTTCACATCCTTACTGCTCTGACTGTAAAAAATCCACTATGCAGTTGAAGGTAAAACCGCTTCTCTTCCAATTTCAGTGAATGGCCTCTTGTCTTTTTAACCACTTGTCCACCGCCCACTGTCAATTGACGGCGGGCGGAGGATACTCTCGTTCTGGGAGGACGTCATATGACGTCCTCCCTTTAAAACGAGCTAGAAGGCGCGCGCTTGAAGCCAGCAGCGCACGCGCGCGCCCGCCACGTTCACGAGGCCCCGGTGCGCGTGCCCGGCGGCCGCGATTGCCGCCGGGCACCCGCGATTGCCCGGGAAACGAGCAGGAAAGTGGGTCTCTGTGTGTAAACACAGAGATCCACGTCCTGTGAGGGAGAGGAGGCTGATGGTGTGTCCCTTGTACATAGGGACAACCATCGGTCACCTCCCCCAGTCAGTCCCCTCCCCCCACAGTAAGAACACATTGAGGGAACATATTTAACCCCTTCCCGCCCCCTAGTGGTTAACCCCTTCCCTGCCAATCACATTTATACAGTAATCAATGCATTTTTATAGCAGGGATCGCTGTATAAACGTGAATGGTCCCAAAAATGTGTCAAAAGTGTCCGATGTGTCCGCCGCAATATCGCAGTCACAATAAAAAATCGCAGATCGCCGCCATTACTAATAAAAAAATAAAAAAATTAAAATGCTATAAATCTATCCCCTATTTTGTACACGCTATAACTTTTGCGCAAACCAATCAATACGCCCTTATTGCGATTTTTTTTTTTACCAAAAATATGTAGAAGAATACGTATCGGCCTAAACTGAGGAAAATTTTATTAAAAAAAAAAAAAATGGGTATTTATTATAGCAAAAATTAAAAAATAGTGTTTTTTTCCCAAACTGGACGCTCTTCTTTTGTTTATAGCGCAAAAAATAAAAACCGCAGAGGTGATCAAATACCACCAAAAGAAAGCTCTATTTGTGGGGGAAAAAGGACGCAAATTTCGTTTGGGAGCCACGTCGCACGACCGCGCAATTGTCATTCAAAGTGTGACAGCGCTGAAAGCTGAAAAATGGCTTGGGCAGGAAGGGGGTTTTCGTGCACAGTAGGGAGGTGGTTAAACTCCCTTTCACTGAAAAGTTTTTTCCCTATGCTAAGGTCACCCGTATGGTATTTATACATCGGTATCATATATCCTCTCAAGTGTCTCTTCTCCAGAGAGAATAAGTTCAATGCTTGTAGCCTTTATGCATTGCTAAAATATTCTAGTCACTTTTATTAGCTTTGTTGCTCATCTCTAGACTCTCTCCAGATCCAGCACATCCTTCTTAAGGGCTAGTGCCCAGAATTGAAAAAAACACATGGGAGAAGTCGGGTGACAGAGTATTGTGTTTTCGGAACATACAAAAACACACGGGAGCTGCTGCCCCGTCGGATGATCTAGTACAGTGTTTCAAGTTTTAATGTAAGTGGCTATTATGCAATAAATGCGAAAGTTTTATTTACTACAAAATGAGAGTGTATCTTTGATACTGAGGGGCAGTGTTGCCAACCGTCAGTATTTTTACTGGCAGCCAGTAAAAAACAGGCAATTTTCCCCTGTCAGTAAATGCCAGTAAAAGTAAAAGGTTGCCAGCAAAAAATATGGCTGTGATGCTCGGCTTGGTCCGGAGCCATATGAGACCATCCGAGTGCCTGCTGCAATGTGATTGGGTGGCTCTGGCAGAGGCGGTACCTGAGCATTTTGTGTGATATTATGGTGCAATGGAGCCAAGCAGAGCAGCCTGAGCCTCGTGTGCAGGTCTGCGGTTATGGGAGCAAGGCGGGCTGGGACCGGGACTGTCATTGCTGTTTAGACTGAAGTGGACTGGAGGGACTGTCACTGCACACTGCTGTCAGTGTCACTGTGAGAGTCAATTTTATGTGTGTGTGTGCCGCCCATTCTAATTTCTTGCCCTCCTAAGTCCTGTCCCTAAGCTCCTTACTATATTGAAAATAAAATAAGAAATATGTTTGACTTATTATCTACCTTAAATACATTGCTAATTGCATATTGTATTTGATTGTAGCCTAAATACTGTAATTTGCACTTAAAACTGTAATTTTGTAACTTTTGAAAATGGCAGTAAAAACTTGGCTGTGCCAGTAAATTTTGGGTGTTGTATCAGTAAATTTTAATCTGTTAGGTTGGCAACACTGCTGAGGGGACGTGGGGGAAAGAAGGTCGATACAAAGCCAGCTCAGTGAGAAGAGAGGAGAGTGGAAGGAAATTGAACAGCGGAGGAGCCTGGAATTAACCCCAGCAGGTGAAGGCGATTTTAGACCTGGGAACAGGTCAAAACTGGAGGTGAACGGTGGTGGGAATTACTGAACAAATGTAATAACTGAAACCCACAAGGGTGAAGGTGGAAAAACTGTGGGATATGAGAAGCACATTTAAAGGGAAAAATACTTGAAAGAAGAAAAGCACTACTAATTGAACTATAGTCACCTGGGAGGGTCACATTTGTTTGTTTTTTATTGTACATGAGAAAGTTTGTCACAGAAAAACGTTTTGTGGTTTGAAAGTAAGGTTTTGGTTTAACCACTTCATTACCCGCGTATTGTCATATGACGTCCGCAGTAGGGATCTCCCATCTTGGGCAGGTGTCATATGACGTCCTGGGCTTCCAGATACGCTTGCCCGGCGGCCGCGATGTCCGCCGGGTACTCTCGATTGCCTGTGAACATAGCAGGACTGTGGATCTGTGTGTGTAAACACACAGATCCACGTCCTGTCAGGTGAGAGGAGACAGATGGTGTGTTCCCAGAACAGAGGAACACCGATCGGTCTCCTTCCCTTGTGAGTCCACGCCCCCTACAGTTAAAATCACTCCCTAGGACACACAATTAACCCCTTGATCGCCCCCTAGTGTTAACCCCTTCCCTGCCAGTCACATTTACACAGTAATCAGTGCATATTTATAGCACTGATCGCTGTATAAATGTGAATGGTCCCAAAAATGTGTCAAAAGTGTCCGATATGTCCGTCGCAATGTCACAGTCACAATAAAAATCGCAGATCGCCGCCATTACTAGTAAAAAAATAAATAAAAATGCCATAAATCTATCCCCTATTTTGTAGACGATATAACTTTTGCGCAAACCAATCGATATACGCTTATTGCGATTTTTTTTACCAAAAATATGTAGAAGAATACATATCGGCCTCAATTTAGGAAAGAAATTGTTTTTTTTTTTTTTTTAATTGTCATATTTATTATACCAAAAAGTTAAAAATATTGTGTTTTTTTCAAAATTGTCGCTCTTTTGTTTATAGCGCAAAAAATAAAAACCGCAGAGGTGATCAAATGCCACCAAAAGAAAGCTCTATGTGTGGGGAAAAAAACATAAATTTTGGTACAGTGTTGCATGACCACGCAATTGTCATTCAAAGTGCGACAGCGCTGAAAACTAAAAATTGGTCTGGGCAGGAAGGGGGTGAAAATGTCCTGTATTGAAGCAGTTAAAAACATTAATTGGATTGCACACGGATAGGCATAGCCAACATTTTAGATTGGGAGAATTATCCTTTTAAATCTGAAGTAAATGCCCTTTTTAAAGCATGCTAATATTGTGTTGGCTTTGCTTGCAGCACCTTGGCATTGCATGCCTTGCTGAGCCTGTCATCTACTAGGACCCCCAGGTCCTTTTCCATCTTAGATTCCCCCAGAGGTTCTCCCCCTAGCGAGGAATGTGCATTCATATTTTTAGCACCCAAATGCATTAGTTTGCATTATTCAACATTACACCTCATTTGCCATGTAGTTGCCCAACCCATTATTTTACTTAGGTCTTCTTGTAAGGTTCCCACATCCTACACAGAAGTTATTGCCTTGCCTTACTTTGTATCAAATATTGAGATTAAGCTATTTATACCAACCTCTATATTGTTTATGAGAAAAGTTAAACAGAATTGATCCCAGGACAGATCTTTGGGGGACCCCACTTACCACACCAGGCCATTCAAATTACTCGCTATTTATCACCACCTTTTGGACCCGTCCCTGTAGCCAGTTTTCAATCCAGGTACTCACCCTATGGTCCATGCCAACAGACCTTAGTTTGTAAAGAAAGCGTTTTGTGGGGAACTGTATCAAATGCCTTTGCAAAATCCAGATACACCACATCCACAGGCCTTCCTTTTTCTAGATGGCAGCTCACTTCCTCATAGAATGATAATAGAATGGTCTGGCAAGAATGATCCTTCATGAATCCATGCTGATTTCTACTAATGATACTGTTTTCATTACTAAAATCTTGAAAATAGTCCCTTATCATCCCCTCCAATAGTTTGCATACTATTGATGTTAGGCTAACTGGCCTGTAGTTTTCAGGGATATATATCGGCCCTTATTTAAATATTTGTACCATGTTAGCTTTTCTCCAATCAGCTAGTACCATTCCAGTCAGTAAACTGTCCATAAAATTTAGGAACAATGATCTAGCTATCACCTGACTGAGTTCCTTAAGAACCCTCAGGTGTAAGCCATCTGGTCCTTGTAACTTATTTATGTTAAGTTTTTTAAGTATATTTCTTATACTGGCTTCTGTTAGCCATGAGGGTGATGTGCTATTAACATTACAGTCTTGGAACACCTGGGTAGCAGTGATCATAACATGATTTCATTTGATGTTAGCTGTAAACAAGAAATACATACAGGAAAGATAAAAACATTTAATTTCAAGAGAGCAAATTTTCCATGGATGAGGGCTGCTCTCCAGGACTTATGCCGCGTACATACGACCGTTATTCATGTCATGGAAAAAAACTAAGTTTTTCTCGACGTGATTTTTCGTGTTTCCTCTCAAGCTTGCCTCGCATACACACGTTCATGAGAAAAAACCGCTTGAGCAAAGCACGGTGACGTACAACACGTACGACGGCACTATAAAGGGGAAGTTCCATTCGAATGGCGCCACCCATTGGGACGCTTTTGCTGATCCTCGTGTTAATAAAGTTTGGTGAGAGACGATTCGCGCTTTTCAGTCTTCGTGCTTTTCAGTCCATTACAGCGTGACGAATGTGCTATCTCCATTATGAACGCTAGTTTTACCAGAACGAGCGCTCCCGTATCATACTTGATTCTGAGCATGCACGTTTTTTTCCCCTCGTAAAAGCATACACACAACTATTTTTCACGATGTTAAAAAGAACGATGTGAAAAACAACGAGAAAAAATAGAGCAGGTTCTAATTTTTTTTTGGCCATTTTCTCGTTGAGAAAAATGCTCTGGAGCATACACACGACCGTTTTTTATGACTATTTTTAAAAATTGCATTTTTCTCGTCATGTAAAACGGTCGTGTGTACGCGGCATTAGACTGGGAGGGAATATTGGCATTGATAAACACAGAACAAAAATGGGAATTCTTCAAAAAGACTGTTTGGGACCTCACTGCAAAGTACCGTATATACTCGAGTATAAGCCGACTCGAGTATAAGCCGAGGTACCTAATGTTGCCTCAAAAAACTGGGAAAACTTACTGACTTGAGTATAAGCCGAAGGTCATCCTTACTGTTCCTATCCTCACTGTTCTCCTATCCTCACTGTTCTCCTATCCTCACTGTTCCCTAGCTCGCTATTTTACATTGTAAATCGTACCTGTAAAGAAGTTGCGGCTGCGGCGTCCATCGTTCGAATTCCGCGGTCTCTTCCTGTTCCTTCCGTGATAGGCGGAGAGTGTCTGATGAGAATCGCCGATCACGATCATTCTCACATCCTCAGTTTCCCAGCAGACACTGTGTTGGGTGTTCCACCATTAACAGACATCTGCTGGGAAACTGAGGATGAGAGAATGATCTTGATAGGCGGAGAGTGTCTGATGAGAATCGCCTATCACTGAAGGAACAGGAAGAGACCACGGAATTCGAACGATGGACGCCGCAGCCGCAACGTCTTTACAGGTACTATTTTCAATGTAAAATTTTTTGCTGACTCGAGTATAAGCCGAGGGGGGGACTTTCAGCCCAAAAAAAAGGGCTGAAAATCTCGGCTTATACTCGAGTATATACGGTATATTCCCATGGGCAATAAGTTTAAAAGGCTAAAAATAAAACTTATGTGGCTCACGGTCAAAGTTAAAAAAAAGCTATAAACAATAAGAAAAGAGCTTTTAAAAAATATAAAAATGAAGGAACACTAGTGTCGTTTAAATGTTACATAGAATATAACAGGATATGTAAAAAGGAAATCAAGGATGCAAAAATTCAAAACGAACGACAGATTGCAAAAGATAGTAGGACAAACCACAAAAAAATCTTCAAATATATTAATAGTAAAAAGGTCAGGTCTGAGCATGTAGGCCCTTTACAAAATAATCTAGAGTGGGTGACTGGGGACAAAGAAAAGGCTAATTTATTAAATACTTTCTTCAGCTCTGTGTATACAATGGAGCATGGGGGAGCTCATGTCCATAATGGGGGTGGTAGTGACACAGCCCCAAATCCACAATGGCTCAAAAGTGATATGGTCCAGAAATATTTAGACAGAATAAAGGTGGATAAAGCACCTGGACCAGATGGCATACACCCACGGATCCTAAAAGAATTGAGCTCTGTCATTTCAAAGCCATTGTATCAAATTTTTAAGGACTCATGAATGACGGGAATAGTACCACTAGATTGGCGCAGAGCCTATATTTAAAAAGGGAACAAAGTCTTAACCAAGTAACTATAGACCTGTTAGTTTAACTTCTATAGTTGGGAAGATACTGGAGCGTATAATAAAAGACCACATGAGTTCTTGCTGGAAAAAAACTATTTAACCACTTGCCGACTGCCTCCTGTACTTATACAGGTCCTTCTCAAAAAATTAGCATATTGTGATAAAGTTCATTATTTTCTGTAATGTACTGATAAACATTAGACTTTCATATATTTTAGATTCATTACACACAACTGAAGTAGTTCAAGCCTTTTCTTGTTTTAATATTGATGATTTTGGCATACAGCTCATGACAACCCAAAATTCCTATCTCAAAAAATTAGCATATCATGAAAAGGTTCTCTAAACGAGCTATTAACCTAATCATCTGAATCAACTAATTAACTCTAAACACCTGCAAAAGATTCCTGAGGCTTTTAAAAACTCCCAGCCTGGTTCATTACTCAAAACCGCAATCATGGGTAAGACTGCCGACCTGACTGCTGTCCAGAAGGCCATCATTGACACCCTCAAGCAAGAGGGTAAGACAAAGAAAGAAATTTCTGAACGAATAGGCTGTTCCCAGAGTGCTGTATCAAGGCACCTCTGTGGGAAGGAAAAAGTGTGGCAGAAAACGCTGCACAACGGGAAGAGGTGACCGGACCCTGAAGAAGATTGTGGAGAAGGACCGATTCCAGACCTTGGAGGACCTGCGGAAGCAGTGGACTGAGTCTGGAGTAGAAACATCCAGAGCCACCGTGAACAGGCGTGTGCAGGAAATGGGCTACAGGTGCCGCATTCCCCAGGTCAAGCCACTTTTGAACCAGAAACAGCGGCAGAAGCGCCTGACCTGGGCTACAGAGAAGCAGCACTGGACTGTTGCTCAGTGGTCCAAAGTACTTTTTTCGGATGAAAGCAAATTTTGCATGTCATTCGGAAATCAAGGTGCCAGAGTCTGGAGGAAGACTGGGGAGAGGGAAATGCCAAAATGCCTGAAGTCCAGTGTCAAGTACCCACAGTCAGTGATGGTCTGGGGTGCCATGTCAGCTGCTGGTGTTGGTCCACTGTGTTTTATCAAGGGCAGGGTCAATGCAGCTAGCTATCAGGAGATTTTGGAGCACTTCATGCTTCCATCTGCTGAAAAGCTTTATGGAGATGAAGATTTCATTTTTCAGCACGACCTGGCACCTGCTCACAGTGCCAAAACCACTGGTAAATGGTTTACTGACCATGGTATTACTGTGCTCAATTGGCCTGCCAACTCTCCTGACCTGAACCCCATAGAGAATCTGTGGGATATTGGGAAGAGAAAGTTGAGAGACGCAAGACCCAACACTCTGGATGAGCTTAAGGCCGCTATCGAAGCATCCTGGGCCTCCATAACACCTCAGCAGTGCCACAGGCTGGTTGCCTCCATGCCACGCCGCATTGAAGCAGTCATTTCTGCAAAAGGATTCCCGACCAAGTATTGAGTGCATAACTGAACATAATTATTTGAAGGTTGACTTTTTTTGTATTAAAAACACTTTTCTTTTATTGGTCGGATGAAATATGCTAATTTTTTGAGATAGGATTTTTGGGTTGTCATGAGCTGTATGCCAAAATCATCAATATTAAAACAAGAAAAGCCTTGAACTACTTCAGTTGTGTGTAATGAATCTAAAATATATGAAAGTCTAATGTTTATCAGTTAATTACAGAAAATAATGAACTTTATCACAATATGCTAATTTTTTGAGAAGGACCTGTACATCGGTAGAATGGCACGTACAGGCACATCCACGTACCTGTACGTCCTCTTTAACTGCCTGACGTGGGGGTCACGCGCGCGCCACCGCCGGCGCGCTCGCGACCCTGCTGCCTTCCCCTTCAGTCGGACCGCAGGTCCCGCAGACTCGATCGCCGCGGGGATCCCCGCGATCGTCTCATGGAGGTATAGAGCAGGGAGATGCTTGTGTAAACAAGCATCTCCCTGCTCTGCCTAGTGACAATGACACGGTTCTTGGCTCTGTGTACTCGGAGCGGAGGTCGGTGTCATGTGACACAGAGCCTGTGATGTTTGTGCTGGAGCACTGTGCGACCCTTCACCTTTTTCTCCTGATGCATGCTGGGGAAGGGGCTGTACCAGGAAGTAAGTGAGAGAGTGTGTGGAACTGGGAAGCAGCAGCATGATGCACAGAAGGGATTACATCTGGTAATGACAGAAGCCTGTTGTATTAGGACTCCATGTAATAAAGTCATCATGTTCTGAGTGAGTAATAAACCCTCTCCATGGTTAAGAAGTTCATCCGGCCTGTGTGTAACTTGCTGAGCAGATACTGGCAGCATTGCTAGCAACACTCTGAGAGACCCTGTGTCTAAGGGACATAACAGTGGCGACGAGGATTGTGGATTTTAGCACACATGGCCTTCATAGGGTTTATTCAACCATTTGATCCTGCTGCTGAATCATGGAGCTCCTGGGTGGAGAGGCTGGAGCAGTATATGGAAGCAAATAGTGTGGCTGCAGAAAAGAAAGTTGCAGTTTTCCTCACAACATTGGGTCAAGCTGCATATGGCACTCTCAGAGACCTAATTTCTCCAGACAAGCCGGCCTCTAAGCCCCTGCCTGAGTTAATTCAGAAGCTACATGAGCACTACAACCCAAAGCCATTAGAGATTGCAGAGCGGTTTAAATTCTACAGTAGAAGGCAGCATGCTGGGGAGGACATAAAGACTTATATCATTGCTTTACGTAAACTAGCTGCCACTTGTCAGTTTGGAGACTACCTGCAGACGGCTCTCCGTGACATGTTTGTTATGGGACTCTGCGACCCCGCCATACAGAAACGTTTACTCACAGAACCCGACTTGACTCTGACAAAAACCAATGACCTTGCTACAGTCATGGAGTTGGCTACACGGGACGCCGCCCTACTGAAGGCACCACCTGAAACTCCTGCAGGCCAGAGAGAGGAAAAATTTCACTCTGCTATTACCCGACACCCAAGGCGGCCGTTCCCAAATCTGCATAAACCTTGCCACCCTAATTCTTCTGTCTCTAGGACACCAACTTGCTATCGTTGTGGTAACACTACTCACAGTGCACCTGCTTGCAAGTTCAAGGATGTCGTTTGTTTTCTTTGTGGAAAGACTGGCCATATTGGGCGTGTTTGCCGTGGCTCACGCTCCCCGAACACAACTACAAAAGTTAGACGTAAACAGACATTTCATATGGATACTGACAATAACGGCTCCAGCTCTGATGAGGAAACCTGTATCCAGCATGTTGGACTGTTTCGGGTAGCTGGGAGTACTCCTGCGATAAAAGTGGATGTCACACTCAATGGCTGTCCTGTCTCCATGGATGTTGATACAGGGGCGGCTGTGTCTGTAATTTCATGGACTGATTTAAAGGCATCGGGTCTGTCCCTACCGCTCCAACCTACAAATCTCACACTACAAACCTACAGCAAGGAACTACTACAGCCCTTGGGTTATGTGAAACCCCTTGTTACATTAGGCAACCGCAGTCAAACTCTACGCCTTTATGTTGTCAATAAAGGAGGTCCTCCGCTGTACGGTAGGGACTGGATCAAAGCCCTGGGCATGCCTCCTCTTGCCATTGCCCAATGTACATTGCTTTCTGAGGTAGACCATTGGGTGGAATCCATGAAGTCACACTTTAAGGGGTTTTTTGAGGACTCTTGGGGCACAGTAAAAGGAAAAATGGCCCAACTCCTCTTGAAGCCTGGTGCTACACCTCGTTTTTATAAGGCAAGATCAGTACCCTTTGCCTTGAGAAAGAAAGTGGAAGCAGAGCTGGACCACCTATTGGCTGAAAGGATCATAACTAAAGTTGATAGAAGTGAATGGGCATCGCCAATTGTGCCTGTCAAGAAAAAGAATGGAGACATTAGAATTTGTGGAGATTTCAGGGTTGCCCTGAACAACCAACTTCTTGTGGATCAATACCCATTGCCTCGACTTGAAGATCTATTTAGCTCATTGGCTGGGGGGCAAAAGTTTACAAAAATAGACTTAAAGCAAGCTTACCTGCAACTGCAAGTACACCCAGATTCACGCCATCTGTTGACCATTAACACCCATAAAGGATTATTCCAATATAACCGCATGGTTTTTGGCATAGCCCCAGCTCCAGCCATCTGGCAGCGAATCATGGATGAGGTCCTGGCAGGCATACCTTTCACTCAATGTCTACTAGATGACATGCGCATCACTGGTCCCACTGATGAACAACACAGAAAGAATGTTGAAACTGTGCTAGAAAGACTCCAAAAGGTATGGTTTACGTGTCAATCTTTCAAAATGCGAAATTCTAAAGTCTCGACTGGAATTTTGTGCCCACACTGTGGACCGACATGGGTTACACACTACTGAAGAAAAGGTTAAACCCCCTACCCATGCCCCTACTCCCCAGAATGTCACACAGCTCAGGTCCTACCTTGGCCTCCTAAATTACTACCACCGGTTCTTGCCGAACCTAGCACACCAGCTTTACCCATTACATCGCCTACTGGATGCAAGAGCTAAATGGATATGGACAGCCAAATGTGAAGAAGCTTTTCGGCTTTCTAAAGAACTCATTCTGTCTTCTCGAGTTCTGGTCCACTATGATTTAAAGAAACACGTCACCTTGGCTTGTGACGCCTCGCCTTATGGACTGGGTGCTGTGCTTTCCCATGTCATGCCAGATGGCACAGAGCGCCCCATTTATTTTGCCTCCAGGTCTTTAACCTCATTAGAGCAAAACTACTCCCAGATAGACAAGGAAGCTTTGGCCATTTTATGGGCCACAAAAAAATTCAGATGTACATCTATGGTCGGGAGTTCACACTTATCACTGACCACAAACCTCTGTTGTCAATACTGAACCCTCAGAAAGGAATTTCTACAACAACCGCATCTCGCTTACAAAGGTACGCTTTATTCTTGGGAGCTTATACTTATTCTATCAGATATCGCTCCCATGATGCCCATGGCAATGCAGATGCATTTTCCAGATTGCCAATTGGACACCACTCACCAAGAGACGTACGCATAGTGGAAATACACAGGCCGAAATCCTGCATGTCCACCTCCCTAATTGCCAGACATACAGTCACAGATCCTTTCCTGTCTCAGATATTCTCATATGTTCAGGCTGGATGGCCAGAGAAAGTCCCAGGTGAATTTCGTCCGTACTTTGCCAGAAAATGTGAGCTTGTGACTAATGCTGGTTGCCTACAGTGGGGCAACAGAGTGATCATACCTCAGTATTTGCAACCAACCATGCTAAGGATACTGCATGAGGGCCATCCTGGCGTGGTGCGCATGAAGTAGCGAGCCCGGAGCTATGTTTGGTGGCCACAAATGGACACAGCAATTGAAGATTATGTGGCTCAATGTCCTGGGTGCTGTCAAGCTCAGCGACCTCAAAAGAAAGGAACCCTGCTACCTTGGCCATGGCCGACAGAACCGTGGTCAAGACTCCATCTTGATTTTGCTGGCCCAATCCAGGGTAAAATTAATTTGATCGTGGTAGATGCACATTCAAAATGGCTGGAGGTTTTTCAAATACCTTCTGTTACCTTAGCTGCTACCATTCTAGTCTTAAGGAAACTCTTTGCTTAATATGGATTGCCAATAGCCATAGTCTCGGACAATGGGACTCAATTTACATCGCATGAGTTTCAATCCTTCCTCAGTGGCTTGGGCATCCAACACTACAAAACAGCTCCTTATCATCCAGCCTCGAATGGGCTGGCAGAACGGTTTGTGCAGACATTTAAGAAGCACTTACTGTCCACTCTGGACCAGGTCAGAATGTCAGAGGAGAAGCTGCTGGAGTTCTTGACCATGTACCGAAACACAAAACACGCTACTACTGGGCTGTCACCAGCTTTTCTTATGTTTGGCAGGCATCTCCGCACCAAACTTGATTTAGTTCGTCCACAGGAACAGTCACCAACACCTCCTCCGCCAGGCCGTCCTGGATTCCGTGCCGGTGATCATGTATGGTTTCAGAATTACAGAGTTTTGCCTCATTGGCTTCCTGGCATTATTGATGGACCTCTTGGACAATGAATGTACCTTGTTCGCCTGGAGAATGGCGTTTGTGTTCGGAGACACCTTTCGCAATTGAGAAAGCGCATTTGCCTGCCAGTAGAAACAAACCCGACCCCTCTTTCTACCCAACCACCAGAGTCTACTCAGGTCTCTACTGGTGACATATGGCATGGTGTCTGGCATGATCCCATAAGTTTATAACCAACCCCTGAAGCGGTTGGTGACCATATTCCTGAGGAGCCTGGACATGTGCCTGGAGATGCAGAGACTGATTTGTCTGTTGGACACCCACTGACACCTCCAGAACCTTTGACAGCCTCTACCCCTCCTGGTGCTGTGCCACTTCGTAAGTCTGCCCGCCAAAGACATCAAACTCCTCATTGGCAAAGCACTGAAATCTTACGGGACACTTTGGAGGTCAGGAAACAGAGACAAAGGGCTCATAACGTGATGCAGGAGCCACAGAACTGAGTTGGAGATACTACTTGCTGAACTGATCTTGCTTGCCTTGTTCTTTTATGTGTTGAGTATTTTGTTCTCTTGTTATGTTTATTTTTATTTTTTTTCCTATTGTTTTTTTTTTTATGGGAAAAAGAGGAGATGTGATGTTTGTGCTGGAACACTGTGTGGCCCTTCACCTTTTTCTCCTGATGCATGCTGGGGAAGGGGCTGTACCAGGAAGTAAGTGAGAGAGTGTGTGGAACTGGGAAGCAGCAGCATGATGCACAGAAGGGATTACATCTGGTAATGACAGAAGCCTGTTGTATTAGGACTCCATGTAACAAAGTCATCATGTTCTGAGTGAGTAATAAACTCTCTCCATGGTTAAGAAGTTCATCCGGCCTGTGTGTAACTTGCTGTGCAGATACTGGCAGCATTGCTAGCAACACTCTGAGAGACTCCGTGTCTAAGGGACATAACAGAGCCCATCCCCCCTACAGTTAGATACACAATGCAGGGAACACTTAACCCCTACAGCGCCACCTAGTGGTTAACCCCTTCACTGCCAGTGTAATTTTTACAGTAATCAGTGCATTTTTAAAGCACTGATCGCTGTAAAAATGACAATGGTCCCAAAAATGTGTCAAAAGTGTCCAATGTGTCCGCCATAATGTTGCAGTCACAAAAAAAAAATCACTGATCGCCGCCATTACTAGTAAAACAAAAAAAATTATTAATAAAAATGCCATAAAACTATCCCCTATTTTGTAAATGCTATAACTTTTGCGCAAACCAATCAATAAACGACGATTGCAATTTTTTATACCAAAAATATGTAGAAGAGTACGTATCGGCCTAAACTGAGGAAAAAAAATGTTTTTTTATATATTTTTTGGGGATATTTATTATAGCAAAGTAAAAAATATAGAATTTTTTTCAAAATTGTCGCTCTGTTTCTTTTTTATAGCGCAAAAAATAAAAACCGCAGAGGTGATAAAATACCACCAAAAGAAAGCTCTATTTGTGGGGAAAAAAAGGACGTCAATTTTGTTTGGGAGCCACGTCGCACGACCGCGCAATTGTCAGTTAAAGCGACACAGTGCCGAATCTCAAAAAGGGGCCTGGTCTTTAACCAGCCAAAATGGTCCGAGGCCTAAGTGGTTAAGCAACAGACAGCATGGATTCATGAAAGACAGAAGTTGTCAGACAAACCTGATTTCTTTTTATGAAGAGGTAAGTAAAACCTTGGACAGAGGGGTAGTGGTGGACGTGATATACTTGGATTTTTCAAAAGCGTTCGATACAGTTCCACACACACAGCTAATGTGTAAGGTAAAGTCTACAGGATTGGAAATATCAGTTTGTAAATGGATAGAAAACTGGCTAGAAGACAGAATTCAGAGAGTAGTGGTTAATGACTGTTACTCTGAATGGTCTAAGGTTATCAGTGGTGTACCCCAAGGTTCAGTGCTGGGACCCTTACTTTTTAATATCTTTATAAATTATATTGGGTCTGGAATCAAAAGTAACATTTCAGTCTTTGCAGATGACACCAAGCTATGCAGTGGAATAACGTCCTTACAGGATGTCTCCAATTTACAAGCCAACCTCAATGCATTAATTGGGCGACTATGTGGCAGATGAGGTTTAATGTTGATAAATGTAAAGTTATGCACTTGGGGGCCAAGAATATGCATGCATCATAAATACTAGGGGGAGCACAACTGGGGAGATCTATAGTGGAGAAGGATCTGGGGGTTTTGGTAGATCATAAGTTCAATAATAGCATGCAATGCCAAGCTGCAGTTTCCAAAGCGAGCAAAGTCCTTTCCTGTATTAAGAGAGATATGGACTCCAGAGAGAGAGATATAATTTTGCCCCTGTTCAAATCATTAGTAAGACCTCATCTGGAATATGCAGTTCAGTTTTGGGCACCAGTTCTCAAAAAGGATATCGGGGAACTGGAGAAAGTGCAGAGAAGGGCAACCAAACTGTTAAGAGGCATGGAGGAGCTCAGCTATGAGGAAAGATTAGAGGAACTGAATTGATTCACTCTTGAGAAGAGGAGAATAAGGGGGGATATGATCAACATGTACAAATATATAAGGGGTCCATATAGTGAACTTGGTGTTGAGTTATTCACTTTACGGTCAACACAAAAGACAAGGGGGCACTCTTTACGTCTAGAGGAAAAAAGATTTAATCTCCAAATACGGAAAGGTTTCTTCACAGTAAGAGCTGTGAAAATGTGGAACAGACTCCCCCCAGAGGTGGTTCTGGCCAGCTCAGTTGATTGCTTTAAGAAAGGCCTGGATACTTTCCTAAATGTACATAATATAACTGAGAACTAACATTTATAGGTAAAGTTGATCCAGGGGGCGTGACCGGATGGAGGTGTGGAGTGAGGAGTGAGAAGCGAGTGAGTGAGTGTCTCCTCCCGCCCCCCCTATGCTTGCCGCGGACCGAGCTGAGATGATCCCTGGCTGGGGAGGTTAGACAGCGGCACCGCAGCCTGCTTGTACCCGCTTCTCTCTACCTTCTATTTGTCCATAAATGTGTGTGGCAGTGGGAAAGCTGCGGAGTACCCTGACGCTGGTGAGAGCGGCTGTGTGGGGAGGACAGCAGCAGTCTGTGCGGTGTGAGAGGGCACTACGGAGCCGCAAGATACCTGGGATAACTGGGACCATCCATGGATGTGCTAACTAAGCTGCATGGCCGTGAATGTAGTAGCCTTCAAGCAGCCCTCAAGTTTAACTCCACGCTTTGAGTTGGCTATAGTCCCTATTTTCTATACCAGAGGAAACTCCCACCTTGAATTTGGAATTCTTAGGACACGTGAGTAAAGAGCTTAATCTGAAGCCTTGAGTCTGCTTTTCATATTGGAAAAATCCCTCTAACTACCAGAAAGTTATTTGAGTAAAAGGGGAGAAGCAACATGTAATATGCCTGAAAAAGCTGACATTTGAACTTGCCCTCTCGCTGTCTATTCTCTGATTAAAGATTAAAGAGACTGTGTATAAGGAAGGATGAAGTTTGTAAAGTCTAGAGCTATGTAGGCTTGGCTGGGAATAAAAGAGACATGCTGGTTAAAGACTGTTTTTTGTTGTGTTTTGCTTTGTTTGTTTTTCTGTTCTGAGGTGGGCCTGTTGGCTGAAGCCGCAGCACAAGGAACTGCTTGCTGTTGGTCAATTTATAACGTTTTTTTCTACTGTTTATGTATCTCCCCTACATTTAAATTCCATCTACCGGTAAATACCATATAAGACTGGCTTGCTATTACCTATTAATTAACCTTATTTTACTGTCTAGAAAACACAGTGTATAAGGTAACATGTCAGCAAGGAGAAAAGGGAATGAAAATCCCAGTCAAGAGAATGTGGGACCACAATTGTTACGTTCGGCTAAAAGTAGTCAGGTCACAGCAGCAGCAGCAGCAGCAGCTGCTAAATTGGAGAAATTTTCTCATACCCCAGATCATACTCCAATTAAAGGGGGGTCACAGGTCCAGGCTAAAGGGACAACAGACAGAAAAAGCCAAGGACAAATGGTTGCAGCCATAGTCAAAAATACTAATAACAAAAATACGGTCGCGGCTGACAAAGGGACTGAGATAAATCTAGCACCAAATATTCCAACAGACGGAACTCCTACATTAAATTATGTGTTTCTAGTGGTCGATGCATGTAAACAGTCACTGGGGGAGGTATGTGACCAAATGAAGGGCATTAAAGAGGAATTGACCTCAATGCCACTTGAGCTCCAAAAAACAAATGAAAAGATAACCGATGCAGAAGGAAGGATTTCGCAAATAGAGGATGAAATATACCCGGTAAAACAAGAGGTTAGAATATTGAAAGAACAAATGACCAAATTTGATGAAAAAATGGATGAAATGGAGAGCAGACTTCGCAGGGACAATGTAAGATTGGTGGGACTTCCGGAAAAGTGCGAAGGGACTAATCCTATAGAGTTTTTGGAAGGCTGGTTCATAAAGTTATTTGGAAGAGAATGCTTTTCGCAACAGTTTTCGATAGAAAGAGAGCACAGAGTCCCCTTCAACCTCCCCCCCCCCCCTCAGGAGGGCATCCACGTTCAATGTTAATGAAATTCCTTAATTACCGGGATAAAGTAACTTTATTGAGAAAGGGTAGAGAGATGGGGACTATCTTGTATGGTGAAACCAAGGTCTCAATGTACCCCGATTTCTCCCCCTATTTGCAGAAGCGTAGGGCAGGTTTCATAGAAGTCAAACGTAGATTGCAAACATTTAATGTCACGTATGCATTACTGTATCCAGCACGGCTACATGTGGTAGCACTAGGAGGGACTAATTTTTTTGATACCCCTGAAGGAGTGATGGCATGGCTGGGAGACAAAAAGGACCAGCTATCAACAAAATGAAGTGACATTTAGCTCAGTGAAGAGACACAGTTGGGCTTTTCTTTTTGTTTTCTTTTTGTTTTTGGGGGGGTTTTCTTTTTTTTTTGAAAGAACGAAAGTACACTGATGGGAGGGCGAGGGGAGACACATATCACTTGAGGAGTAAAGAATGGGTGGGGAATGTAGTAAAAAAAAAAGTGGTTTGGAGGAAGTATCGGGGGGAGGGTGGGGTGGTGGCGGGATGGAAGATACTAGTGTTGGCATAAAAGGGGAAAGTGAGGGGATGTATGGACTGGTCACAAAAAAAAAGCCCTTAGGGAATACCTAGAAAGGTGTAGGGAGGGTGAGGGCGGAGGGAGGGAGAATAGAGGGATGAATGGGGTAGTAAAATATCAAAGTGAGTCATTACAAGGGATACAAAAGGGTTGGAATTTAATAAGGGCAAAAATTTACACACAAATATATAGCACATTTTTATGAAGGGCAAAATTTACACATACATAAATAGCACATTTTTATAGGGGAAAAAGTATAGTGATTTCACTAAATAATGATAAAGCAACTAATTAAATTAGTAACAAACGGAGGAATAAATCACATAATCACATTCCTCAAGGATAAAGGGATAGGAAGGGAAAAGAAAAGGAAAGAATATTTTGGCACTGTGTGGCATCGGGGGAAAACAAAAGTTTTAATCACAGTGTATTGTTATGGGAGCTTTGTGACTTATTTTGTGACCTTTTTCAGGAAACTCATGATTTGTTTAGCTTACGCCTTTTAAATGTTTTGATTTTCATATGCAGTCTAGAGTAATGAAAATAGGGTCTTGGAATGTACGTGGGCTGGGTACTCCTGCTAAGAGAGCTGCAGTATTTGACATGTTGGAAATGTATGAGGTGGGATTGATCTGTCTTCAAGAGACACACCTGACTAAAATTACTAAGCAACAAGTTCAAAGTAAGACGTTCCAATATCAATACCACTCAGTACACACCTCTTACTCTAGAGGTGTGTCTGTACTGGTTAAAAGAGGGGTTGTGTTTACTTGTAAGCAGATCAGTATTGATGAGGAGGGGTGTTATATTTTTCTTCATTGTGTAATAGAGAGTAGAGAATATGTCCTTGCAAATATTTATATACCTCCTCCTTTTAAAATGGAGGTCATATATAAATTAATGGAATTTATGATGGATAAAACCGGGATACCAGTTATAGCAGTGGGGGATTTTAATGAGGTTATAAATAAAAAATGGGATAGGTTTCCAGGGGGAAGGGAACCAAATGTTTCAGAGAGTCGGTTGTATCAGATCTTACAAGAAGCTGGGCTGTTTGATATATGGAGAGTGAGGAACCCGGATGTCTTACAATATTCTTGTTTTTCCAGCTCCTATTTAACGCACTCTAGGATAGACTTGGTCCTGGGTAATACGGAAGCCTCCCAGATAATAAAAGACATAGTATACCAGCCGAGAGGGGTGTCAGATCACTCACTAGTGACGGTTTTGGTAAACCTAGAAGGGAAAAGATCTATCAGAGTATGGAAGATGATGTGGTTTGAAGTAATTGGGAACCCAGAGGAGATACTATTCAAATTAAAAGAGTTTATAGAGTTTAACAAAGGAACTGTAACACGGGGAGTGATGTGTGATACATTGAAGGCATTCCTAAGGGGTATATGTATCCAACAAGTGGCTAAAATTAAAAAGGCATCTAGAGAGTGGGAAAATAAGATTAGGTGGGAACTTGTGAACGTAGAAAAGGAATATGTTGAAAATCCAACACCAGAGCGACAAAGAACATGGCTAAATAAGCAACAAGAATATAAAATAGTAATGACCAAAAAATCAGAGAATAAGAGATTATTTCAGAAACAAGTTGCATTTGGGGAGGGGGAGATTGTCGGAAAATGCTGGCACATCTGGTGAGAACTAATTCCTCTCCATCCGCAGTACCCGCGATTAGGATAGCGAATGGAGAAATCTCCTCTCGGGTTTCAGTGATCACAGATACATTTAGAGAATATTATGATAAATTATATAAGTCGCAGGGTGCAGCGGGAGAGGAGGAATTGGAAACCTTCTTTGGGAAAAAAAAATACAGATTCTTACTGAAACAGAGATGGAGGGAATTGAGGCTCCTGGAAGAAATACAGCTAGCAGTCGCAGAGATGGCTAATCAGAAATCGCCCGGACTGGACGGTCTCCCTATAGAAACTTATAAATACTACGGGAAAGTGTTACTACCAGAACTTCTTAAAGTGTTGAATTGGGCAAGGAAGGAGGGGAAACTGCCTAATTCAATGACAGAAGCAACAATTATAGTCCTGCATAAAGAAGGGAAAGACCCGTTAGAGACCACATCCTATAGACCTATTTCCCTCCTCTGTTCAGATGCTAAAATACTGGCCAAAATAATGGCAGTCAGGTTAAATAAAATTATCTCAAGACTAATACATCAAGATCAAACTGGGTTTATCCCCGGCAGATCAACTAGCATGAATATTAGGAGGGTATTCCTTAATCTACAAACACCAACACAGAATATGGGTACAAGAGCAGTTATGTCCTTAAATGTGGTTAAGGCTTTTGACAGCTTGGAGTGGGGGTATATTTGGCATGTTTTAGGAGCATTTGGTTTCGGCCCATCATTTATTAGATGGATAAAAATTTTGTATAGTGGCCCCAGTGCAAAAATCAGAGTTAATAATGATTATTCAGGTAAGATTCAATTGGAGAGGGGCACAAGGCAGGGGTGACAATGTCACCCCTGCTTTTTGCACTAGCAATGGAGCCATTAGCCATTGCAATAAGAGTGAATACAAAAATGGAGGGATTTGTGAGACCGATCAGGGAGGAGAGAATCGCACTCTATGCAGATGATGTTCTCCTCTTCCTTGGGGATACAGATCATTCACTCAAGCAGGCAATGAGTATTTTTAGAGAATTTGGTAGACTCTCAGGACTGGTTAAAAATTGGGAGAAATCAGCTTTGATGCCAGTGGACCCTATTGTAAATCAAACTTCAGTTGAAACGCCCCAATTGGTAACAGTTGATACAATGAAATACCTGGGAATATATATAACACGTGACCCTAACAAATATATAAATAATAATATAGTTTCTCTCCTGTCTAAATTTAAAAATAAAATCCAAATATGGCAGCGTCTCCCACTGTCAGTTGCAGGGAGATGCAATCTGATCAAAATGCTGTGGATGCCACAGTTATTATACGTATTGCATAATACACAAATATGGATACATAAGAAATGGTTTAGGAAAATTTACACACTATTTAGAGAACTAATATGGAAAGGAGGCCAATCCAGGATAAGGCTACAGTCCCTACAGTTATCAACAAGGGAGGGAGGTATGACGGTGCCACATCCACGGTGCTACTTCCTGGCAGCACAATTGCAGCATATAGGAGGGAGATCAGAGTTAGGAGGAGATATAAACGGGGGACTGATGACACTAGGGGCACCCCATAAGATGGTGATGGATGCTTTTGAGGCCAACTCATTTGTAAACAAATCCCCCACGGTTAAGATGGTAATAAAGGTATGGAAATCTGTGAAAGCAATAGGGGGACAAGAAGGAGAGACAGAATACGCACCCCTTTGGGACAATAGGAATCTTAAGGAGTTGGAGTTGGTGGGGAAAATCAAGGAATGGGAAGTAAAGGGGATAGATAGGCTAGCCCAGTTGTATGAGGGAAGAACCCTAAAAACTTTCACTGCATTGAGAGAGGAATATTATATCCCTAAACATACATTTTATAGATATCTTCAAATTAGACACGCATTAAATGTTCAGTTTGATAGATTGGGGCCAACCTGGTGTAAAACTCCTATTCTACAGAGATTGGGTAATCAGAGTGGGACTGGGGGCCTTATCTCTGAAATCTATCCGCATATATATAAAGGAAGCATCGAGGCTCCAGAACATCTTAAAAGTAAAGGGAAATGGGAGGACGATCTTGGACTCATATCTGAGGGGCAATGGAAAAAGGTATTAGAGAGTGGACACCTGGTAACTGTTTCGCCAGCTCAGAAGTTTTCATTTTTAAAGTGGTTGTAAACCCATATACATTTTTTATTTTTTTTTGTAGCCCACCTGCAAGACAAAGCTATAATGAGCTAGTATGACTAGCATACTAGCTCATTATGTACCACTTACCTCAGATCGGGGCCCCCGAAGCCGTCCGTGTCCCTCTCTCCAGCCGCAGCCATCGCTGCGGCGATAGCCGGAATGTTACTTCCGGGTATCGCCGCTCCAGCCAATCACAGCGCCGCTCCGGAGCTGTGATTGCCCGGAGCGGCGAAGACGTGACTCCGCGCATGCGCGCGGGAGCCGTCAAATTCGGCTAAGCCCAAGCATTGCTGGGACTTAGCCGAATTTGTGAATGGGATTAACCCCATGAATGCACCGTTGTCTACGGCGCGCATGCACCGTAGACAGCGGCGCCTGTGATTTTAGTAAATATCTCCTAAACCGTGTAGGTTTAGGAGATATTTCTTGCACCTACAGGTAAGCCTTAGTCTAGGCTTACCTGTAGGTGCAAGTTGCAAAAGTGGGTTTACAACCACTTTAATGCTGCTACATAGGACATACTACACACCAAAAAGGCAGTTTAAGTTTGGGTGGAGAACAGATGCAAGGTGTCCCAGATGCCAGGGTACAGGGGATCTGATACATATGATATGGAGGTGCCCGAAATTATATAGGTATTGGTCAGAGGTTCTTGATATCATAAACAGGACGTACAAGACAGCATTAGAAATGGACCCTAGAACGTGTATCCTGGGACTAGGGGAAGGAACAAGCAGAGAAGCCAATATAACAAAAGCAGTGCTCAGATGTCTTTTTCATGCAAGAAAATTAATTGCGCAAAGATGGCAGGCAGAGAACTCCCCTTCAGTGAGAGGCTGGGTTAATATTGTTACTGAAACAATATGGAAGGAGAAGGTAGTGTATACCAAGAGAAGGAATATAAGAGAGTTCAAAAAAGTGTGGAACCCGTGGTTGGAAAAAATGGGGAATCCCCTGTAAAATAGAAAAGGGAAGTAAGAAAAATGGTATAAGGAAAAGTAAATGAAAATAAAAACAATATTAAATAATGTGTAAAAATGGAAGAAAAGAAAATAGAAAAACCCATCATGACAAATGGTAAAGCGGGAGGGGGGAAAGGAGGGAGGGATAAGGGTTAATAGAGTATAAATTATACCGATAATATTCTGCTATTTTTAATTATGAAAAATAAATTTGTACAAGTATGTACACTGTTAATTTGAATATGAAAGAAAATCAATAAATAGAATATAAAAGCGTAAAAGTTGATCCAGGGTAAATCCTATTGCCTCTCGGGGGATCAGGAAGGAATTTTTTCCCCTGCTGTAGCAAATTGGATCATGCTCTACTGGGGTTTTTGGCCTTCCTCTGGATCAACTGTGGGTATAGAATTGGGTATATGGGATCGTACGATATTTTTTATTTCTTTTTTTATGGTTGAACTGGATGGACTTGTGTCTTTTTTCAACCTGACTAACTGTAACTATGTAACTATGTAACTGTAGCACACGGACCTTTTTCTCGCCTGGCTCACATGCAAGTCAAGGCACACCGTGCTATATGCCCGTACCCTCCAGTTTGAAGAGGTTAAGTGGTGTTCACAAATTTTGGGTCCTGCAGCGAGTTACCTTCTTCCACTGGTTCTCTTCCCCAGAGTATGGGGTCAAGTCTCTATTTCTCCCCCCAAAGAAGCCAATGTCCAGAAACACTTTAACTCCAACAGAGAGTTTATTTTCTATTTGCTGCCTAGTAGACAGAGACAGATGGATGAAAGAAGGAATAAGTGTGAGGGATTAGATCCAGGCACATCTAGTAACTTCGTCGCCACTCGATCCCTAGTGGGTTTAGCTCACCCGGATAGTCCTCTCTCACAGTCCTAGCAGCCGGTGTGGAGCTCGAACAGTTCTGCCACCCTATTCCCTCCAGGGACGGGTACAGGAGACACTCTAACCTCTGTAGACTTCTAAGAACAGGACAATGCCAATGGGCACTCTACAGGTTAGCCTTCCGGAACAAAGAATCCTTCCCTTTGACAGGTCACCAGGCCTCTCCCGAGACAACAATCTTCCATTACTCATCTCCTCAGTGGGACCGATCCTCCCCTGGCTTCCTCACGGTCAGAGCGGGTACCCTCACACGGGCACCCTGGGACTCCAATGGGCAAATTGTAGACCCAGTTAAAGGTACTGGGCCTACCTGGAACGTTGCAGCCTCGGGCCAAAGGTGCCCGAGATTTTTTGGCCAGTCATCGCACCCCCGAGGGGCACACCCCTCTGGTTCCTCCACTCCACTCCTCGACTCCAACTCCCCCGACTCTTCCAACTAGATGGCGTCTGCCCATTATGTACCCTCTCCCAGCATGCACAGCAGGTTGGCCATGCCCACTGTACCGTTGCCGAGAGAGGACACCCTAAGGAGCAGTAATGCCACCCTTGGCTCAACCCTGACCTGATATGACAGTGCCACCTACAGGCCACAGGGAACCATACATCAGGCAGCATCACATAGGCAGAAGCAAATACCTAGCAATCAAAGCGGTCTGAGCCTGGCTACCAGCTCAGACCAACCCCTAAATTTAGGCACATAACACCCCTAAAAAGTAAAGGGGCGCTACATAACTATGTTTAATATATTCCCCTTTTTCCTTCATGAAAACCGAGGAGAAGAATGCATTTAAAACCTTTGCCTTCTCTTTGTCTTTTGTAACCAAATTCCCTCCATCGTGCTCTGGCCTCACTTTCTTACTGTTAATATTTTTAAAAAAGTTCTTAGGATTTTTTTTACTATTCTCTGCTATGTGCCTTTTGTGGTCTTTTTTAGCTGACCTGATTGCGCTCTTACATTTCTTATTGCATTCCTTGAATTGTAGGAATGCTGAAAATGACCCCTCAGCCTTATATTTTTTGAAGGCATTTTCTTTTGCTTTTATATGCCTACTTACATTAGAGTTTAGCCACCCAGGATTCATTTTAGCTCTTTTAAACGTATTTCCCATTGAAATACACTGGCCAATACCTTTATTTAGTATGCTCCTAAAGCACTCCCATTTTTCCTCTCTGTTCTTTGTTCCTAGGATTTTACACCATTTAATATCGACTAGCAAAGAGCTCAGTTTAGGGAAGTTGGCTCTTTTGAAGTTCAATGTACTTGTTTTACCCTTGCGCTTCTTATTTTTGCGATTTATATTGAATGTAATTGACCTGTGGTTGCTGTTTCCTAATTATCCCCATATTTCCATATCCGCGATCAGGTCTGTATTGTTAGTAATCAGTAGGTCTAGTCATGCGTTATCTTTTGGTGGTGCATTCACCAACTGACCTATGAATATATCCTGCAAGACATTTAGGAAATGGCGAGCCTTAGACGAATGTGCAGTTCCTTCTGCCCAGTCGATATCTGGATATTTTAAATTCACCATTTTAATGACATTACTCAGCCTTGCCACCATTCCAAGCTGTGATAGGAGGTCTGCCTCCCCCTCCTTCTGCCTGAAGCATCATTCGTATGGGGTCTTATTCGGCTGGTTGGAGTGTCTGGTGGCTTTCGTGTGGTTGGAAAGGGAATATCCTAACGGTGTTAACCCCTTTCATACTTGGGGTGCCGTTACAATTGTTGGCAAGCAGTGGGATTGATCCCCACAGCCGGAAGGACAGCTACAAGAGGACACAGGCCAATGGAAGCACAGTATGAACGGCTAAAGCGTTCTACCCTCAAAGACTTACTGGAGAACCGGGGAAGACCGGCCAACAACCGTAAGAAGAGGGACATTATCAGAGAACTAGTCGAAATGGATGGAGCTGAAAGACCCAACATAACAGAAAGGCCCAGCGTAACAGACAGGACACCCGAAGAGGCAAGTTTTGATCGGGCTGTTAACATAAGATTGGCACATTATGGTCCTAACCCTACAGCGGAGATCATAGACCGAGTTATAGCGGCTGTTGACATAAATTTGCTACAGCAAAGAGGTTCTGCAGCAGCAGAAGTCACAGCAGCACCAACTGAAAGGAGAAAGATACATTTTATTGCTTTTAAAAATTTCATTGAAACTGAAGGGGAGATTGATGGGTACCTTGCTGATTTTGAACGGCAATGTGCCCTGCACCGGGTGCCCACAGAGGAATGGGTTACCATTTTGTCTGGGAAACTGTCTGGCCGGGCCAGTGAAGCGTTCAGGGCCATCCCAGACGAGGATATTATGAACTATGGACTGGTAAAAGAAACACTGTTGGCCAGGTATGCCGTCACACCGGAGGCATACCGGAGGCGGTTCCGAGAGACGAGCAAGCAGACTGGAGACTCGTATACCGAGTGGGCATGCCGCCTACACCGCACGGCCTCTCACTGGGTCGCTGGGTGCCAAGCAGAATCTGGGGAAGAGGTGCTGCAGATGTTCCTGCTGGAGCACTGCTTTGACAAACTGTCCCTGGAAGTCAGAGAGTGGGTCCGGGACCGAAAACCTTTCACCTTGCCTGAAGCAGCTCGCTTGGCGGATGAATACACAGACGCCCGCAAACTGGATACCCCTGTGGTCAAGGCAACAGCTCGGGTGGATTATCGATCAGCGGCACCCCCTCTGGCTATCGCCTACCAACCACAGTCGTACCGCCCTACAGCACCACCTCCAGCGGCCACTTATTCTCAGCAGCCCAGGTTCAACTCCCAGGACTACTCACAACCCATCAGGTGTTTCGGGTGTAAACAGCTAGGGCACAAAAAGCCAGACTGTCCGTTGAATCCAGCCAGGCAGTCCCAGTCATGGAGACAGCCAGCAAGGGGGCCCTGCAACACATCCATGCCTGCGTCCCACTGCGTTGAGGAGGAAGAACATTGGGGCGTCCTGCACGAGGCTGATCCAATACAAGCCGCTAACCGGGACAACAGGCAGCAACACAGGCAGACGGTCCGGGTTAATGGAACGGTAGCCAATGGCTTACGTGATAGTGGCGCTACCATGACCCTACTACAGAAGAACCTCATCCCAGAGAGCCAACACACCGGAGACACTGTAGCCGTAAGAGTAGCGGGAGGTACCGTCTTCCGGCTACCTGTTGCCCGTGTTCACCTGGATTGGGGGGTTGGTTCGGGACACGTGAATGTGGGGGTGATGAAGGATTTGCCAGCGGATGTACTACTGGGGAATGATTTGAGCCCCCTCCTTTCTGCTTACGCCCCGATGGGCCCCGATGAAGTCAACCCCGTGACTACCCATGCCCAGACACGTACTGCTGGAACCGGCCCGCTTTCTGCTGAGACACAGGTGAGACTACCTTCCCCGACACGTACCTTAGATCAGGTGCTCTTAGGCTGGGATACCCCAGAAGCATTCGGGAGGGAAACTCGGGAGGACCCGACCTTAAACAAGTATAGGGCTAAGGCAGATACTCAGGAAAGGGGAATAGATGGGGAGCTTTTTGAATGGGTGGGGGATAGACTGTATAGGATCCCTAAGCCAGCTCGGAGAAGTAAGGCCCCTTCGCAGAAACGACAGCTGGTGGTACCTAAGAAATACCAGCTGGAGATTCTGCGAATCGGGCATGATGTACCGCTAGCAGGACATCTAGGGTTCCGTCGTACAGCCCATAGGATCACACAGAATTTCTTCTGGCCCAATTTTAGCCAGGATGTGCGACAATACTGCAAAACGTGTGACACATGTCAACGGATAGGTAAGAGGGGGGACCACCCTAAGGCTAAACTCATGTCCATGCCTATTATTGGGGAGCCCTTTTGCCGCATAGCCGTTGACATTGTGGGTCCCCTGGCCAGGCCTAGTCCATCCGGGAAGAAGTATATTCTCACCGTGGTGGACTACGCCACCCGTTACCCAGAGGCAGTGGCTATGTCTAACATTGAAGCAGAGACAGTAGCTGATGCCCTGGTTAAGATTTTTACCAGAGTGGGGTTCCCTAAGGAGATTCTCTCTGACCAGGGAACCCAGTTTACTGCGGTGCTCACCCAGCAGTTGTGGAAGGTGTGCAATATCAAGCCCTTGCTGAGCTCACCTTACCACCCCCAGACTAATGGTCTCTGCGAACGCTTTAACGGGACCCTCAAGCAAATGCTGAGGACCTTTTCGGACGCTTGCAGAGACTGGGAGAGATTCCTGCCTCACCTGTTATTTGCGTACAGAGAGGTACCCCAGGAATCTACGGGGTTCTCGCCCTTCGAGTTGCTCTATGGGAGAAGGGTCCGCGGACCCCTCGACCTCATCAGAGGACACTGGGAGGGAGAGACAGAGCAAGAAGGGACCCCCATAGTGCCCTACATTCTGGAACTCCGGGACCGCATGGAGCAACTGTCTCTGATGGTAAGGGAGAATCTCCAGGCGGCCCAGGGAAGACAGAAGAGATGGTACAATCGGGGGGCCCGACAGCGTATCTTCCAGGTTGGGCAGAAGGTCTTAGTGTTCAAACCTGTGAAGACCGACAAGATGCAGGCATCTTGGCAGGGCCCGTATAAAGTAGTAGCCCAGGTATGTGATACTACCTATGTTATTGCCAGCTGTGCAGATGAAAGAATCCAGCGAACCTTTCATGTGAACATGCTGAAGGAGTATCAGGAACGGCAGGAGGATGTTGCTGCAGTATGTGCCCCTGCTGCGGACGACTCAGAAGGTTTACCCCTCCCTGACTTACTAGAGAGAGAGCCCCAGACTGACCTCATTAGCCTTGTGCAGCTAGGAGACCGGTTAAGCCCCACAAAGAAGGAACAGGCTAAGCGGCTTCTGGGGGAGAAACAGGAGACGTTCTCCCAAAAACCGGGCTATACGACCCTAGCTGTGCATAAGGTAGAGATCCCTGGACAAGCACCCCTTCGACAGCCCCCCTACCGTATCCCTGAAGCAGTCCGAGAAGAAATGCGGAAGGAGATACAGGAGATGATTCAGTTAGGAGTCATTGAGCCTTCTGACAGCCCTTGGGCCTCGCCTGTAGTCCTGGTGCCTAAGAAAGACGGAACTACCCGGTTCTGCGTGGACTACAGGCGACTCAATGAGAAGACCACCACCGATGCCTACCTGATGCCCAGGGTAGACGAACTGCTAGATCGGATAGCCAGGGGACGTTATTTAACTACAATAGACCTGTGTAAAGGTTATTGGCAGATCCCCCTGGCCGAGGATGCTATCCCCAAGTCGGCATTTGTTACCCCATTTGGCCTGTACCAGTCTAGGGTCATGCCATTTGGGATGAAAAATGCCCCGGCCACCTTCCAACGTATGGTGGATAGGCTCCTCGATGGCTTCCAGGATTTTGCATGTGCATACCTGGATGACATTGCGATCTACAGTGGGTCTTGGGAGGAGCACCTGGTGCACGTAGGGGTGGTTCTGGACAAAATTCGGGCCGCAGGTCTGACCTTGAAACCAGACAAGTGCCATCTAGGTATGGCGGAGGTGCAGTACCTGGGACACCGAGTGGGGTGTGGGAATCAGAGACCAGAGCCAGCCAAGGTAGAGGCAGTAGCTAACTGGCCCACGCCCCGTACTAAGACCCAGGTATTAGCCTTCTTGGGAACTGCATGGTACTACCGACGTTTTGTGCCTAATTATAGTGCTATCGCCAAACCCCTGACGGACCTGACGAAAAAGAATTTACCTAGGCAGGTCCTGTGGTCTCCAGCTTGTGAAACCGCGTTTCTAGCCCTCAAGCAAGCACTTGTAAATGCTCCTGTCTTGGCTGCCCCAGTACCTAACAAACGCTTCCTTGTCCACACAGATGCTTCTATGTTTGGACTGGGGGCTGTGCTGAGCCAAGTTGGGGAGGATGGAGGAGAACATCCTGTCGCATACCTGAGTAGAAAGCTATTACCCCGGGAAGTGAGCTATGCGGCAGTGGAGAAGGAATGTTTGGCCCTGGTCTGGGCCCTTAAAAAGTTGAACCCTTACTTATACGGACAGGAATTTTCACTGGTCACCGACCACAACCCATTGGTCTGGCTTAACCGGGTCTCAGGAGACAATGGCAGGTTGTTGCGGTGGAGCCTAGCCCTACAACCTTACAATTTCACCATCAGCTACCGACCCGGTAAGCAAAATGGCAATGCTGATGGGTTGTCCCGGCAAACAGACGTCATCTCGGGCCCCTAGTGGTGATGGGTTGTCCAGACATTAGAAGAATGGAACTATGGACTAACTTTGGAATCAACCCGTCTGGGGTCCCCTCCTCTGTTAGTCTCCTGCCGAAAGGGGAGATGTGTGGAGCACAGGGTGAGCAATGAAATAATGGACATTGAGAATATGTATGGGATTGTTTTAAAATGGGTCTGTAACATTATTCCCCAATATTGCCCAGGATCTGTAAATAGTTATTCTGTTGGTGCTGAACTCAACAGGTTAAATTAAGAGAGGCTGATGTGTCTCCTGTCTAATTGTGTAATGCTAATGAGCCTCACCTATGCTACAGGCCCTTTCATTGTGATGATGTTGATTGGAGCTTGGTAGACCGGCTGGCTCCATATTATGGGATGTGGAAGTGTCTTCTGTGAGGAGGGGGGGGGGGGGGGAAATCAACCCTTCTGCCTAAGACTGTTTATCAAAGGAGAAGTTTGAACACACCTGACCTGTATCACCATTGTCAAAGGACAGTTTAACCCGCCCTGTTCCCCAAAGGATGGGAGGGGAGGGTTTTGAAGAGAAATGTGTTACCATGTGTTTTGAAAATAAAGTAATTCCCTGTTTTGGAACTTGAATACAGAGCGTTGTCTCGTATCTGGGGGGAGAATCATTCGTATGGGGTCTTATTCGGCTGGTTGGAGTGTCTGGTGGCTTTCGTGTGGTTGGAAAGGGAATATCCTAACGGTGTTAACCCCTTTCATACTTGGGGTGCCGTTACAGTTAGTATTTCTGAGAATACTTAAATCTTAAATTTACCCACTAAGTCCCTGAAATCGTTTTTTAGGACACATTAGTACCAATGTGCACCATGATAGCTGGGTCCTCCCCAGCCCCACCCAATAATTTGTCCACCAGATCCACGATGTGCCAAACCCAAGCGCCCAGTAAACAACATACAGTTCGGCGCTTACGGTCATTGTGACAGATAGCCTTCTCTGTCCTTCTAATAATTGAATCCCCTACCACCAGGATCTGTCTTTCCTTACTCTTAGCTAGGGATGAGCTTCGAGTTTGAGTCGAACTTATGTTTGACTCGAACATTGCCTGTTCGCCCGTTCGCCGAACACCGAACAATTTGGGGTGTTCGCAGCAATTTCGAAAAGCCACGGAACACCCTGTAAAAGTCTATGGGAGAAATCTAAAGTGCTAATTTTAAAGGCTTATATGCAAGTTATTGTCATAAAAAGTGTTTGGGGACCCGGGTCCTGCCCCAGGGGACATGTATCAATGCAAAAAAAAGTTTTAAAAATGGCTGTTTTTTCGGGAACAGTGATTTTAACCCCTTCCATACCGGGCCATAGCAGAATGACGCCAGCAGGAACCCTCTCTCCCTCCGGGTGGACGTCATATGACATCCTGGGTTTGAGGGGGGATATCTGAATGATGCCTGCAGCTAGAGGCATAATTCAGATATCCTTTTTTTCAGCCAGCGATCCTGCGCACAATAAGAACGATTATAGCGGTGGTTCCGCCGCTTGATCATTCTTATAGGCCGCGGGAGGGGACATCCCCCCCTCCCGCCGCCATCCGGTGCTTCTCCGGGCTCTCCCGTGCGATCGGGGACCCGGAGAGAATCGTCGGCGCCGGTGGTGGGTCACGTGATGAGCATAGAGATGACTGGTGACCAGATGGTCACCAGTCATCTCTATGATCGTCGGAGGCCCGGGCGCGATGTGATGACGTCACGCCCGGGTCCTCAAATGTAAACAAAGCCGCCATTGCGGCTAGTAAGTATGAGATCGGTGAAAAAAAATTCACTGATCTCATGCTTTCCAGCCTGGAGGAGAGATGTGGGGTCTTATTGACCCCTCATCTCTCCATAAAGAGGACCTGTCACACATATTCCTATTACAAGGTATGTTTACATTCCTTGTAATAGGAAAAAAAGTGATAAAAAAAAAAAGTGTAAAAAAAAAAAGTACAAAAAAATAAAAAAAAGTAAAATATATATATATATTTTTTTAAAACGCCCATACCCAATAGCTCGCGCTTAGAAGCGAACACACACGCAAGTCCCGCCCGCATATGTAAACGCCGTTCAAACCACACATGTGAGGTATCGATTTTTAAGTACCAAAGTTTGGCGCTATTCCATGAGTGTGCGCAATTTTAAAACGTGACATTTTACGTATCTTTTTACTCGGCGTAACATAAGCTTTCATATTTTACAAAAAAATTGGGCTAACTTTACTGTTTTGTTATTTTTTAATTCATGAAACCATTTTTTTCCCCCAAAAAAGGCGTTTGAAAAATTATTGCGCAAATACCGTGCAAGATAAAAAGTTGCAACGATCGTCATTTTATTCCCTAGGGTGTCTGCTAAAAAAACATATATAATGTTTCGGGGTTCTGAGTAATTTTCTAGCAAAAGAATGATGATTTGTACATGTAGGAGAGAAGGGACAGAATAGGCCCGGTATTGAAGTGGTATAAAAAGCCCTGTATGGAAGTGGTTAATAATGCTTAAAGTGAAACAATAAAAGTGAAATATTCCTTTAAATTTCGTACCTAGGGGGTGTGTATAGTATGCCTGTAAAGCAGCGCTTGTTTCCCGTGCTTAGAACTGTCCCTGCATAAAATGTAATTTCTGAAGGAAAAAAAGTCATTTAAAAGCACTCACGGCGATAATGAATTCTCGGATCCCGGCAATACAGAGAAAAGTCATTGATAAAATAAAAAAAAATGCGTGGGGGTCCCCCCAAATTCAATTACCAGGCCCTTCAGGTCTGGTATGGATATTAAGGGAAACCCTGCATCAAATTAAAAAAAAAATGATGTGGGGTTCCCCCCAAATATCCATACCAGACCCTTCAGGTCTGGTATGGATTTTAAGGGGAACTCCACGCCACATAAAAAAAATGGCGTGGAGTTCCCCCCAGAAATCCATACCAGACCCTTTATCCAAGAACGCAACCTGACAGGCCGCAGGAAAAGAGTGACCCCGCCCCCTCTGATGTAACGCAGGTTTCCGTTGCATCAGAGGGGGGCGGGTCACCCGCACGTCACTGGGGAAGCCCAGGTTTCCCCTTGCGTCAGAGGGGGATGGGGTATCGTGACGGGTGGCCCCGCCCTCAGCTACTTAAGAGCTGTCACTGGCTGAAGCCACGTCATTCCCGGGGTGTTTCCGCTCCGGTGAAGAGTGCTGTTCCTCGCTGCGCTGGACATCATTGTTGGAGCCTGGACCCCGGAAAAGAGAGATCATCCATCGCTGGACCCCGGAGAGGAGATCACCCATCGCAGGATACCGAGAGCGGATTACCGCCGCTGGAATCTTTTTTTTATTTTATTTTTATTTCTAATAAAGGACTTTTCCCAACGGTGTCTGTGTGTTTTTTTACATTTTTTTACACTTTCTTTGTGAAATGGTAGGGGTACAATGTACCAATTCACATAGGGTGGGGCCGGGATCTGGGGCTCCCCTTTGTTAAAGGGGTCTTCCAGATTCCAATAAGCGATAAGCCAGATTCCAATAAGGGTTGTGGGGATGAGGCCCTTGTCCCCATCAACATGGGGACATGGTGCTTTGAGGGGTCACAGATCACCAAAGCATCCTCCCCATGTTGAGGGCATGTGGCCTGGTACGGTTCAGGAGGGGGGGCACTCTCTTGCCCCCCCCTCTTTTCCTGTGACCTGCCAGGTTGCATGCTCAGATAAAGGGTCTGGTATGGATTTTTGGGGGGAACTCCACGCCATTTTTTTTTTATTTGGCGTGGAGTTTCCCTTAAGATCTATACCAGACCTGAAGGGTCTAGTATGGATATTTGGGTGGAACCCCACGTAATTTTTTTTTAAATTTGACGCAGGGTTCCCCTTAATATCCATACCAGACCTGAAGGGCCTGGTAATTACATTTGGGGGGACCACCAAGCATTTTTTTTTTTTATCAACGATTTTCCTCTGTATTGCCGGGAGCCGACAATTCATTATAGCTACGAGTGCCTTTAAATTACTTTTTTTCCTTCAGAAATGACACTTTGTGCAGGGTCAGTTCTAAGCACGGGAAACAAGCGCTGCTTTACAGGCATACTCTATGCACCCCCCAGGTTCGAAATTTAACCACTTGCCTCCCGCCCTATAACAGATTGACGGCGGCAAAGTGGTTTCAAAAGTGGTTTCAAAATCCTGACTGGACGTCATATGACGTCCTCAGGATTTTGAGCCGCTGCGTGCCCCCGGGGGCGCGCATCGCGGCGATCGTTGCTGCGGGATGTCAGTCTGACACCCCGCAACACCGATCTAGGTAAAGAGTCTCTGTGTCCAATCACGGCTGATCACGATGTAAACAGGAAAAGCCGGTCATCGGCTTTTCCTCACTTGCGTCTGTCAGACGCGAGAAGAGGAGAGCTGATCGGCTGCTCCTCTGACAGGGGGGGGGTTTGTGCTGATCCATTATCAGCACAGCCCCCCCCCCGAGGATGCCCACTGGACCACCAGGGATGCCACTAGACCACCAGGGAAGCCCACCTATAGGTATTAGGTATTGCACACTAGACCACCAGGGATGCTAATTATATACTAAATGGATGCCAATCAGTGCCCACAATGGGCACCACTGATTGGCAGGCATTATTGTTTGGCACTGATTGGCATCCATTAGTACAGTACAGTGCCACCTATCAGTGCCCATCCATGCCACCGATCAGTGCCCATCCATGCCCATCCGTGCCACCTATCAGTTCCCATCCATGCCGCCTATCTGTGCCCACCCGTGCCGCCTAACTGTGCCCATCAGTGCCGCCGATCGTTACCCATCCGTGCCGCCGATCATTGCCCATCCGTGCCACCTCATCGGTGCCCATCCATGCCGCCTTATCCATGCCCGTCAGTGCAGCCCCATCAGTGCCCATCAGTGAAGGAGTAAACTAACTTATTTACAACGTTTTTTTAACTGAAACAAAAAAAATTCGGTCTTTTTTTTATTTTTTTGCAGAAAATAAAAATCGCAGAGGTGATCAAATACCACCAAAATAAAGCTCTATTTGTGGGAACAAAATGATAAAAATTTAGTTTGGGTACAGTGTAGCATGACCGCGCAATTGTCATTCAAAGTGCAACAGCGCAGAAAGCTGAAAATTGGTCTGGACAGGAAGGTGTATAAGTGCCCTGTATGGAAGTGGTTAAAGGAATATTTCACTTTTATTGTTTCACTTTAAGCATTATTATAATCACTGCTCCTGAAAAAACAGCTGTTTTTAAAACTTTTATTTGCATTGATACCCGGGTCCCCAAACACTTTTTATGACAATAACTTGCATATTAGCCTTTAAAATTAGCACTTTAGATTTTTCATGTTTGAGTCCCATAGACTTTAACGGTGTTCGGATGTTCGAACAAATTTATTGCCTGTTCGCAAGTTCTGGTGTTCGGCTCATCCCTACTCCTAGCCTTGCCCCTGCCCTCACTGGAGGAGTTTTTCCCCTGGCAGCTTGCTTTGCTCCAGCAATGCTGGTCCTTGACAGGTTTCCCCAATATCACGCAACAGGGTGTACTTATTGGGATGTTTCAGCCCAGAACCGGCCTCCTTGACAATTTACCCTCTACCCCACCTGGTCCCAAAAAAGTTTCAAAAGTGTCCGATCTGCCCGCCGCAATGTCGCAGTCCTGATAATAATCACAGATCACCGCCATTACTAGTAAAGAAAAATAAATAATAAAAATGCCATAAATCTATCCCGTATTTTATAGACGCTTTAACTTTTGTGCAAACCAATCAATATACGCTTAGTGCATTTTTTTTAATTAAAAATATGTAGAAGAATATATATCGGCCTAAATTTGGAATATTTATTATACCAAAAAGTTAAAAATATTGTGTTTTTTTCAAAGTTGCCGGTCTTTTTTTGTTTATAGCGCAAAAAAAAAACAAAAAAAAAAAACGCAGAGGTGATAAAATACCACCAAAAGAAAGCTATATTTGTGGAAAAAAAAGAAAATCTATTTTGTTTGGGTACAGAGTCACATGACCGCACAATTGTCAGTTAAAGTGACGCAGTGCAGTATCGCAAAAAATGGCCTGGTCAGGAAGGGGTAAATTCTTCCGGGGCTGAAGTGGCTAAGACAGATATGGCAAGATATACATATATACTGTATATATATATATATATATATATATATATATATATATATATATATACATACAGCCCTCAAATTTTCCACTCGCCAACTCACATTTTGCGAGTGGAAAATTGTTTCTGGCGAGGAGCTGAGCTGCCTGGGGGGGGGGGGGCGAGTACCGCTGGCATGCAGGGTTGAACAGGAGCTGTTGTTTCCATCGATCGAACTGGGGAAGAGAGCATAGAGGAAGAGGAGAGCCGCGGAATCACAGAGCGATGGCCTCCGCTCGTAATTACACAAAGCCCCGCCTCCTGACCCCGCGCCTGTGAAAGACAGAACGCCAGTCCAATTCTGGGACATGTTCTGTCTATCACAGGCGCGGGGTCAGGAGGCGGGGCTGTGTGTAATTATGAGGGGAGGCAATTGTAATCTAAACTGTAACAGCGGGCTATCGCTCTGTGATCCCACGGCTCTCCTCTTCCCCGTGATGATCTTCTGCACAGGTAAGCTGAGGCTGCAATATTGGCACAGTGTCCTGAGGCTGCAATATTGGCACAGTGAGCTGAGGCTGCAATATTGGCACAGTGAGCTGAGGCTGCAATATTGGCACAGGTGAGCTGAGGCTGCAATATTGGCACGGGTGAGCTGAGGCTGCAATATTGGCACGGGTGAGCTGAGGCTGCAATATTGGCACGGGTGAGCTGAGGCTGCAATATTGGCACGGGTGAGCTGAGGCTGCAATATTGTCACGGGTGAGCTGAGGCTGCAATATTGGCACGGGTGAGCTGAGGCTGCAATATTGGCACGGGTGAGCTGAGGCTGCAATATTGGCACGGGTGAGCTGAGGCGACAGTATTGGAACGGGTGAGCTGGGGCTGCAATATTGGCACGGGTGAGCTGGGGCTGCAATGTGGGCACAGTGAGCTGGGGCTGCAATGGTGGGCACGGTGAGCTGACGCTACAATGGTGGGCACGGTGAGCTGAGGCTGCAATGGTGGCCACGGGTGAGCTGAGGCTGCAATGGTGGCCACGGGTGAGCTGAGGCTGCAATGGTGGCCACGGGTGAGCTGAGGCTGCAATGGTGGCCACGGGTGAGCTGAGGCTGCAATGGTTGCCACGGGTGAGCCGAGGCTGCAATGGTGGCCATGGGTGAGCTGAGGCTGCAGTGGTGGACACTGGTTAACCTGCTATGATAAAGTTGTTAATATTTATTTTAGTAACTTAATTCTGCATAGAACATTTAAGTGTCATTTCATGAGATAATTTATGAGGGCGTGTTTAAGGGCGGAATTAGGGGTGGTGCATGGTAGGGATTGGGTAGGGAACTGGTGGCGAGTAACCCTTAAGGCCTGACTAGTAGCTCAGGACTTGAAATTTTGAGCCCTGTATATATATATTGTATATATATATGTGTGTGTGTGTGCACTTAGACAGACTCCACCTATAAATAATTGGCATATTTAATTGAAAACACGTCATTAAAGTCAATAGCAATTGCACTTGTGTCAAAAGGAAAGAGGGGAGAGAAATCCAATATATATAACCAAGATTAACCACTTGCCGCCCGCCCAGTGTCAAATGTCGGCACATTCAATGCAACACAATGTAAAAGTGGCGCATTTTAGAACTACTTGACATTGGTGCACAAGTCGCTGTAAAAAACAAAAGTGTCACAAATGTTTAATGAATTTGGCACACTAATGCCGCGTACACACGATCGGAATTTCCGACAACAAATGTTCGATGTGAGCTTTTGGTCGGATATTCTGACCGTGTGTAGGCTCCATCGGAAATTTGCTGTCGGAATTTCCGACAACAAATGTTTGAGAGCTGGTTCTCAATTTTTACAATAACAAAAGTTCTTGCCGGAAATTCCGATCGTGTGTATCCAATTCCGACGCACAAAAATTTGACGCATGCTCGGAATCAATTTGACGCATGCTCGGAATCATTGTACTTCATTTTTTTCATTTGTATTCCCCCCAATGTTTAGATCTTAAATGAGAATATTATTTGTTGTGGGAAATGATCAATAAAAGTGACATTTATCTGTGTGCCAACTAAAGATGAGTGTATTTGCATGGGTTTGATTTGCAGGGAGTTAGTCAAAAACCAGTTTGAAAATTGCAAAACCAAAACGTAACAGGAAATCTCATTTAAAGGATAAGTTCACCTTTTTTTAACATGTTATATGTTAAATCCATATTCAGGGTGTGGTGCTCCTCCCACCCAGTTGTGTCATTTATTCACAGAGTTTTGTGAAAGGGAGAACTACCAGGGAGCTGTTGAGCGCTCTAGTTCATTGATGCTTCCTGTTATTGTGTAACTGCCTGCCCTCATGAGGTATGAGTCGACAGATACACTGACAGTCTGCAGGAGCCTGAGATTGTACCTCTGATCTGCTGATTGTGGCTTCAATGCTTCACAGACTTCTAGTAAAAAAATATATAAAGGCACATTTTTTTACCTGCAAAAAGATGTGCATTTATAAAAAAAAAATTGCAAAGGTAAACTTATCCTTTAAGACTATTGTTGTTGAATCTTGATACTACATGTTTGCAATTTGAAGGCCTACAAAGGATGTGAGCAACTAAGCTCTGCTGTATGTTAGATAATGAATTTATGTGAAATCCCCATCAACTGATGTTAATAATAATGCCACATCCCCTTCCTAATACCTATTCTGACTAGTGATGAGCCGAACACCCCCGGGTTCGGTTCGCACCAGAACCCGCGAACGGACCGAAAGTTCGAACGAACATTAGAACCCTATTAAATACAATGGATGCGAACGTTCGAATTCTAAAGTGCTAATTATAACAACTATTATGCATGTTATTGTCATAAATAAGGTTTGGGAACCCGGGTTCTGCACCAGGGGACATGTATCAATGCAAAAAGAAGTTTTAAAAACAGTGGTTTTTCGGGAGCAGTCATTTTAATGATGCATAAAGTGAAAAAAAAAAAGTCAAATATTCCTTTAAATATCGTACCTGGGGGGTGTCTAAAGTATGCCTGTGAAGTGCCACGTGTTTCCCGTGTTTAGAACTGTCCCTGCACAAAATGACACTTCTAAAGGAAAAAAAAGCCATTTAAAACTGCTTGCGGCTTTAATGTAATGTCTGGTCCCGGTAATATGGATGAAATTCTTTAAGAAAAATGGCATAGCTACCCCATGACCCCCCCCCCTACCCCAGCCCATTACCAGCCCCTTTGGGTCTTGTATGGATATTAAGGGGAACCCCGCACATAAAATAAAAAAGGCCCTATATACTCTGAACAGCCGTATACAGGCGGTGCATACAAGACAGGGACTGTAGGTTTGTTCTTATGTAGAATCTGTTTGTAATTTTGAACAGGTACATTGTTGAAGTGTAGCTCCAGCCCAAAAATCTATTTTTAAACTTTTTGGGAAACATAGGTAAGGGTTATCACCCCTGTAACATTTGTTTTGCTGTCTGTGCCCCTGTTCAGAACATTTCACCTCACTTTCCGTCCCAATGACAACTGTTTTTGAAATGTGGTGTTTTTCTTGAAACAAGGATTGCTGATAAAGCATCAGTACAGATGAGACCCCTTTCTCCCATATTTATTCTTACAGGAGAGAATTTTCCTTTCTAGGGGTAGATTTCCTCTCACTTCCTGTTGTCTTCTTTCGTTTGCAAGTAGGAGTCGTTTGTAAGTTGGATGTTTGAAAGTAGGGACCTGCCGTATATACTCTGCAGAAATAGGCCCCTTAGTTGTTGGTGTTGGCACAACACTGTAAGCACTCAGTTACTCTTGGTTGGTGCTGGAACGCCCTGCTGTCAACTATTATATCAGGAATTTTAATTACATATAATTGTTGAACAGTGGTAGTAAAAATTGGGGCTTTGATGGTGGTGCTGGTGCCACAACACTGTAAGCCCTGACAGTTACTCTTGGTGGGTGCAGCAATGGGCCCTGCTGTGAATTATTAGATCAAGAATTGTAATTACATGCCCCTTTTGAACAGGGGCTGAAAAATTGGGCCTTTCGTGGTGGTGGTGGTGGTGGCGTTGCCACAAGACTGTAAGCCCTCAGAGTTACTCTTGGTGGGTGCAGCAATGGACCCTGCTGTGAATTATTAGATCAAGAATTGTAATTGCATGCCCCTGTTGAACAGGGGCTGAAAAATTGGGCCTTAGGCACTGGTGGCACAACACTACAACCCCTCACAGATACTGTACTTGGAGCACAGCAATGAGCCCTGTTGCAAAGTATTGCTTCAAAAATTGTAATGACACGCCCCTGTTAAACAGGGGCTGAAAAATTGGGCCTTAGGCACTGGTGCCACAACACTCCAACCCCTCACAGATACTGTACTTGGAGCACAGCAATGAGCCCTATGGCAAATTATTGCTAAAAAAATTGTAATTACACGCCCCTGTAAAACAGGGGCTGAAAAATTGGGCCTTAGCCACTGGTGGCGGCACCCATAAACAAAAATGATCTTCCAAGCTATCATCATCAATCGTATCATTGAGGACTCGGAGGAGGAGGATAGCCAGTCAACATAACAGCACAGGCACTCAGCATCAGCATCAGTCTTGAAGGGATGTGACATGTTAAAATCAATTAGTATGTTATATCAGCATCAGGTGTGTGGTAGCTGGTGGTGATCCAAGACTGGTTCATCTTGATGAAAGTCAGTCGATCAACCGAGTCGGTGGACAGGCGCACCCTGTGATCCGTGACAAATCCTCCAGCAGCACTGAATGTGCGTTCCGAAAGAACGCTGGATGCAGGACAGGCCAGTAGCTCAATTGCATACTGTGCAAGCTCTGGCCAGTGATCCATCCTCAAGACCCAGTAAGCCAGAGGATTTTCGGTGGGGAAGGTGTCCAAGTCTGACCTTGCCCCTAGATATTCCTGCACCATGTTTATCAGACGCTGGCGATGGTTGCTGGAACCGATCATACTTTGGGGCTGCGGACTAAAGAATTGTCTGAACGCATCGGTCAGACGGCCACCTTCCCCACCGCTCCTTCTTTGACTGGCCGAAGCCTCAGCAACTCGTTGTCCAGGACCAGGAGTTTGTAACCTCCCAGTCTCTGGGAACGCGTTGCACAGACCTTTCTGCAAGGCCTCCCGGAGTTGTCTCATCCTCTGCTCCCTCTGCGACGGTAACATAAGGTCCGCAACCTTACCCTTGTACCGTGGATCAAGGAGAGTGGCCAGCCAGTAATGGTCCCTCTCCTTGATCCGAAGAATACGAGGATCCTTCCGCAGACTTTGCAGGATCAGGGAGGCCATGCAGCGTAGGTTAGCTGAGGCATTCGCTCCGGAGTCCTCTGGGTCACTAAGGTCCTCCTCCTCCTCCTCCTCCTCCTCCTCCTCCTCCTCCTCCTCCTCCTCCTCCTCCTCCTCCTCCTCCTCCTCCTCCTCCTCCTCCTCCTCCTCCTCCTCCTCCTCCTCCTCCTCCTCCTCCTCCTCCTCCTCCTCCTCCTCCTCCTCCTCCTCCTCCTCCTGTGGGACAGAAGGAACACTGTCTGGGTAAAGGGGGCCTTGAGAGGCAAGGAAGTCCTCCTCTTCCTGCCTCTGTTCTGCCTCAAGTGCCCTGTCCATTATTCCACGCAGCGTGTGCTCCAACAGGTGGACAAGAGGTACAGTGTCACTGATGCATGCACTGTCACTGCTCACCATCCTCGTGGCCTCCTCAAATGGTGCCAGGACAGTGCATGCATCCCTGATCATGCCCCACTGGCGTGGAGAAAAAAAACCAAGCTCCCCTGACCCTGTCCTGGTGCCGTAGTCGCACAGGTACTCATTGATGGCCCTCTGCTGCGTGTGCAGCCGCTGCAGCATGGCCAACGTTGAGTTCCACCTGGTGGGCATGTCACATATAAGGCGGTTCTTGGGCAGGTTCAACTCCTTTTGCAGCTCAGCCAGGCGAGCACTGGCATTATAAGATCTGCGGAAATGCACACAGACTTTCCTGGCCTGCCTCAGGACATCCTGTAAGCCCGGGTACCTGCCCAAGAACCGCTGCACCACCAGGTTAAGGACGTGAGCCACACAGGGCACATGGGTCAGTTGTCCCTGTCGGAGGGCGGAGAGGAGGTTGGTGCCATTGTCGCAAACCACCATTCCTGGCTTAAGCTGGCGTGGCGTCAACCACCTCTCGGCCTGGCCCTGCAGAGCAGACAGGACCTCTGCCCCAGTGTGGCTTCTGTCCCCCAAACACACCAGCGCAAGCACGGCATGGCATCTTTTTGCCTGCGTACTTGCGTAGCCCCGTGAACGGCTACGGAGCACCGCTGGTTCATAGGACAAACCACAGGAAGAGGCCATGGAGGAAGAAGAAGAAGAGGAGGGGGTGGAGGAGAGAGGTGTGTCACAACCAGTAGTAGCATTTTGGAGGCGTGGCGGTGGGACAACCTCCAACACTACTGCACCTTGTCCTGCATCCTTCCCAGCTGCCAAAAGAGTGACCCAATGGGCCGTGAAAGAAAGGTAACGTCCCTGTCCATGCCTGCTGGACCATGAGTCAGCGGTAATATGCACCTTACCGCTGACCGCCCTGTCCAGCGAGGCCAAGACATTGCCTTCCACATGCCGGTAGAGAGCCGGAATAGCCTCCCGTGAGAAAAAGTGGCGTTTGGGAACCTGCCACTGAGGAACCGCACATTGCACAAACTCACGGAAGGGGGCCGAGTCTACCAACTGAAAAGGCAGCAGTTGAAGCGCTAGCAATTTAGCCAAGCTAGCATTCAACCGCTGGGCATGTGGATGGCTGGGAGTGAACTTCTTTCGACGGTCCAGCAGCTGGGGCAGGGAAATTTGCCTGCTAGAATCGGACGTCGGTGTACTGCTAGCAGAGTGGCCGCAAGTACTTGGCTGTGACACACCTAATTCTACACCTTCATTCCTCTCAGTGCATGTTTCAGAGAGGACTGAAGTTATAGTGGGGTTGGAGATCCCAGCTGATGCGGTGCAAGGAGAGGTCCGCTTTGTTCTTTGGTGTGGGTCTTTCAGGTAGGCTTGCCAACGAGCTGCATGGCAGGTGAACATATGTCTGGTCAGGCATGTGGTACCCAAGCGGCAGATGTTTTGGCCACGCGATATACGCTTGAGACATATGTTGCAAACAGCAGCTGTGCGATCTGATGCACTAGCCTCAAAAAAGGCCCACACCAAAGAACTTTTTGAATGACGGGCAGAGGCAGCGCCCTGCACAGGCGGAGCTCTGCGGTGTGATTCCGTCGGTGTACTGCCCTTACGCTGGCCACCAAAGGGCATCCTGCCTCGTTGGAGATGTGCCTCCTCCTCATCCTCCTCCTCCTCCTCTCTCCTATTAGGCACCCACGTGGAGTCAGTGACCTCATCATCACCTCCCTCCTCATCACTGGAGCCAATCTGGCAGTATGCTGCAGCTGCTGGAACATGACTGCCAGATTGGTGTCCTTCTTGAGCATCCCCTCTGTCTGCTCTCACGCTACTGCCTTCCTCTAGCTGGGTTTCATCATCAGACCCTTCGAAACGCTGGGCATCCTCCTGGAGCATGTACCCAACACTGTGCTGAAACAGTTCGGGGGACTCCTCAGGAGGAGGACATGGTGGGTCTAGGGAAGGAGTGACTGATGATGAGTCTGACATTGATACCAGGGAAGAGGACGCTTTGGCAGCTGCTTTTCCAGTACCCTGAGCCTGGGTGAGAGAGGATGAGGAGGAGGAGGAGGAGGGCTTGGTCATCCACTCTACCAAGTCTTCGGCATGATGTGGCTCAACATGTCCAGCTGCCGAAAAGAAGGACAAGCGTGTCCCATGGCCATGTGCTGATGACAATGCACCGCGTCCACGACCAGCACTGTTGCCCCCAGACACAGAGCCTGCTTGCCCTCTTTTATTGCCTCCTGACTGTCTGCCTCTCCTTGTTTGCCTTCCAGACATTCTAATAGATGGCCTGCAGGGAGATGGGAAAAAAGCAATAAGGGCTACCTTCAGGTGTCCTTCTCTGTCCCTTGAAACAAGGACTTTGACAGTGAAAGAAACTGACACACTCTCCCTACCTACAGTTTTCTGTCCCTAGAAAAAATGTTTTTTTTAAGCACAATTTAGCACAAGGAGAATTCACTCACTGTCCTTCCAGGTCCCTGGAAACAAGGACTTTGACAGTGAAAGAAACTGACACACTCTCCCTACCTACAGTTTTCTGTCCCTAGAAAAAATGTTTTTTTTAAGCACAATTTAGCACAAGGAGAATTCACTCACTGTCCTTCCAGGTCCCTGGAAACAAGGACTTTGACAGTGAAAGAAACTGACACACTCTCCCTACCTACAGTTTTCTGTCCCTAGAAAAAATGTTTTTTTTAAGCACAATTTAGCACAAGGAGAATTCACTCACTGTCCTTCCAGGTCCCTGGAAACAAGGACTTTGGCAGTGAAAGAAACTGACACACTCTCCCTACCTACAGTTTTCTGTCCCTAGAAAAAATGTTTTTTTTAAGCACAATTTAGCACAAGGAGAATTCACTCACTGTCCTTCCAGGTCCCTGGAAACAAGGACTTTGACAGTAAAAGAAACTGACACACTCTCCCTACCTACAGTTTTCTGTCCCTAGAAAAAATGTTTTTTTTAAGCACAATTTAGCACAAGGAGAATTCACTCACTGTCCTTCCAGGTCCCTGGAAACAAGGACTTTGACAGTGAAAGAAACTGACACACTCTCCCTACCTACAGTTTTCTGTCCCTAGAAAAAATGTTTTTTTTAAGCACAATTTAGCACAAGGAGAATTCACTCACTGTCCTTCCAGGTCCCTGGAAACAAGGACTTTGACAGTGAAAGAAACTGACACACTCTCCCTACCTACAGTTTTCTGTCCCTAGAAAAAATGTTTTTTTTAAGCACAATTTAGCACAAGGAGAATTCACTCACTGTCCTTCCAGGTCCCTGGAAACAAGGACTTTGACAGTGAAAGAAACTGACACACTCTCCCTACCTACAGTTTTCTGTCCCTAGAAAAAATGTTTTTTTTAAGCACAATTTAGCACAAGGAGAATTCACTCACTGTCCTTCCAGGTCCCTGGAAACAAGGACTTTGACAGTGAAAGAAACTGACACACTCTCCCTACCTACAGTTTTCTGTCCCTAGAAAAAATGTTTTTTTTAAGCACAATTTAGCACAAGGAGAATTCACTCACTGTCCTTCCAGGTCCCTGGAAACAAGGACTTTGACAGTGAAAGAAACTGACACACTCTCCCTACCTACAGTTTTCTGTCCCTAGAAAAAATGTTTTTTTTAAGCACAATATAGCACAAGCACAAAACACACTGACACTCTCCCTACCTATCCTTCTCTTTCCCTAAACTAAAGGAATCCAGGTTAAGCAAGAAAGAAATAAAAGTCACTGTCCCTGCCTATGCTGCTCTATCCCTGCTCCGGAACACACTACACTAGGCCGCCGTGCTGGCGGCCTTTTATAGTGCGGGGCGTGTACTAAACACCCTCAGCAATAATTGGCCACAGGCATCCTGCCTGTGGCCAATCATTGCTCTCCTCGCTGCCGGCGCTGTGATTGGCCAAGCATGCGGGGTCACAGTGCATGCTTGGCCAATCACAGCGCCTGGATGACACTGCGATGGCGTAGTGCATTGTGGGCCGTTCGCGTCACTCGAATTTGGCGCGAACGGCCCAAATCGTTCGATCTTCGTCGAACGATCGAACAGCCGATGTTCGAGTCGAACGTATGTTCGACTCGAACACGAAGCTCATCCCTAATTCTGACTAACTTGTTTAACCATCTCAATACGGGCCCCTTTGATCAGTGCCCTGATTACATACCTAGATGTCCTCTGTGAGGAGATGCCGCTGATCGTCTCTCCTCTCCTCACACTCTGTCAGTGTGAGGCGAGGAGCGCCGATTACCAGCATCTCTGTGTTTACATGTGATCGGCTGTGATTGAACACAGCCAATCACATGGTTAAAGACCCACGCCGCGTGGGCACGTGAGAGCGGGCGTTCAAGGACGCCATCATATGATGTTGTCCCAGAATGAGAACCGCACCGCCCCGTTGTCATTTGACGGTGGCCGGGCAGCAAGTGGTTACATTTATTTCCATCTAACTGAAATACATTTCTAAACTATTGAGTGTCTTTTTCGTGTTACTGTAATTAGTTCCACTTCAAAGGTTGGCCTTTTGTTTTCCCTTATCACATGGGTGGTAAACAGCATCCTTCTTCCAATCCTACAATGAGGCTGTGTCCAATATACATTTGCTAAGTACAGTGACCAAATAGGGAGCATTATATTAGCCAAAATACACAAAGGAGAGGGGATATAATGCTTTCCCACCGATCTGCGTGTTGTCTTTGTGTTGGGACACACAGCAGTCAGCATGACCAAACCTGAAGTTAAGAGGTAAACTAATTCCTTACTTGTACACTGTATTGTAAATATGGGTTTGTGTGTGTAATTTGTAAATATCATGCAAGCCAGGGGACTTACACTATACATTGTGTTGTAAATACTGTTTAGTGTGTAATTTGTATATACGGTGTAATGTAACCCTATCAATGAAGGTGTATTGCAGATGGAACTACCTCTTTTGTGTAGGAACTCTGAGATTTAGTTCAGTTTATATATATGTAGCGCCCCCCCCCAATATTTGCGGGCGCTATGTGTAAATTTAAGGGTAGTCTGAGCCAGTAATTGGGCTCAGACCAATTGATTGTTCTGGATTTGCTTCTGCTCTGGGTGTGATACTGCCTGGCATCACCGGCATAGGTTGAACTACAGGGGGTATCACAACACCTTGGGTGTCCTTTCTCGGCAGCCATGCAGTGGGCGTGGTCTACCCGCTGTGCATGCTGGGAGAGGGTACATAAGGGGCAGACGCCATTAATTGTGGTTCTTGTGCGCCTCATGGCCCTCCAGGCCAGGGGTGTGTGTGTGTGAAATAGTCCCGGGCACCTTCAGCCCGAGGCTACATCGCTACCTGGTAGGCCCAGCACCTTCAGCTAGGGCCTACACCTGAAGAAGGATCCCAGGCTACCCACCTGAGGGAAGCCCACTCCAGAAAGAGGAAGCCGGGGGAGGATCGGTCCCATGAGGAGACTGGCGATGGTGTTGCTGTCTCGGGAGAGGCCTGGCACCTTATCTGAGGAGGGATCCAATATATTGGAGGCCTCGCAATGCGCCAATTTGGCATAAAGGTTCTTTTTCTTCCATTGCTTGGCTGGGAGGTTCGGGACTAACAATCCTGTGGCAGAGGATTCCTGATCGCATCCACTAAAAGTTCACAATTTATCCATGCTCCATGCCGCCTGCTAGGACCGCTCACAAGGGGACTATCTGGGTGAGCAATACCCACTCAGGCTTGAGTGGCGACAAAGGAGTTGCACTGTGTTTTAAGTGCTGTGTACCTGAACTTTTCCCTACTTCTCTCATTTCCCTACTCTCTCTTCAAGTTTACTGCAAATATAAAGAATAAAACCTTACTGCTTAGGTTTTACTCCTGTGTGGACATTGGACTTATTCTCTACCTAGACAACGGAGCAAGGGAACCATTAGAAAGAGGTAATTGCTGCAAGGCCCAAACAACAACACCGCTCGCCCTTCTACACAAAGGGAGATACCGGGCAAGTAGCAGGTGTGCCCGACTGCGGACGGAGAATGGCAGAAAAGGGTTTGTGTGCTACATATAAATATGCCTACAATGATTGAGGTGTATGCACATATACATGTAAACTAGTCAACATGTAAAATGCGCTCGGTCTGGGGTGTCTCCATTCTAATGAAGAAGGACTAGTTCTTAAAATAATACAAATAATGATTTGGGTTTATTTACAAATAGGGATGTAAATAAATTGCCGTTACAAATAAGGAGTTAGGGGAACAAGAAATTAAGGCCCATACACACGATCTACAAACTACACAAATCAGAACCTTTGGGGAACTTAACTCGCATGGAACAATCTGCCTTGGATAAATTAAAGAACTGTCATTCTCTTACAATCAAGCCCTCTGACAAAGGGGGCAATATTGTAATAATGACCAATGACCAATATAAAATCATGTGTCTCAAGATATTGTCTAACAAAGATTGGTATCAACCAATCTCCAAAGCTAGTATTTCTAGATTTGAAATCCAATTCTATGCACTGATTGATGGCGCCTTTTCTCAAGGTGTCATCAATCAGAATGTTTGGGAATTCCTGCGGACCAAACACCCAAGAGTTCCAACATTTTATTGTCTCCCTAAGGTCCATAAAAGTGTGTCTGACCCTCCAGGTAGACCGATAGTGTCAGGAAAAGGGGCTATTACTGAAAATCTAAGTGTGTATCTGGATACACACTTGAGACCATTTGTGATTGTGTTACCCTCATACATAAGGGACATAAGGGACACTATCCATCTTCTACAAAATTTGGAGGGTCTTCATATATCCAAACATGCTCTATTGGTCGCCATTGACATCAAAACTCTTTATAGCTCCATCCCCCATCATTTGGGATTAGCGGCCATTAGACATGTAATTTCTTCAGTGCATAGAACTGACCATAAACTTGCTGAGTTTGTCATTATGGCCCTTGAGTTCATACTCAGCCATAGTGTTTTTTCTTTTGACGGTTCCCATTTCCTCCAGGTGCAGGGGGTTGCGATGGGGACGTCTTGTGCCCCATCGTATGCCAACCTGTACCTGGGGGAATGGGAAAAATCATTTCTGTCCAGTGAATCTGCCAATCCTTCATTCATCATGTAGCGGCTTAGTTCCACTACATCAATGATATTTTGTTATTGTGGGAGGGTACAGCAGCCGAATTGGAGGAATGTATTTCCACCATGAACCAGAATGATTTCAATTTGAAATATACTATCACTTCCAGTGAAACCAGTATCACCTTTCTGGATGTGACTATAACTAAGAACCTGGACGGGAGTCTATCAAGTGGACTGTACCGGAAGTCTACGGCTGGAAATACGGTCCTTCATGCGACTAGCTCACACCCTCAAGCACGGGTAAAATCCATTCCGTATAGCCAATATTTGAGGCTCAAGCGGAATTGTTCTAGCCAGGATACTTTTCTCCACGAGGCAGGAGCTTTGAGGGATAGGCTTTTACAGAGAGGGTATTCTCATACCTGTTTGAAGAGAGCCTTCAAACGTGCTAATGGAATAGGAGAGATGCAAACTTTTGTTCGGTTAAAAGAAAAAAAGTGATGATACCAATACCGTTAGGATCATCACTAAATACCACAATCAGCATAAAGCTGTAAAAGGTATCATCACCAAGTTTTGGCACCTCTTATTTATAGACCCTATGCTTGGTCCCTTTGTCACCAAGGCACCCGCCATTACATATCGGCGGGCCCCATCACTCAAGGACCATTTGGTCCAGAGTGAATTTAGGGGCGAGTTTCGTAAAGACCCTTGCAAAAGAATGGGGACGTTCACTTGTGGGGGCTGCCCAGTGTGTCAGTATATGAACACCCAACAGGGCAATATTTTGCCCAATGGACGCCCATATAGACCCCGTCACTTCTTTAATTGCAAGACTGAGGGAGTGATATATCTTCTGACTTGCCAATGCTGTAGATTTTATGTAGGAAAAACAAAATTGCCTCCAGACACAAAAGTTCCATGAAAATGGCAAATCCGGAGACATGTGATCCAACAACACAAGGGAAAATTTCCCAGGATCCAGTTTTTGATTCTGGATAGGATCCACCCCAATTCCAGGGCAGGAGACTGGAACAAGGTGCTGCTCCAGCGGGAAACCCGCTGGATTGCAGACCTTGGGGCCACTATACCCCCTGGACTTAATGAGCAAATTAGTTTTAGACCCTTTTTAGAGGGCTTTGCCTCGGGTGGGTGTGAGAAAGAATGATCACACCCCTGTATTTATATGACTCACTTTCTGGTTATGTGTTTGGTGATTGTACCCCGATATTTGTACTATATTGTTGTATATGTATGACCTAGTTATTTGTATGTAATTGTATGACCCATTCACCTGTATGTAATCATTTGTAATCGATGTAAACTGCAAATCATCTATTTGTCCCCGTCACATTCCTTTATTCTGGTTTGACTGGTACTTGTATTGGCGTGTGCCTGGGGGTGGCCACGATGGCCCTGGGAGGTGGGTTTCCATCTCTCCCACCCGATGCACGTAGGCCGCCTCTATTTGGGGGTCACCTGATTATGGCCTGGTGGCCCCCATTCGGGGATCTCCCTGGGTGGGTACATGCCATAGGTCGTGCATGCACCGGTGGCCGCAGGCTGCGGGACGTCCTCATCACTATGCCCCCTCAATGGGGTGGGCTGTGTGCGGGGAGCGTCCTCGCCTCCCGCGCCCGGGATCCTTTAGTGCTGCCTGGGCGTGGATTACATCATGCCGCTATGTTATGGCTCCTATAGTTAGCTTGTCCTGTTTTTCTTTCCCCCTTTTTTCTTTCCCCTCGTTTGAAAAGGGAGATAATGGCCAGCGGTGCTATCTTAGCACTATAAGTTAATGTTTGAAAAAAATAAAATAAACTGAATCCGATACTGCTGAATTAAATTATGCCAACTGTGTGCATCGTCCACTGGACGGGATCCACTTCGGGTGACCAAAAATAACTATATAAGGCAGAAAGGATTGGAACAAAAGGCGTTCCAATGGAAGGTCAATGAAGTGATTCACCTACACCTGTTAGATCAGATCAAAAATGAGACTTTAATGGTGCACATAACAAAATGTGGAAAAATTCAAAAAGCTCCTGGCATGGGGCTCGGCCTTCCAGGTAATCTGAATCAAATTAAATACAGTAAAAAGTACAACGTTGTATTAAAAGAACAGATGTAAAGGACCTGCTGCTGAGATACCATTGAAAATAATGCTAATGAGTCCTGGATATAAACAGTAATCACTGATGTAGACTGAAGGGTTAATCCCACTTAATAGTGCGGAAATTATGGAAGTTCTTATATACTTTGATCCGATAGAGAGCTATGAATAAAAATTGCAAATGATAGTTGAAAAGAAACAAGTATTAGCAACAACTCCAAACACGTGGAACAGCACAGAGATCTGTTTGTAATGGATCACAGAGGCAGTCCAGCAATTTTCAAAATAGTGATCCAATGCAGATGGCTGTAGAATAGTGCTGCAAAACTTTTTAAAGCATTTGAATTTTAGTCACAACAAATTGGAGCAAAGGCAGTTCACTTGAGCGCAGATAAACTTGGCATTCATTATTTTTCCTCCAATCTCACATGCTCCCCTGACGTTCCTTGCAGATGAATAAAAAAATATATGGCCACCTGGCAGTATCAAAACTGAATCTGCTAACCAGTAACTTGCTGTCCTGAAGTTCCTGTGTGGGGAACCACTTAAAGCGGAGCTCCGCCGGAAAAAAAAATATTAAAAGCCAGCAGCTACAGCTACAGCAGCTGCTGGCTTTTAATATATGGACACTTACCTGTCCTGGAGTCCAGCGACGTCCGCAGCAGAGGACGAGCGACCGCTCGTCGCTCTGCTGCTCCCTCCGCCATCCTCGCTGAGGGAACCAGGAAGTGAAGCCCTGCGGCTTCATGCCCGGTTCCCTACGGCGCATGCGCAAGTCGCGCTGCGCCGTTCTGATTGGTGCTCCTGTGTTCTGGGAGCCGAGTGTCTCCCAGAACACCAAGGGAAGTCTGCGGGAAGTGACGTAACTCCCGCAGATTCCCGGAGAGAGGACTCCCGGATGTGGGTGAAAATACCTGTCTTAGACAGGTATCTTCACCCCCCTCCCCCCTGAAAGGTGTCAATTGTGACACCGGAGGGGGGGAGGAATCCGATCCGCAGAAGTGAAAAATTAGGGTGGAGCTCCACTTTAAGAAACGTGTCTCTTACCTCATTCAAGCTGTGGTGATACTCACAGTAGAGGGAGACTTCCAAGTGTAGGTCCTCTCTGGATGTTAGACGCTGTCCTGTAAATATTAAGCAGGACGCAAGATGGGTGGATTGCTCTTGTGCAGCCGAGACCCGTGCCTACAGATCCTGTTTGCTGCTTGGCTTAACGGGTCAAATGATCACATCCACCTGATCTGAGGTTCACCCCAGCTGGAAGCAGCTGGAAGCAGAGTGGTGTAGCGACGTTCTGATGTGCTGTGGGGACGTAGTGGTGAGTGGAGGTATTGCAAGTAAAGGAACTTCCATAGACTTCAGCTAAACAAAAAGTTAGTCCAGGAGCATTTCGATCACAGCAGCAATGTCCTTAAATATCTGCAGAGGCAGAGAGACACGTCTACATGTTTCGTGACCTGAACCAGTCACTTCAACAGGATGAAGTTAATGTGCCTGTTGTGAAATCAGACACATACTCTAAAAAGGTGCTACAACTGGTTTGTGCATGAGTAGTGGCCAGACATGATTGGTCCGCCTCTCTCATCTGTGCGAAGTGAATCCTTTGACAGGACCTTAGCACAAATGACCCATTTGGTCACATGACCCCGGATGTTTTTCTACGCATGCGGCTCTGGAGGGTGTGGACGCTTCTTGCATTCCAGGGTCATAGCTGGAGTGCTGTGCAGGAACTTGCATCACGTGACGCCGGACGTTAACACGTCGCGGCGTCACGTATTCCTCCTCCGCCCCCTTTCCTCCTTATTAAACCGGCCTTCTTGCGCAGCGTATCCGTCACGCTGTTGGATGGCGGTGGCACTGCGGGAGTGCTAGATGATTTTGGCTACTTACAAGGTAGGCTCTACATGTAGAGGCATGGGAGGAGGGGAGGAGTTTTCAGGTCTCTTTATATATAACATTTTCATGTCCACTGATTTTGTGGTACATGACTTGTTATCTTTGTGGGATTGATACTTACCTGGATCACTTATATCCACATATAGAATAGATGATAACGATATCTGAAGGATTGGGAGATCTGTCTTCGCCAAATTACTGTCTGTACAACTCCAGGGATTAGATAAATGGCCCAGCAATTAGGTATGTTGTTCACGTCGCCCGTGCTCCTAAGGGGTCTTAAAAGGTCTTTAAGGGATAGATACTGGGAAGTTTGTATGTCCCAGATGATTGAAATTTATACACTATTGTTCTTTTTATAGAACCTGAAGGACCGTAGCACTGTGGCTGCTGTGTCCGTGCCTTGGTGGTACGTTTTGGATCTGTTGGGAGCTTTGGGGACCCTTCTCACCTGTGTCCCCCTTTGGATGCAGGAGGTACATCGGTACCTTCCCCGGGGGCCCGCCTGTCCAACCACGAATCTTTATAATGATGTGATTGGGTATGATTCCTGCACCGTTTGATGATTGTGTTCTTGATGCTCATTTGTGTATAGACAATTAATGTTTAAATGTATAATTTTCTAAAATGATTTCATTTGCATTGTATAGTGTGACCCTGTCCGGATACTAGCCCCTGATGAAGGGATGGACATTTTCCGACAACAAATTTGTTCCGTGGGATTATCCGATCGTGTGTAAACAAATCCATCGGACTAAAATCCAAAGTACAAACACGCATGCTCAGAACCAATGTTAAACATCAGACAACAATAGCAGAGGTTGCCCAAAGAGTGGCAGTAAAGAGCTGAAAAAAACACGTGGTTTGGTGAATGTTGGCTGAAAAAGTTCTGCCGTATGTATGCATACCAAGTTCACGGCCAACGCCCATTCGGACAAAAATCCAAGGAAAAGTCCGATGTAAGTCCAATCGTGTGTATGAGGCTTAAGGTTATAGGGGAAGAAAGGGGTCATATTTGGTCTAAAACACATCCATCCTCACTGAATCTCTCATGCCTGGGTCCTTTTTGTCCAGAGTTGAGACACACCCCCAGTTGGGTGTTGGTAATTACAGTCATATACGACATTTTGAACCAAAGGCCATAAAAGTTTATTCTTGTTCTAGGCTTAAGCCTCATACACACTTCTATATTTTTTTTCATTCAACCCCGCGTGTTGAACGAATAAAAACTGACAGCTCAGGTTGGAGCCTCTGTACTAACAATCTGATTTAAGTACTGCTATTTCCCATTCTGTTCTATTGTGTTTTGACAGCCCCCCCCCCCCCCCACCAGAACAGCTATCGGCTGAGAGTGCTGAGCAGGAGCCGGTTGACAGACCTTTTTCGGTCATGACCCTTCGACAGAAGCAGGCCATTCGCACACATGAGTCGAATGACGGTCAGTTTCTATTGAACCGGCCATTTTACAGTTGAGGTCTTGATCAGATGACTGCACAAGGTGTCCACGTGATATCTCCCCCTCCAGAAGACATGCTTTCATTCTGGCCAAGTTTGGACAGTAAACACCCGAAGGGGTCCTGCTATTCAATTACTAATGAGCTTATTTATTCATACAGTCTACTTTGATATCAGCAAGCTGTGCAATCTTTGTCTGCTCTAATACATAGTCCATTTAAATTTGCTTAATTAGAAGCCATACTTTAGTTTATATCCAAGCTGCATTGATATAAAAAAATTTTTCAATACTACAACTGCTATAGGGAACAGTTAAAAAAGGCAAAAAATGTTTTTTTTAAACTACCATACAGTGGGGAGAGGGCCCTTTTAATGCAATTTCAAGCAAAAAACACCAATCCTTTAAAAGCCTCAACCTAACTAGTCTTAAAAATGTCCCCCCCGGGGGCGCATGCGTGGCTTCTGAGCATGGCGGGCGTATGAGACCAGAGTTCCATCCCCCGCCACCTCTCTGGGACTACCGCTGACCGATCCGAAGCTCCATTCTCCACGGGAGTCACCTCCTCAGTCTCCTGCGACGGCCACGCACCCCATGGGCAAGATTGGGGACCAGAGACAGAATTACGCCGCAGTTCTCAAGCCTCGGGCCTCCTCTACGATGGACCGCTATCTGCACAGACCCACATCCGCGGCCTCGAGTAGCCAAGACAGTGCACAGAGTGCACCGTAACAATTTGAGCCAGAGACAGGTACCATATTCAATATCACCCCCCCCCCGCACGCTGACGGCAGAAGTTTTGGATTCCAAACTGCAATCCCTGCTCCAGGCCCTCACCCACAACATTGCGCAATAGGTGTGGAAGCTTGAAAAAGAACTGAGAGGGGAAATAGGCCAACTGGGGGAGCGCACTGACACCCTGCAGTCCAAGTTTGACGAACTAGTGCAATATGTACAGGCGCTTGAGGAGGATAATGCTGCCATTAAGCAAACAGTCACCCAGCTCCAAGCCCAACAGGAGGATCTTGAAAACAGGGAACGCAGACAAAACCTGCGGATCAAAGGCATCCCTGAAGCAGTAGATGACAAAGACCTCCTGAGCCTGTTCAATGTAGTGGCCCCTAATATCCCTGACATAGACTGGCGTTTGGATAGAGCCCACAGATCACTTGCTCCTAAACCCCCAGCTGGAGCCAACCCCAGGGACGTGATTGTCAGATTTCATTACTATGACAGTAAGGAAGCTTTAACCATCGCCACCTGCAACCAGTCCAGGGTCGAGTTCAAAGGGTCCAAGATCCAGATCTTTAGTGATCTCTCACCTATTGCTCTGGTAAGAAGGAGAAATCTTTGCCCACTGACACTACATCTCCAGGCCCACAAAGTCCTGTACCGATGGGGCTTCCCCTTTTGCCTCTCTGCATCCCGGGATGACATACAATGCTCCCTACGTGATCTTCAGGAGAGCGACACCTTTCTGCGAAACCTGGGGCTGCCACCTCTTCAAGACGAAGATCCTGTGCCGCTTCCTACTACCCCCAAACCACCGACAGCTCCGGGTCGCATCTGGACCCCAGTGAGGCAGTAATCATCCAAGTCCAACTTCACACCCCAGAGGCGCCCCACTTCCAGATTCCTGGCCTGAGCGACCTTCAGTCTGGCTATGGCTTTGATTTCTATTTTTACTTGGCCATCTGCTGTTTTTGTTTTTGAATGGCCAACAACCGCTTAGTGGGTTCACTCACCCCCCTTGCCCGTGGGGTGCGTCGCCTGATGTTCTTCAAGACACCCTGGCTTATCGGTTTGTCCCCAGTTTCGGAGGTCCTCGTGCTTCCCTTCCCAGCCCAAGGCTTAGACCTGGGATCCCTGGAGGTGTATGGCCTTCCAGGTTTCTATCTGGTTGACGTTAAGACCTTTTTTTTCCCCATCTCTTTTTTTTCATGTTTTTTCTTTTTGTTTTTGTTTTTCTCAGGTCCCCTTTTTTGTCCTGAGGTTGCTACACCTCATAGACTTAATATGTTCATGTTACAATTCTAATACTGTTCTAAACATTGGTTAGTTACTGTAACGCCACCCCCAAATACGAAAGGGGAGTTAACGCCGTTTACGATGTTCCCCTCTCCTGGACACACATCCACTCGCTACCAATCTTCCAGAGCCAGGCGATCACTTCCCATAAGATTAATCCCTCCAGAAGAAATGAGACATACTCTGTCTCTTCCAGGAACGAATGACTTTTATTGAGAAACATTGTAACTTTTATATACATCTAATACCCAGTAGTTTAACATGAACAATGGCCCAGCTCCACCCACACATTACAAGGCTCAACACATTATTTTGACGTCTGTTAGGAGACAACAGACTTTAATAATCCCCTTTATGTTTGAATGACTATGCATGACCTTTATAGTCACCAGACTGTCTGATACTTTACAATACACACAAGGACAGACTTAATTTCCCCAATCCACATCACCACAAACAATGAACAGGTCTTCTAGAAGCTGGAATTCATTAACATTACACTAGACAGGTGATTGAGGCTGAACACCTCAGTATCTCTCAATTAACCTGTTGAGTTCAGAAACAGTAAATAGTCCTTTACAGATATCCTTGGGGATATGGTGGATAATTATTACAGACCCATTTTAGGTAGCCCAAGATATATTTCTTAATGTCCCTTATTTCCTGGCTCACCCTGTGTCCAAAGTGACCCTCCTGTCACAGTTACCTTACACCTACTATGTGACCTTTGCACCATTGAATCTCTCCCCCAATGTATACTATGCAATGAATCAAATGCTTTTTTACCAGGTTAAGACGCCATGGCACTAAAATTCCTTACGTGTAATGTTAAAGGTTTAAACTCTATTCAAAAGAGATGGCTGGTTTTGAAAAGCTTACAGAACAGATGTAATCTTGGTCCAGGAGACCCATTTCCGCCCTTGGGGATTCCTTAAATTTGCCAGTAAAAACTTCCCGACATCTTTCATGGCTTCCGACCCCTCTGGGAAAGCAGGAGTGGCCATCTTAATTAATCGATCATGTCCCTTACGTATTAAATCCTCTTACCTGGACCCCATTGGCAGATTTATTATCCTGGACTGCTCACTCCTTACCTAATCTCTTACTATTGTTAATGTTTATGCTCCTAATTCTGGCCAGATCAGATTCCTTTCCACCATGTTTCATACGCTGGACAAATTCTCCCAACCCTTTATGGTCATTGGTGGGGACTTCAATATGACCATGTCTTCCAGTAAAGACAGACGCATACTGTTCCCCTCCACATCATCAACCAAACCTGACCACCTTTCCAAATCCTTTCGTAAGCTTATCAGAGCTAGAAATCTTTTAGATATCTGGAGAATCAAACCTCCTACACATAAACAATACACATTCTATTCACACCCTTACAAGCTTTATTCCAGATTAGATCTCTTCTTTATCTCTTCACCCCTCCTGACATCCATGGTCTCCTCTCAAATTAACCCCATAACCTGGTCAGATCACTTCTCTGTACATCTAGATATTGCCCTTTCTACTGCCTCCCCCAGAACCTGCCATTGGCAACTCAATGAGACCCTTCTCCGTATTCCTGAAATGAAAACCCATCTCTCTAATGGTTTAACTGAATATTTCCAACTTAACACAGACACGGGGGCTGATTTACGAACCGTTTGAGCCATTAGTTGTGGCGCATCGGCGTGCGCAACACAGTTTTGGTATTTACAAAACATTTGCGCCTGTAACGCAGCACTATTCCCCATTTACTATAGTGTTCTCTGCGCACGGGAGGGGGCGCTCAGTGCGGCACTATGGACCTGGCGCACGGCATCTTCGAATCAAAATATAAAGAAGCTGGAAGTGCCAATATAATGGTGTGATGTGGGGTGATGTGAGGAAATATAGTGACAACTGCCCAAGTAACAAATATGCCCAAAATAGAATGAGAAAGTAACTTTTTCTGAACCAGCCTGCTGCGCCTGCAAGTACGTTTATAATTGTGAGAGGTCTTTTTGTGCACTGCACTGCATTTGCACTCGTTTAAATGCGCCGGTTCACTGCGCCGGCAAAATCTTAGTAAATGTTAAGTCATGTAAATGCATTTGCATAAGTTGAACAGGCGCTCCTCTAAACTTGCCATTATATAACAGTCTCTGCACAAAATGACATTTCTAAAGGAAAAAAAAAAGTAATTTAAAAGTACTCAAGGCTGTAATGAATTCCTGGTTCCTGTCAATACAGAGAAAAGTAATTGAAAGTCTTTGAAAAAAAAAATGGGTGGGGGTCCCCCAAAATTCCATTACCAGGCCCTTCAGGTCTGGTATGGATATTAAGTGAATCTCCGCGCCAAATAAAAAAAAATGGCGTGGGGGTTCCCCTCAAAATCAGTACCAGGCCCTTCAGGTCTAGTATGGATATTAAGGGGAACCCCGCGCCAAACCTAAAAAAAATGGCGTGGCATCCCCCTAAAAATCCACACCAGACCCTTATCCGAGCACGCAACCTGGCAGGCCGCAGAAAAAGAGGGGGGGACGAGAGAGCGCCCCCCTCCTGAACCGTACCAGGCCACATGCCCTCAACATGGGGAGGATGCTTTGGGGTCTGGACCCCAAAGCACCATGTCCCCATGTTGATGGGGACAAGGGCCTCATCCCCACAACCCTTGCCCGTGGTTGTGGGGGTCTGCGGGCGGGGGGCTTATCGGAATCTGGAAGCCCCCTTTAACAAAGGGGACCCCCAGATCCCGGCCCCCCCTGTGTGAAATGGTAATGGGGTACAAATGTACCCCTACCATTTCACAAAAAAAAGTGTCATAAATGTTAAAAATTACAATAGCCTGTTTTTGACAATTTCTTTATTAATGTCTTCTCCTTTCCCCGCTTCTTCTTCCATCTTCTTCTTCCATCATCTTCTTTTCTCCATTCGGGTTTCTTCCTCAATCTTGTTCTTCCTCTGATTTTTCCATCTGTGTTCTCGTCCGCATCTTGCTCCGGCTTCTTCTTCCCTGCTTCGTTCTCCGGACAATCTGCTTGCATTGGAGGTTCCCGCTGTGTGACGCTTCTGTTCTTTTGACAGTTCTTCTGTAACTGAGTGCGGGGCCACCCAGTGACCCCGCCCCCCTCTGACGCCACGGGGAAAGCCATAGGGAAGTCCCCGTGAAGTCCATGTGCGTCAGAGGGGGCGGGTCACTGGGTGACCCGCCCCCCTCTGACACCACGGGGAAAGCCATAGGGAAGTCCCTGTGAAGTCCATGTGCGTCAGAGGGGGCGGGGTCACCAGGTGGCCCCGCACTCAGTTACAGAAGAACTGTCAGAAGAACAGAAGCATCACACAGCGGGAACCTCCAATGCAAGCGGATTGTCCGAAGAATGAAGCAGGGAAGAAGAAGCCGGAGCAAGATGCGGACGAGAACACCGAAAGAAGAAGCAGAGGAAGAACAAGATGGAGGAAGAAACCCGAATTCGAGAAAAGAAGGAGATGGAAGAAGAAGATGAAAGAAGAAGCGGGGAAAGGCAAAGACATTATTAAAGGAATTGTCAAAAACCGGCTATTGTTATTTTTAACATTTTTGTCACTTTTTTTGTGAAATGGTAGGGGTACATTTGTACCACATTACCATTTCGCAAGGGGGGTTCCCCTTTGTTAAAGGGGGCTTCCAGATTCCGATAAGCCCCTGCCCGCAGACCCCCACAACCACCGGGCAAGGGTTGTGAGGATGAGGCGTGGGGTTCTCCTTAATATCCATACCAGACTTGAAGGGCCTGGTAATGGAATTTTGGGGGACCCCCACGCATTTTTTTTTTTCAAAGACTTTCAATTACTTTTCTCTGTATTGACGGGAATCGGCAATTCATTATAGCTGCGAGTAGTTTTAAATGACTTTTTTTTTTAACTTTAGGGCCAGTTCACAACACATGCAGTCCAGTGCATTTTTTTTCTGCATCAAAAAGTAGGTTATATGGTTTTCAATGGCATAGTTCACACCAGTGCGTGCAGGTCCAGTGTGTTCCAGTTCCAGTTCCATAAAAAAAGTAGAACATGCTGCATTTTACCTGCACTGGACTGTACTGGGACGCTGTAAATCGCATCAAAAACACACCGGAACGCACCAGAACGCACCAAAAACGCACTGCAACACGCTTTTCCTTATTAAGGGCCAGTTCACACCAGACGCAGTTCCGTGTGCTTTTTTTCTGCACAAAATGCATGCACAGTATTTTCCATGTATTCCAATGGCTCTAGTTGGCTCTAGTTCACACCATGCAGTCAGTTTCCGGTCAGTTTCTGCACCGGAAACTGACGGGAAACTGACTGCATGGTGTGAACTAGAGCTAACAAGAGCCATTGGAATACATGGAAAACACTGTGCATGCATTTTTAGTGCTGAAAAAATACACACGAAACTGAACGGAACTGCGTCTGGTGTGAACTGGCCCTTAAGGTTAAGTAAAAAGAGGGGGAAAAATCACTGGACTGCATCAAAAACGCACCAAAAACGCACTGGAACGCATCGTTGCTGTGCGTTTTTGGTACGTTTTTGATGCAGTCCAGTGCTTTTTTTCACCCCTCTTTTTTATTAACCATAGATAAGGACAAGTGTGTTCCAGTGCATTTTTGGCGCATTTAGGTGCATTCCATTGCTTTTTTGATGAGTTTTGCAGCGTCCCAGTACAGTCCAGTGCAGGTAAAATGCAGCATGTTCTACTTTTTTTTCTGGAACTGGAACGCACTGGAACAAAAACTGCCATTTAGAACCATATAACCAACTTTCCATGCATTTTTGATGCATTAGAAACGCAATGGACTGCATGTGGTGTGAAATGGCCCTTAAGCAATTTGGCATATTTAAAGGCACTTCTCCTTGTTTCGTTTTGGTGTTGTCCAAATTGGTGACATTGATATATGTCCCTTAGAGTGGGACCTGGGCCCCCATACCCATTTTAAGGCCAATAACTAGAAGATAAGCCAGCCAAGAGGGGACTAGCAAAATTAACAAGTCAGTTCCCATAGACTGCAATGGTATTTGTTGTATAACTTTTGCCCATGTTAGGCTCTTTGTTTGCCCCCCGGACCGGGGGGTATTTGTCCCATCTCTAATTTAGTAGCACAATGGATGATGTGCTTAATTTTGGACAGGGGGGGGGCTTATTTTCTGCTAGCTGCATTTCTGTTGGTCTGGGCATGCTCAGGGACTTCGTTTTTTTTGGTGATTTTTGTGTGTGAACAGCACCTGGATGTTTCTGGGCATGCTCAGAGAGTGTGTTTTTTGGGTTAGTAATTGAAGGGGTCCTTAAAGGGGTTGTAAAGGTTTGTTTTTTATTTTCTAAATAGTTTCCTTTAACCACTTCCCGCCCCGTCAATAGCAGATTGACGTCCGGGAAGTGGTTCTGTTATCCACACTGGACGTCATATGATGTCCTGCATGATAACAGCCACCGCGCGCCCAGGGGGGCGCGCATCGCGGCGATCGGTGGAGCGGAGGGTCAGTCTGACCCACCGCTACACTGATCTCGGTAAAAAGCCTCCGTCGGAGGCTTTTTACCATGTGATCAGCCATGTCGAATCATGGCTGATCAGGAAGTAAACAGGAAGAGCCGTTGATCGGCTCTTCCTCACTCGCGTCTGACAGACGCGAGTAGAGGAGAGCCGATCGGCGGCTCTCCTGACAGGGGGGGTTCGCGCTGATTGTTTATCAGCGCAGCCCCCCTCGGATACCCACACTAGACCACCAGGGAAGCCCCCCAGGACCACCAGGGAAGCCCCAATCATGTGGATGTCCCCCATGGCCATCCACATGTAGTAAAAATAAATAAATAAAATAAAAACTTTAAAAAAAATATGCCAATCAGTGCCCACAAATGGGCACTGACTGGCACTTTCACAATGTGTGGTGGCTGGCATTGCTGGGCACCAGTGCCACCAATGCCACCTACTAGTGTCCATCAGTGCCACCTATCAGTGCCCATCCGTGCCCATCCGTGCCCACCTATCAGTGCCCGTCCATGCCACCTATCAGTGCCACCCATAAGTGCCCATCAGTGCCGCCCATGAGTGCCAATCAGTGCCGCCTATGAGTGCCAATCAGTGCTGCCTATGAGTGCCAATCAGTGCCACCTATGAGTGCCCATCAGTGCCGCATACCAGTGCCACGTATCAGTGCCGCCTATCAGTGCCCATCATCAGTGCCCATCAGTGCCACCTCATCAGTGCCACCTCATCGGTGCCCATCAGTGTCGCCTTATCAGTGCCCTTCAGTGCCGCCTTATCAGTGCCCGTCATTGAAGTAGAAAAGGTACTTATTTACAAAAAAAATTAACAGAAACAAAAGAAAAACTTAGTTTTTTTAAAAATTTTCGCTCTTTTTTTATTTGTTGTGCAAAAAATAAAAATCGCAGAGGCGATCAAATACCACTGAAAGAAAGCTCTATTTGTGGGAACAAAATGATAAAAAATTTGTTTGGGTGCAGTGTAGCATGACCGCGCAATTGTCATTCAAATTGCGACAGCGCTGAAAGCTCAAAATTGGCTTGGGCAGGAAGCTGTATAAGTGCATGGTATTGAAGTGGTTAAGCTAGTGCATTGTTGGTTCACTTACCTTTTCATTCGATTTCCCTTCTAAATGTTTTTTTTATTTCTTTTCTTTGTCTGAATTTCTCACTTCCTGTTCCTCCTCAGTAAGCTGTTCAGTAAGCTGTTCTGGCTGAATAAACACCACTCGGATGATGGTGTGAAGTCTACTGAGGAGAAACATGAAGTGAGAAATTCAGACAAAGAAAAAAAACATTTAGAAGGGAAATCGAAGGAAAAGGTAAGTGAACCAACAATGCACTAGCTTAAAGGAACCTATTTAGAAAATAAAGGGGTTGTAAAGGTTTGTTTTTTAACAGGTGTACCCACTTTGAACTTCAGTCTCTACATTGGGTGAACTTGCATTTTGGGTGTTTCATGGACTGTGCATGTGTTTTCAATTGCCTCATTAGCACACAAACCTAGGTTATATAAAGCTTGCAGATAGCATTCTCTCCCTTGCCCTGAAAAGAGGCAAGATTGTGTGTGTGTGGCCGGCAAAACGTATAGTTTGGTGTCCTTATCGAGTTTGTAACACATGTATTTTATTTGTTATGTCTTTGCAAAACAGATGTTTGTTTTACTTTCGTTGATTGTATTTTTTTGTGTGGGGGATATGTTCCCCTGAAATATTTTTGATGTTGTTAATGTGTGTCGTTTGTTCACTTTGATTTAATTGTCTGTGCTGCATTATTTTGCTAAATCTTTCTCAAGATGTTGTGACTAATGTTTCAAATTTACATGTTTTTTTTGCTTCGCTTTGTTTTTTCCAAGTCCTGTTTTGTTGACCAATAAAATTTGATGCAAAGTTTGATGTTTGTTTTTTGTTTTATATGCAACAAATGTGACAGCTGCAGCTTAACTATGCTGATTGGCATGTAAAAACAAAACAGGTGTGATTTGTCTAATCTGGTGCCTTCATGGTAGCATATGCATGGATTGTGTGCTGCCATGGATAGTCACCAGGAAATTAAAAATACAGAGCGGTAAGTATTCAATTTTCCTTTTTACTGCAGTGGTTCTCAGCTTCAGTCCTCAAGTACCCCCAACAGGACATGTTTTGTGTATTTATTTTATCGAGAATTGCTGTCCAAAATACCAAACCATTGACTGTGATTTAAAGCACACGTGCAAGATTAAGGGACACCTGCAAACATGGCCTGTTGGGGGTACTTGAGAAGCACTTATTTAGAGCACTGCACTTAAAAATAGCTCAAGGCAATACTATTCTAATTGTGGCCACATTGAGGGAAACCAAGTAACTGCTAGAGCCCCTGCTTGTTTTTTTTTAGGTTTGGGTTTGTGTCCCTTTTAGGAAAAATAGCTTTACCTCCTGTCACACAGCTAAACAGGAAGTGAAGGTAAAACCCTACCAATGTCTTTTCTTGGGGACACACAGATCAATCTAACTATAGTGTCCCCATTAAGCAAATTGCACTCTAGCACTTTGTTGTGTACACCCCAAATCATTAGGTAGTTTGGGGTTTAGTAAAGGCAAATCCACTCTGCAGTACAAGTGTTGTTGCTGAAAATCTGAGGGGAAGCACTGGTGATTTTAACATCCAATCATGTAGAAGCAAAGATGGTGTTTTTTTTTTAGTTTCCTTGCATGTCCCCCTTGGATATCCAGCAAGTGCACTTGTTGTGCAAAGTGGATTTGCCTTTAGTAAATAAACCCCAAAGTCCAAGACACCTAATAATTTGGGATGTACCCAGAAAAATGGTGGAGTGCAATGTACATAATGGGGAAACTATTTAGATTGACCTGTGTGTCCCCAAGGAAAGAAATTGGTATGGATTTACCCTCACTTCATGTGTGGCTATGTGACAGGAAGTCAGGGCCGATCCTACCTAGGGTGCAGGGGGTGCCTCGCACCCAAGCGGCTGTTAGCTGCTGCAGAGAAGGGGCGCCTAGCCGCCGAGCCGCCGGCGCCGAAGCTACTGCTTGCACATTGCTGCTAGAATCTATCTACCTAGCAACCAGTGATGTCACGGTCACACACAGGCCGCGGCCGCCCCAGCATTCACAGCGCGCCGCCTCTGCGGCTGGGCCTGGAAATTTAGCTCCGCTCGGCTCCACCCACCTCTGCCTCTGCCATCTTCAGACAGCGTGGCTCAGAGGGAGCGGACAGGGAGCGAGCGCCGAGCAGAGTACTCACTATAGAGTGAGTCTCTGTCTGACTGAGCCTACCGCTGCTGACTGTGGACTGCCTGCCTGCCTGCCAGCCTTGCTGTGAGAGTCTGAGAGGAGCTGACCTGTGCTGAGGAGACTAGTAGTAGTACTGACTGCACCATCCTGACCTGTAAGTAATTTGATGTGCCTGTGCCATTAAACGCAGCCACTGTGCCCATCAAAATGCAGCCACTGTGCCCGTCAAATCGCAGCCACTGTGCCCGTCAAAATGCAGCCACTGTGCCCGTCAAATCGCAGCCACTGTGCCCGTCAAATCGCAGCCACTGTGCCCGTCAAATCGCAGCCACTGTGCCCATGTAAACACAGCCACTGTGCCCGTCAAAACGCAGCCACTGTGCCCGTCAAAACGCATCCACTGTGCCCGTCAAAACACATCCACTGTGCCCATGTAAACGCAGCCACTGTGCCCATGTAAACGCAGCCACTGTGCCCGTCAAATCGCAGCCACTTTGCCCGTCAAATCGCAGCCACTGTGCCCGTCAAAATGCAGCCACTGTGCCCGTCAAATCGCAGCCACTGTGCCCATCAAAACACAGCCACTGTGCCAGTCAAATCGCAGCCACTGTGCCCATGTAAACGCAGCCAGTGTGCCCGTCAAAACGCAGCCACTGTGCCCATGTAAACGCAGCCACTGTGCCCGTCAAAACGCAGCCACTGTGCCCGTCAAATCGCATCCACTGTGCCCATGTAAACGCAGCCACAGTGCCCGTCAAACGCAGCCACAGTGCCCGTCAAACGCAGCCACTGTGCCCGTCAAACGCAGCCACTGTGCCCGTCAAACGCAGCCACTGTGCCCGTCAAAACGCAGCCACTGTGCCCGTCAAAACGCAGCCACTGTGCCCGTCAAAACGCAGCCACTGTGCCCGTCAAAATGCACCCACTGTGCCCGTCAAAATGCACCCACTGTGCCCGTCAAAACGCAGCCACTGTGCCCGTCAAAACGCAGCGACTGTGCCAGTCAAATCGCAGCCACTGTGCCCATGTAAATACAGCCACAGTGCCCGTCAAACGCAGCCACAGTGCCCGTCAAAACGCAGCCACTGTGCCAGTCAAATCGCAGCCACTGTGCCCATGTAAATGCAGCCACTGTGCCCGTCAAAACGCAGCCACTGTGCCCGTCAAAACGCAGCCACTGTGCCCATCAAAACGCAGCCACTGTGCCAGTCAAACGCAGCCACTGTGCCCATTAAACGCAGCTACTGTGCCCAATCGCAGCCATGGTGCCTGTCAAACGCAGCTACAGACAGCGGCTTCTGTGTCTTCCGTACGCCTCCTCCCCATAGGCATCTAATCAAAGCGCCTGTCATTTCAGTCAATCAGACCTGCGCACCTGATTGGCTAAGAGGCGGTTCAGTGTTAGAAAAGCAAATATGAATATTCGCTTTCCTAACACACCTAGGGGGAAATGTTTTACGCTCACAGTTCACCTTTTTTGAAGCCTATTAGAGCCTATGGCTCTAATTAGGTGCTTCAAAAACACCCCCCGCCTCTGTAATTCATGTGCTCGGTGTCCGAAAAGGGGCCGGACACCTAAATAGTTGTTGGCTACAGCAGCCATGGATAGATTCATGCAATGCATGAATCTATCCATACTACCCAGAGGAGGTGCCTGGAAAGAGGGGGCGGCGCCCGCGTGTCCTTAATGGACGCACCATCACTGAGGAGCGGTGTATACACCTCTCCTAAAGCACCCCTGCCATTGAAATCCATGGGCAGCGCCACAAAAGTGCCTCGGCAGCGGTGCTTTGCAGGCACTTTTAACCCTTTTTCGGCCGCTAGGGGTTAAAAGCACCCCGCTAACAGCTGAAAAGCACAGCTAAAACGACAGTAAAGCATGACACTAATACAGTGATCAGTGCTAAAAATATGCGCTGTCACTGTACTAATGTACTGACCTGTGTTCGTGCAAACAGACAGAATTGCGATCTGCCTTGTTTACATATGCAGAACATCATTTTGGCTCTCTGCCTAATGATCAGCGGTTTCTGGTGGACATAAAGGCCGCGGTACCCGCAGATTAGGGTTGTCCCGATACCGATACTAGTATCGGTATCGGTACCGATACAGAGCATTTGCCCGAGTACTTGTACTCGGGCAAATGCTCCCGATGCTTCAACCCGATATTTGTACAGTCAGGGTGATCAGTGCGGTGGGGGAGTTACAAGCACCGATCACCGCTGTATAGATTTAAAAGTCTGACAGCCGTTTCTCTCCCCCCCCCCCCGCCCCGCACGACTTTCAGCTGCTTTAGTGAAAATCAGCGGTGATTGGTGCTTGTAACTCCCCCACACACGATCACCGCTGACTGTCCCCGTATACTCCTCCAGCCCCCCTCCGTTCTGCTGCTGTCTCCCTCCCTCTGTGCTGCTCTCTTCCTCCGTGTCCCCCTCCATGCTGCGGTCTCCCTCCGTGTCCCCCTCCATGCTGCTGTCTCCCTCCCTCTGTGCTGCTCTCCCTCTGTGTCCCCCTCCATTCTGCTCTCTCCCTCCGTGTCCCCCTCCATGCTGCTCTCTCCCTCCGTGTCCCCCTTCATGCTGCTGTCTCCCTCCGTGTCCCCCTCCATGCTGCTGTCTCCCTCCCTCTGTGTCCCCCTCCATTCTGCTCTCTCCCTCCGTGTCCCCCTCCATGCTGCTCTCTCCCTCCGTGTCCCCCTTCATGCTGCTGTCTCCCTCCATGTCCCCCTCCATGCTGCTGTCTCCCTCCCTCTGTGCTGCTCTCCCTCTGTGTCCCCCTCCATGCTGCTCTCTCCCTCCGTGTCCCCCTCCATGCTGCTCTCTCCCTCCGTGTCCCCCTCAATGCTGCTGTCTCCCTCCGTGCTGCCTTCCCCCTCCGTTCTCCTCCTCCCCCTCGATCTGTCAGGATGGAGAGCGGAGGTAAGAGCTGGTAAATCTGGCTCCTTACTGTTCGGAATGGACAGAGTCAGTGATCACTGACTCTGTCCATTCACATAACTGAAACATCGTAAACTGTGTTTACAATGTTTTAGTTTATGAATAAAGAGGAGCCGCTGTCCATGTCTCCATTTATTTTCAGCGCAGCTAAGGCTGCTGAGAAAGGGACTGGGGAATCTGTGTCCCTAGTCCCTTTCCCTGTCTCAAAGGGGAGATGTCAGAGGTCTGTTAAGACCCCTGATATCTCACCAAAGCCCCCTAACAGGGCTGATAAAAAAAAAAAAAAAAAAAAAATATAGAAGAAAAAACACACTAGCACACTGACACTGCCCCCCCCCCCCTTAAAAAAACGAAAGCATTGTAAAAAAACAAATAAATAAATAAAATAAATTGTAAAAAAAAATTGTAAAAAAAAAATCAAAACACAAATTGTAAAAAAAAAAAAAAAAATACTGACATGTGCCACTGTCACATGATATTAAAAAAAGTATCGGTAATCGGTATCGGTGAGTACTTGGAAAAAAGTATCGGTACTTGTACTCGCTATTAAAATAGTTGTATCGGGACAACCCTACCGCAGATCATCTCCTACTGTGTGTAATCACAGCAGGAGTGGGTCACCGGCGCGCGCGCGCATGCACTCCACAGACCCAGGAGTGTCAGATCACGTACTACATAAATCTCTCTCTCTCCCCCCTCTCGTTTATATACTCCATGTTGTATGTTGCATAGTCCTAACAGTGTTCATTCTCTCAACAGTTACTGATTTTAACGAAGTTCTTCTGTAAGGTAGGCTCAGACAAAGTGATATCATTCTTTGTGCAAATGTTATTGAAAATTAAAATGTTTTAAAAAAGGATCCTCTAGCCCTAGGCGTATGTGTGAGGCTGTCAGTTGTGCTACAGTAAGGCCTCTTTCACACGGACAGTCCGTTCAGGTCTGCCTGTCAGTCTTTTAGGCGGACCTGAACGGATGCTACATGTCCTCCTATGGAGCCACGGATGTCAGCGGTGACATTTCTGCTGACATCCGACCCGCTCCAATCCGCCAAAGTGTGACGGAGGAAAATCCTATTTTTCCTTCCGTCTGCGGATCAGATCAGATGAACACGGACAGACGGTCCGTCGTCATCCGATCCCCCATAGGGGAGAGCGGCGCTCTGACAGGGTGGCCCTGCACAGTGTGCGGGGACCGCACAGTCATCCGCCGGCTCAGCGGGGATCAACGGAGCGATCCCCGCTGAGCAAGCAGAGCTTCACGGGGCGGATCTGCACGGATCCGTCCCGTGTGAAAGAGGCCTAATTAGTAGAATTTTGTGGGTAAATAAACTGTGGCATAGGAGTGCATAAAGCGACTAGGCCCTGGTTCTGATTATAATAACGCTTTTCCACATTGTGCTATATGAATCTTTGCATGTGTTTTCCTTCCCCACCCATTTTTACTACGTTTTTTATCATTTTAGTCACACTCCACTTTTTATCAAGCTGACTTTTCAATTGTAGGTATTGCTAATGTTTACTGTAAACAGTTTACATATTGTTTAAATGTCAATCGCTTTGAATACTTTCTGTCAAATTTTATGTAAGTAAAAATTGCAGCTTGTCAGTGCATTTTCTAGGTTTTAAAAAAGTTGTAGGGGTTGGCAACACTGAGTACCGCGTATATGTAATTTTATATGGACAGTGTGGCCGTCAGTAATACTGAAACGGGGCACGCTGCGGCTGTGAGACCATTCACTCACCTGTTCTCACAGCTGCAGTATGCAGGACGCAAATACACTATGATCTAGCCGGGGGCATAATACAAAAAAGGATTTTGCTTGATTTGGAAACCGCTGCTTGGCGTTGCATCAGGGTGGATATAAATCAATAAATTGGAAAAAAAATCAGATTCTTATTTTTTATTTTTTTTATTTAAATCAATTTTTTTTAATCAAATTTATTTTAATAAAATGCTATTGGAGTAAAAATCGATCTAAAGATAGTTTTCTATGTAAGATACATTAATAATTTAGTTTATTCGGTATAAAATGGAGCTTAGTTAGGTAGCACGAGGCTGTATAGTCTGCAATATTTAAATTTTTGGTAAACTCATTTAGCCCGGGTTCACACTATAGCGATGCGGGAACCAGCGCAATTGCAGTGACGGTTCCCTCATCACATCTCTCCCCCAGAGGACAGTTCACACTGCCCTCTGCAAACCGATGCGGGTGTCAATACAATTTTAATGACACCCCCAGATCGGTTCACAGATCGCAGTGTGAACTGTGAATTAGCACAGGAATGTGAACACCCATGCGATCCAATTTCAGTGTGGGAAAAATAAAGTCCCTGCACCTTTTTTTGTGCAAATCCAATGCGAGTTTAGCCATACAACTGTATGGCTGAATTTGCATTGCACAGACAGTGCATGTGATCCGCACCATCAATGCGGTGAGAATCACATGCAAGTCTGTGTTTGCATATGTGTGAACCAAGGCTCAATAAATCCAAGCTCTGCAACCTGAGATGACATGCACTGCATTGATGCATTCACACAATTTCACAGTAACCAGGAGATAAAACAAAGTTCAGGAATATTCCTTTATCCCATTGTTTTGCAATGTACACTAAAAAATTTATGAGTTCTGATATCGCTGTTTTACTAACCTGACAGCTTATTATTCAAAATAGGAAACCTTCATTTTGTTTGCAAATATTAAAGATTCTAACTACCCACAAGAATAATTCCTTACATTAAACGAGCACCTGTCATTTCAGATCCATCATGGGAGCGCCTGTCAGCGGGCATCCACTCACCTGCTGCCGCCACGTCCCTCACCTTGTTGTGTCACTGCCGCATCACCATCCGCCCCATTAAAGTAAATGGAACTGTTGGTGAGTCAATAGTGGGTCAGAGGAGGAGCCACTGCGGGACAGAGATGACAGTTGCTCTTTAAAAATTATGATTTAAATCGAGTTTATTTAAATCAAGCCTTTTTACTAGTGATTTAAATCAAATCCACCCTGCAATGCATGCCATTGATCCCCCAGCTGATCTCCTCCTAGTATGTATAATGCATATTCTTAGACCCAAGTGCATTACTGTACATTTATCAACATTAAACCTTATTTTGCCACATAGTTGCCCAATAAAACAGAGCATTGAGGTTGGCTTGTAAGTTGGAGACATCCTGTGAGGACGTTATTCCACTGCAAGAAATGCTCAAGTTCAGTTACATTTGATGCTGACCGTTTGTGGACTGCAGTCTTCAAGTCATTCCACAGATTTTCAATGGTGTTTAAGTCTGAGCTCTGACTAGGCCATGCAAGGGCACTCACCTTTTTCTCCTTCAACCACTATGTGCTCATTGTTGCTGTGTGCTTTGGGCCATTGTAATGTTGGAAGGTAAACCTTCTTTCCATTGACAACCTTCTGGCAGTGGGCAGCAGATTTTCCGCTGCAGAGAAACACCCCCATACCAGGATATTACCACCTCCATGGTTTACTATAGGAATGGTGTTATTTGGATGGTGAGCTGTATTGGATTTCTGCCAGACATATTGTTTGGTATTGAGGCCACATAATTTAATTTTAGTGTCATCGGACCATAACACCCTTTACCATGTGGCCTCAGAATCTTCAAGGTGCGTTTTGACAAAGCTCAAGTGATTGCACGTGGTCTTTCTTGAGGAGTGTTCTTTTATTGCAACCCTCCCATACAAACCACATTTGTGGAGAATGTGTGATATTGTTGTCACATGCACATAATGACCACGCTTTGTTCTTTTACATGAATGTTGAAAGTGGCAGGTGGGGGTCGAGAGGAAGCAGAGAAGAGGGGGAGGGTGGCCGAGTTGCTCCACCATGGGCCTCTGGGTAATACTTGCCCCCTGGGCCAAAAGTTGCCAGTCAGACCCTGCCAAAAGGTAGTAGTGGAGATGGGAGGGAAAGGAGGTCCCAGACAGACAGGAGGACCAGCAGCCAGACCCAGCACCTATTATTTAAGGTAAGTGAAGTCTTCTAGGGCTGGGCCTGGGCATCAAAGTGCTATAAATTTATATATTGTTTATTTTTACTATTGTTCAGTGACACTCTAATGTAGTCTTCATGGGGCCTGGAGGGGACTTTTTCTATCAGAGACTCTCCAATGGTCACAGAGAGGGCCTCTGTTAGAGAGCCCCCCCCTCCAAGATCCATTAGACCCCATTGTAGTCTCTAATGGGGCCTGGTGGGGGCTCTAACAGACTATATAATGGACACAAAGAGGGCCTCTGGTAGAGAGACCCCCCCCCCCATCAGATCCAATTAGACCCCATTGTAGTTGCCTAATATATCCCACCCCTTGACAGGTGTCATTGTAATAATATAATCAATGCTATTCACTTCACCTGTCAGTGGTTTTAATGTTGTGGCTGATCAGTGTAGTGTACATTTACTTTGAACCTTAGATGGCTAGCAAAAAACCAAAGTTATCAGGATATCAAAACCTGCAACGCCGAAAAAGAAAGGAAGAAGCTTTGAAAAAAAATACTTCTTCTATCACAAGCTTCTTACAGCCACAGTCTTCGTTAAGCAGTGGTCAAGATTCCCTTTGCACAGATGCATCAACATCAAGCAAAGAGTTAAGGTCCAGTCTCACAGACATTTAATATGGTGGAGAAGGAGAAACAAATAAAGAATTGGAAGAATCAGAATGTGATGATGATCTAGTCCCCATGGATCCTGAGTGTTGCACTGAGCCAATAACAACTGGAGATGTAACTTCAGGTTACATTGTTTCAGCAGCAGAGCATTATGACATTGAAGAGGAAGATATATCTGATGTTTCCTCTGAGTCAGACACTGAGTCTATTGTTCATATGGATGATGAAACTGAAATGGAACTTGAAGAGCCATCAACATCATCAAGTGGAATCTCAAGTGATCCTGCTTTCTGGCCTGAAAATATAGATGACCAACACAGAATAACTTTGATAAAAATTGGTCCTGTTCAAGAAAAGGCTTCTACTTTTCCAAAAGATGATTCCAACAGGAGCTTTTCTATCTCTTATTACCAAAGAGTACTGGACAATGGAGAGAAGATACCAAGAAATTGGTTGATCTATTCTACAGCTAATAATTCGGTCCAGTGCTTTGCTTGCCGGATATTCAACAGTGACAATATGGCTTTGGCCTCAAAACAAGGCTTTAATGATTGGCAGCATCTGTCAAGACATTTAAGCCGACATGAAAAAAACACAATCCATATCACAAATTATAAGAAATGGATGGATCTTTCAAGAGCTCTGGAAAAGGGAACAACCATTGATCAGATCAATCAAAAGATCATTAAACAAGAAGAGAAGCGCTGGTATTCTGTCATACAGCGAATAATCTACATTATCCAATATTTAGCAGGACAAAATCTGGCGCTTCGTGGCTGTGATACCCGTTTGTTTCAAAACAATAATGGTAATTTCCTGAAATTGGTTGAAATGATAGGGAAATTTGATCCCATCATATCTGAACACATTCAGAGAATTCAGTGCTCCATTTCACAGCATTCACAAATGCCACATTATCTCGGTTACAAGATTCAGAATGAGATAATTGCCATAGTTGGAACAAAAATACGAGAAAAAATTATAAGAAGCCTACATGAGTCCAAATATTTCTCCATTATCCTGGATTGTACTCCTGATATGAGCCACATGGAGCAGATTAGTATTGTTGTCCGATTTGTTGTTCTAGATCAAAGTGCAAAAAAAATTGAAATTCGAGAACACTTCCTGGATTTTTGCCCAGTAGACAATACAACATCTGAAGGACTGACATCCTTTTTACTGGCCTACTTAAAGAACAATGGGATTGCAATTGAGAATATGCGTGGCCAAGGCTATGACAATGGCGCCAATATGAAAGGAAAACATAATGGTTTGCAGCAAAAGATACTCAATATCAATCCAAGAGCCTTTTTTGTTCCATGCAGTGCACATACTCTCAACTTGGTTGTGAATGACGCTGCAAAGATTTCATACCTGACAATAGATTTTTTTGGCATCATTCAAGAACTTTATGTGTTCTTTGTCTCATCCACCCAACGATGGCAAGTACTCAAGGAGCACGTTACAAATCTAACTTTAAAACCACTCTCCAATACCAGATGGGAAAGCAGAGTTGCAGCAATTAAACCCTTGCGATATTTCCTACCTGAGGTATTTGATGCACTATATGACATCTCAGATGATGACAACAGGGACATTAACACTAAACATCAGGCTCAATCCTTGGCAACGAAAATTAAATCATTCAAATTCGTCTGTTCCATTGTCATTTGGTATGAATTATTATCAAAGGTGAACGTAATCAGCAAAATAATGCAGCAAACAACAATAAACCTATCAGGCTGTGTACAGGAACTGGAAAAGTTGATCAAGCACTTGGTGGAATACAGGTCTGATGAAGGCTTTGAAAATGTGCTAGTTGATGCCAAAGAAATAGCTGAAAAGCTTGATTGTGAAGCAAAATTTCCTGATGCCTTTACAATTAGACCTCGACGGAGAAAGAAGATTTTTGACTATGAACATGAAGATGGGTCTCTTGCAGACCCTACACAATATTTTAAAGTGAATTTTTTCTTTGCCGTTTTGGATACATCCATCCAGTCCATAAATGAGAGATTCACGTTACTTCAGAGCCACTGTGACACATTTGCATTTTTATATGATATCCCAAAACTTGGAATGGACAAAAAGGATATATTGAAGTGTTCCATGGATCTGCAAAACAAATTAACTGACAGCCAGTTATCCCACTCTGACATTAATGGAATAGATCTTTGTGATGAACTGGACACCATTAGACCTTTTCTAACCCAGGAGATGACAGTCACCAACATCTTGCAGTATCTAGTGGAGAATAACTTGACCAACACATTTCCAAACCTTTCTGTTTCACTGAGAATATTGATGACACTTCCTGTAAGTGTAGCTGCTGGGGAACGTTCATTTTCTAAACTAAAGCTGATAAAAAATTATCTCCGATCCACGATGTCCCAGGCAAGACTTACCAACTTATCCATTATATCCATTGAAAAAACCTTCTGCGAAGACTTGGATATACATGATGTCATTAGAAATTTTGCTGTTGCCAAGGCTCGGAGAGTTCGTTTTGTTTGATTAAATAATCAATGTGTACACACTGCATCCTTCCCTAGTGTCTCACAACTAGAAGATAATGTACCAACATTTTTTGGGAGACTGCAGATGTGTTTTTGCAATATTTAGCTGGGCTTGGATGTTTTTCTTAAGAAAAGGCTTGCCACTCTACCCCATAGCTCAGGCATATGAAGAATATGGGAGATTGTTGTCACATTTACCTTACAGCCAGCACTTGCCAGATATTCCTGCAGCTCCTTTAATGTTGCTGTAGGCCTCTTGGCAGCCTCCCTGACCAGTTTCTTCTCATCTTTTCATCAATTTTTTAGGGACGTCCAGTTCTTGGTAATGTCACTGTTGTGCCATATTTTCTCAACTTGATGATGACTGTCTTCACTGTGTTCCATGGTATATGTAATGCCTTGGAAATTCTTTTGTACCCTTCTTCTGACTGATACCTTCTAACAGTGAGATCCATCTGATGCTTTGGAAACTCTCTGCGGACCATGGCTTTTGCTGTAGGATGCGACTAAGAAAATGTCAGGAAAGACCTACTTGAACAAGTCAGCGTTATTTGGGCTTAATTAGTGCACTCTAAGGCTAGATTTACATCTAGGCTTCTGTGCTTGATGCGTTTTTCATGCACGTTTTGAGGTGCTTTTTGTTTTTAAACCCTAGTTTTTGCATGCAGTTTTCATGCATTTTGCGTTTTTTTTTCTATTTAAACACACTGTATATAGCTGGTTGCTAAGGAGGAGGATGGGAAGCCAGACACTTTAACTTTATTTAATTGATATTTGCACTGTTTTGTGATTGTATGCATGAATCTTATTTGCACTTTAGTGATTGTATTTATTGAAAATTTAAAAAGTACAGAATCAATCTATCTTGCATATTTTGCATCTGTAGTTATAGATTTTCTGCTACCTCATTATCTATTCAAGTTTTATATTGTTCAGTTCATATTAATATTTAGAATTTTGTTTTTTGCTACACTATTTGATTTACATGCACTTGACACAAAATTGTCAATAAATAAAACATTTATTTTGATTTGTCAAAGCTGTTGACTTCATTATTGTCAAAACAAAGTGGTGGGGCTTACAGTTGGAGAGGTGAAGTTGTTGCCATAGAAACATTTGTAAAGGGGAGAAGTTAATAATATAACCACGCCCATGTGGAGGCGCCAAAAATATTTCTGCACCCAGGCGCCTGGGACCCTAGGATCGGCCCTGCAGGAAGTAAATCATTTGGAAGGATAAAGTGGCCAAATTTGGGAGTTGTCTTCACCCTATCAGGGGTGTAGACATCCCCAAAAACTGTCTAGACTTGTAATCCCTCTGCACTCTATCCCCAAGCAAAAATAAGAAAGGATTTCATTTAGTTTAACTTTGCAAAGACACATTCCTAAGTTCAATTGTGATGCATGTCAATGGCCCATTTAGACCCTCTTTAACCACTTGAGATCAGCGCTATAGCACAGCACAGTCCTCAATTGCCAGTAGTCCGTCAATAGACGTCCTCCCCTTCGCGCACGAGCTGTGGTAACCGAGTCACTGAGACTCGGGTGATCACAGATCCAAGTCCCCTGCCCCTTACCACGTGATCAGCTGTCAGCCAATGACAGCTGATCACGTGATGTAAACAAAAGCTCGGTAATCGTTTTTGTTTTCTCCTTGCGCTGACAGCGTGAGCATAAAAAAAAGGCAATCACCGGCTTATGTGCAAGGGACATCGGGCCCGAAGAGGAAGAGGCAATTCTGCGTCATCTGTGACAATCAGTAGCCCCTACCAGTGCCACCTATCAATGCCCACTACTGGTGCCAATCAATGCCACCTAGCAGTGCTGCCTATCAGTGCCCATCACTGCCAACTATCATTGCCACCTAGCAGTGCCATTTCTCAGTGCCCACCAGTGCCAACTAGCAATGCCACCTCTCAGTGCCCACCCTTGCCGCCTTATCGGTGCCCATCAGTGCAGCTCATCGGTGCCCATCAGTGCAGTCTCATCAGTGTACATCAATGAAGGAGAAAAATTACCTTTTTTCTAAATTTACAAACTAAATATTAAAATATGCAAATATTTTTTTTTAGTCAGTCTTTTGTATTTATAGAAAAAATAAAAAAACAAACGCAGAGGTGATCAAATAGCACCAAAAGAAAGCTCTATTTGTGTGAAAAAAATGAAAAAAATTCATTTGGTTACAGTGTTGTATGACCGCGCAATTGTCATTCAAAGTGCATCAGCGCTGAAAGTTGAAAATTGGTCTGGGCAGGAAGGGGTTTTAAGTGCCCAGTAAGCAAGTGGTTAATATAAGGCTACATGCACACGGACGTTTTTACAGCCGCTTGTTTGAGCGTTTTTTGCAGCTTAAAAACGCCTCTCCATGTTAGCCTATGGCCTCATGCCCACCATGGCGTTTTTGAGCTGTAAATGGCATAGCCGTTTTTAGGCCCCATGTACACGGGACCCTGGTGCAAAGTCTTCTGAACTAAGGTTGAAACCGGCGTTTATAAACGCATGTTTTGCTGCGTTTGCATGCCGCGTTTAGACGCATTTTACCACGTTTGCATCTATAAGTATTTAGTTAGGAAACATCATAAGGACCCTTCCTAAGCTCAAGAAACAGTATTATTAACCATTTCAGCCATTTTCTGAGATCAGAGTGTGTAGCAGCAGCTGAGAGAGCAGCAGTGTACTTGTATTTAGCGTGTCACTTGCCACAAGTTGTGGATTGTCCACTTGCCACGTCACCTGGCCACATCACCTGCCACAAGTTGTGGATTGTCCACTTGCCATGTCACCTAGCCACGTCACCTGGCCACATCACCTGCCACAAGTTGTGGATTGTCCACTTGCCACATCACCTGCCACGTCACCTGGCCACGTCACCTGCCACAAGTTGTGGATTGTTCACAATGCAATGCAAGCAATTACAGATTTTTTTTTACATATTGTTAATGGTTTCATTTCATCATTTTTGAGTTTTTCAATGTAAAAAAATAGGTCACCTTTCAAAATGCTTATAAACTAAAACGCGTCTAAACGCCGGTACCGTCGTTTGGTGTCTGAAATGTGGAAATCTTTGGCGCCTAAACGCATTTTTTTTGCTTTCTGAAAAACAAAGTTAAATGCAACTGCCTAAGGGCCAGTTCACACCTTGGAAACACAGTCCAGATGCGTTCCAGGTGCTTTTCTGCATGCGCGTTTTTGATACAGTCCAGTGCTTTTTTTCACCCCTCTTTTTTCTTAGGCCTCATGCCCACAGACGTTTTTAAAAACGGGCTGTAATGCTAGTCACAGTCCCATCATTCCCCGGGACTGTGACGTCATACGGGGGCGGGGTCACTGGGTGGCATCACCCGGTGACCACGCCCCATGCCTATATAAGTCGTTGCGCTTCACGCACACGGCATTATAGCCTCAGAGAGCATCGAGGCAACATCGGGAGGAGAGAAGAGGGAAGAAGACGACGATGAAGACCGGGCCCCCGCTAGCAAAAGAGCTGGAAGAAGATAGCGGAGGCGCCCGGCAGAAGTAAGAAGGCACCGGAGAGCGGGAGAAAAACCAGAGAGTGCGGAGACGACACCGGAGGGCAGAAGAAGAGAACCCCCGAAGTCGGAAGAGACCCCCGAAGTTGGAAGAAGACCCCCGAAGTTGGTAGAAGACCCCCGGAGCTGCCTAATAAATTACTTTAAAAACCTGTGTAGTGTGTTTTTTTATTGACTTTTTTTTCCACCAGGTGAATGGGTAGGGGTACGATGTACCCCATACTTATTCACATAGGGTGGGGGGCCCCCTTATTAAAAGGGGCTTGCAGATTCTGATAAGTCCCCCACCCGCAGACCCCGACAACCAATGGCCATGGTTGTCGGGAAGAGGCCCTTGTCCCCATCAACATGGGGACAAGGTGCTTTGGGGTTGGGGGCCCCCTGCCCCAAAGCACCAACCCCCCATGTTGAGGGCATGCTCGTCCCCACCCCCCTTCCTGACTGGTCGTCCTGCGTGCTCAGATAAGGGTCCAGTATGGATTTTGGGGGGACCCCATGCCATTTTTTCAGCGTAGGGGGTTCCTCTTGAAATCCATACCAGACCTAAGGGGCTGGTATGCTCTTGGAGGGCAACCCATGCCGTTTTTTTTTTTTGGCGTGGAGTTCCCCCTCATGTTTCATACAAAACACAGGGGACAGCGAGCGCGAGGTGTACAGTACCCTGTCGCCGAGAACCATGGGATCGAGCTGGAAACATTCTCGTGGGCAGGTACTGGCAAAGAAGCCTGTCCTGGAGGCGACTTCAAGTCGCTCCAAGTCGCGCTGCGGTTCACGCTCAAGTCGTGTCCAAGTTGCCTCGCAAAGTCACGCTGCCCCTGTGTGAACCGGCTCTCTCTCCGCACACGAGTCGCCCCGCAAGTCGGATCATCTCGATCCGACTTCTGGTGTGACCTCTATTCAAATCAATGGGCTCCCATAGGGAACCATTGATTTTGAATAGAGACAGAGAAACGCTGCTGATATATTTACTATCACATTGCGCATCGCCGGTTCACACGCCCAATTAATGATTTACCTGGCGCACCAATTAAGGTATGAACTGGCGCAGCGCAGTGTTCTTAGTAAATCACCCCACGGTCTCGGAGCCCTCCACCCTGTGGGAAGCGCACAAGGCTGTCTTCCGGGGACATTGCATTGCTACGGGTTCTCGCTTAAAAAAAAGATGCAGCATTCCAACACTCATCTACCCTGTCTAAACTCCGCAAAGATAAGAAACTCCTGCTGTCTTCCCACAGAGTGGCCAGGCTCCGAGCCGTTGTTTCTCTGCGAAATCAACTTAGATCACTAAAAATGAAAAAGATTGATAAATCCCTTTTATGCAGAAAAGTAGTAAGCTATAACAAGTAAACTTGTCAATTACTGAAGCAGCGCTTAGTGGTCATAATGAATATATGACAACTCTATCATATGGAAGTCCATAAAAGCGAATCAAGAAATAAATAAATAAAATAAATAAAAAAATATATATATGTGTATAAAACCACTCAATTGAGTTCAGGTAGCAAGGACAATAATGTCCCAACTGATAAAGGGGTAGTCTGTGAAGCCTGATCAGCTTCTTATCTCGCTGCAGCTTCAACTGTGTTAACAGCCCCACAATCCTCCTTCCTTATAACAGTTGCCCCTTAGGGGTTCCTACTCACCAGATGGCTGAAAAAAACAGGCACTGTAAATCAATCATCCGATCGACCTCCTCCTTTCTGTCACTCAGGACCACCAGATGCTTCTCCTTACAGCTAGGCAGGTGAATCTCCCGCTTCACACACTGGTTCAAAACGCTGGGTACTCCCCCTGGTTTCCTCATCCAAAATATACACTCTAAAAGCAGGTATAGCACTGGACCATTGGACAAGGGAATCTTGGCGCCGTGATGGAGGAACCACGTGTGCACCCGGATTTGCCTTCCTCGGTTATACGCCCATTTCTCCTGGGGCAGCGGTGGCCGGTTATGTGGTGAAGGATTGGTAAGAGACTAAGGGGGAAGACCCCATTCACAGACTACCCCTTTATCAGTTGGGACATTATTATCCTTGCTACCTGAACTCAATTGAGTGGTTTTATACACATATATTTTTTTATTTTTTTTATTTATTGATTTATTGATTCACTCTTATGGACTTCCATATGATAGAGTTGTCATATATTTATTATGACCACTAAGCGCTGCTTCAGTAATTGACAAGTTTACTTGTTATAGCTTACTACTTTTCTGTTTGTTGATGTGTATGTACTGCACACTTTATAAAGCGGCTGCTGACCTTTTGAATATAAATGTGAACATTTGGTGATATCTGCTGAAGATAATCCATTAAGATCATAGCGCCGAGATAGTGAAAGAAGGCCTTGAACTTCACAATTTTTTGTAAATCCCTTTTATGGGCTAAACAAAAATGTTATGAATACTCGAACAAACCCCACAGAATGCTGGTGAATAAGTTGAAACCTCGCCCCTTCCTTTCCTCCCCAGATTTTCTCAGGCAAGCGGATGGGACCCCCACCTACTGCCCTCTCACTATGTCCAAGGTCTTTGGAGAATTTTACCGCCACCTATACAACTGTCCAGGGGTCAAGTCCTGGGGAAAAAAGTGTGGGAACTCCCACCCAAGATCCACTCCCCCACCAAAAAAATTAAAAATGATACGCTCATAAGCATATATATTTCACAGAAAATACAGTGCAACATTTATTGTAAAGTGCCAGTTTACAAAAACAAAATAAGTTAACTTGTCAATAGGGATGAGCCGAACACCCCCCCGTTCGGTTCGCACCAGAACCTTCGAACGGACCAACCGTTCGCACGAACTTTAGAACCCTATTAAATACAATGGACGCGAACTTTTGAAATCTAAAGTGCTAATTATAACGCCTAATATGCATGTTATTGTCCTAAAAAGGGTGTGGGGACCCGGGTCCTGCCCGAGGGGACATGTATCAATGTAAAAATAATCTTTTAAAACGGTCGTTTTTTCGGGAGCAGTGATTTTAATGATGCATAAAGTGAAAAAAAAAAGTGAAATATTCCTTTAAATATCGTACCTGGGGGGTGTCTAAAGTATGCCGGTGAAGTGGCATGTGTTTCTCTTGTTTAGAACTGTCCCTGCACAAAATGACATTTCTAAAGGAAAAAAAGCCATTTAAAACTGCTTGCGGCTTTAATGTAATGTCTGGTCCCAGCAATATGGATGAAAATCATTGAGAAAAATGGCATGGCTACCCCATCAGTAGCAATGGGCCCTGTTGCAAAGTATTGAATTCAAAAATGTAGGCTTTATGTGAATGCTATGCAAAGCACACAGTAGTACACTAAGTGAAACACTGGCTGTCTGCAGATAGCACAATCACCGGCCTTCCTGTCACAGTATAGACAATAAATGTATCCAGGTGAGCTTTAGGTGATCGCTATGCAAAGGACACAGTAGTACACTAAGGCCCCTTTCACACTGGGGCGGTTTGCAGGCGCTATTGTGCTAAAAATAGCGCCTGCAAACCGAGCCTAAACAGCGGCTGCTTTCTCTCCAATGTGAAAGCCAGAGGGCTTTCACACTGGAGCGGTGCGCTAACAGGACGTGAAAAAAAGTCCTGCTAGCCGCATCTTTGGAGTGGTGAGAGGAGCGGTGTGTTTACCGCTCCTACACCGCTCCTTCCCATTGAAAGCAATGGGAAACCGCGGTAATACCGCCGGCAATGCGCCTCTACAGAGGCGCATTGCCGGCGGTATTAACCCTTTTTTGGCCGCTAGCGGGGGTTAAAACCGCACCGCTTGCGCCGAATACCTCCGCAATTCCGACGGTATAGCGCCGCTAAAAATAGCGGCGCTATACCACCACCGCACCCACCGCCTCAGTGTGAAACCAGCCTCAGTGAAACACTGAGGCTGGTTTCACACTGGGGCGGTGGGTGCGGTGGCGGTATAGCGCCGCTATTTTTAGCGGCACTATACCGTCGGAATTGTGGAGGTATTCGGGCCCCAGCGGCCGAAAAAGGGTTAATACCGCCGGCAATGCGCCTCTGTATTAATACCGCCGGCAATGCGCCTCGGTATTACCGCGGTTTCCCATTGCTTTCAATGGGAAGGAGCGGTGTAGGAGCGGTAAACACACCGCTCCAAAGATGCGGCTAGCAGGACTTTTTTTCACGTCCTGTTAGAGCACTGCTCCAGTGTGAAAGCCCTCGGGCTTTCACATTGGAAAGACAGCAGCCGCTGTTTAGGCTCGGTTTGCAGGCGCTATTTTTAGCACAATAGCGCCTGCAAACCGCCCCAGTGTGAAAGGGGCCTGACTGTCTGCAGCTAGCACAATCACCTGCCTGCCTGTCACAGTATAGAGACTAACAGGAACGGATCTATCTAAACTCAATACAGTGTATAAATATATATACAACACCTAGGATGCATATATATCCTCTACACACTGTAACAGCAGCTAACTGACTCGCCTGCCTGCTCTATCTAGCTCAATATAAATGACACTGTCTCTCTCTCTGAAACTGCCTCTTTCACAAACGCCAACACACTACACAAGGCTGACTTCCAGGCGGCCTTATATAGTGTGGGGCGTGTACTAAACCCCCTGAGCCACAATTGGCCAAAGCCACCCTGGCTTTGGCCAATTAAGGCTCTCCGTTTTTTCCGCGCTGTGATTGGCTAAGCATGCGGGTCATAGTGCATGCTTGGCCAATCATCAGCCAGCAATGCACTGCGATGCCGCAGTGAATTATGGGTCGTGTCGCGCAACACGAATTTAACGCGAACGGACCGTAAAGTTCGTTCTTCGTCGAACGATCGAACGGCCGATGTTCGAGTCGAACGTGTGTTCGACGCGAACGCGAAGCTCATCCCTACTTGTCAAACAATGGGTGATGATCTTTTCCTCGCAGGGAATTTCTAACACAAATACACCCTTTGCATGCTTTTATCCAGTTTTTGGAGCACTATTCCCTCCAACCGACATCAATGACTGGGCACTATTCCTCCCACAGACACCAATGATGGGGCACTATTCCTCCCACAGACACCAATGATGAGGCACTATTCCTCCCACTGACACCAATGATGAGGCACTATTCCTCCCTATGACACCAATGATGAGACACTATTCCTCCCACTGACACCAATGATGGGGCACTATTCCTCCCACTGACACCAATGATGGGGCACTATTCCTCCCACTGACACCAATGATGGGGCACTATTCCTCCCACTGACACCAATGATGGGGCACTATTCCTCCCACTGACACCAATGATGGGGCACTATTCCTCCCACTGACACCAATGATGGGGCACTATTCCTCCCACTGACACCAATGATGGGGGACTATTCCTTCCACCAGAGAGCAGGTATCCCTCAGAGTGTCCTCAGGGTTCCCCATCAGAGTTGTGACTGAGCCATCACAAAGTAGAAACATGTACAGTACCTGGATAAGTCCTTGACGAAGGAGCATGCTGCAGGGGGGCAAAAGCCGGGCGGATTAACTTGCTGAAGAGGGCGGGGAGCACAGGTGATGTCATTGGTTGTTAGGGCAATGGCGATTCTAGCAGCCAATGACAGTATTGCAGCGGGGATCTAGCGCTGCAGATTGGCAGGCGCGGTCCTGTATAGTATAGGAGGGGAGGGAGGGAGGACGCCGTCCTTCACTATGTGGCGATGCTGGGCATCGCCGCTTAGTGAAGGATCGGCTCGGGCGGCTCGGCTGCTCTAGTCCTGCAAAGGGAACGGCGTTCCTGCTGTGGAAAAAGTGCAGGAACGCCGTTCCCACGCGTTCCCGCAGGACTCGAGCCCTGCAACTGTCTACAAACAGACCTGAGTATACAAAAATAGTGTAGCGCTGGAAAGAACTGTATATATCTATACAGTTAAAATTAAATACGTGAAAAAAGTATCAAAAACACTAATAAAACAATACAAATAAACCAATCAAGTTCATAAGTGCCCGTGAAGAAAGAAGATTATAAAATAAATGTGTAGAGGATTTCCTCTATATTGATGATAAGAGTTCCACAGAGAAGATATCCGATAAAGCTGGTAAGTGCTATTCCAACAATAAGTGAAGATCCCGCCACCAAAGTGAGAAATGAAGGCTTACCAAACAGCCTGCGACCGCCCTTCTCAGGGGGGTCAAAACAAGCTTAGTAGAGCGATGTTCACTCCATGGAAGGCAGAGAAATTCCAGTGAAGACACTTCATCCACAATAGGCGAGTCTCCAGAGACGTGTCTGCACAGCTGATCCAAATCGGAGATGAAAAACACTCTTGATTGATCAGAGTGAATAATCCTCAGCAGTTAAAACAATGTCCAAAGAGAAAAAAGAAAAACTTTCCATAGTGTAGCATTCATCAGGGAAGTTTTATTAGAAATGAACAGGAGAGAAAACAGCTCTCACATAGGTATATAAAAATAATGATAAAACGAGAAAATCCTTGCAAGGAAATAAAAAAGCTCAGAGTTTCTGTCAAAGGCTGATTCGCGCGTGCGCAATGCATGTGCGTGTCACCCAATACAAACAGACCTAACTATAACGCAAGAGCGATTTGACTCATTCTTTGATTCCCTACATCTACCCAAACTCTCATCTGAACACCTCTCATCCCTGAACTCATGGCGGCTCTGCATGCCCTATGCCCCGATCTTCCTCCCAAGTTCAGTTATTCTCCTACTTATCGCTGTCCTTCTCCTTGAGTAATGGCACCAGACAAGGTTGCCCGTTATCCCCTCTACTCTTTTTATCCTCTGTCTGGAACCTCTAGCTGCAGCCATCCACACTCATCCTGACATCCGTGGGGTCTCATTGCGCCAGAAGGAGTATAAACTGTCATTGTTTGCAGACGATGTCCTGCTAACTCTAACCAGACCCCATACCTCCCTCCCGAACCTCATAGCCTTGTTAAAAGAATTTAGCTTTATTTCAGGATACAAAATTAATACTAGTGTAGCGATACCCTCAGTTAAGAGGGCTGCCTTGTTTGTTTTGGGCCCTGTAGTGCACCGCTGTCAACCCCTGGCAATCTGCTCTAACCTCTCGTGGCACAGTTAGTATAGGGATGATAGATTCTGCAATCACTCTAATATTCTCTATGACACAATCCCACAGTAAGGCACACAGTATGGTATAGCACAGTAAATGACACTGACAACCAATATACTTAACTCTAATATTTTACTGTTGGTAAAGGTTAGAATGATAAACAGTATGCAATGTCACATGCAGAGCCCTGCAATATGAGTATACTTATTAAAACATCAAAACGTTCAGCAATATGATAGACAGTTTAACATGACCCCGCTGCAGCTATCCTCCCTAGTGGACAATATGGCGCCCAGCAATGTCCTATACTACCCAGTCAGGCCTGACTATGATTTGGGTATAGTTCTGTGGAAGAAATCTTCGCTAGCAAACACGGTGGTGCACTTTAAGAACAATTTGTAATCCAATGGGGAAAAGGATAGTCTCCCCAGAGTTTTTACTGTAATACTGGATGGCCCTGAATACAGTTAGTGGGCTTAGAAATACTATGGTGCAGTTCTGAGCAGGTGCTCTCTCACCCAACCGGACCAGTCCTTGTCCGTTTCTTCCGTCACTGTGACTCGATTCACAGTATCCACGACCCCGGGTCTTTGGTCCTCCTGGTGACAGTGCTCGACAACCGGATCGGACATTCAGCAGGTTCCTCAGTGGATCGGAAGGCCCTTTGGAAAAGCACAAGGCCCAGGCTTCAGGCCTTGTATGCGCAGCAGTTCAGCACAGGGATCCTCTTGCAGGGGGGGCGGTGTCCAAAGAGAAAGACGCGAGCTCCGCCTCTCCCTTATAAAGTCCACCCCAGCACTCCTTGTGCGGGGCAATTCACTATGGGTGCCTTAAGGCTTGCTGGGAACTGTAGTCCCTTGGGGTTAAAAAAACTATACCCCGCTACACACTCCCCCCACTTAGAATCTTTGGTCCCCAAAGACAGTATTACAACAAGTACAAACAATTTCATTGAGGGCTGCAAGGGAAGTTGGCAGGGGAAGCTCCCACCAAAACTGGGAAGGAAGTTTGTCCTGCTCACAGGTCACATCAATGGGGGTAACCTGCCTAACTGTGCCAGAAAGTGAGCTGGGGTTGCCCTCCACCAAATGTACAGTGGAGGGACCAGGTGTTTGTATTGTCCTTCTTGCAGTAGCTACTGTATCCTCAAAGCTTTCTCCCATTTGGGCATAGGTTAACTTCCGTGGAGGACGGATGGTTCTCTTCGCTCTCTGTTCTCTTGGGGTAACTGTCTCCGTCACCACAGGCTCTTCCTCTGGGGTAGATGCATTGGGTTCCAATATTTCTGGAGCATCCAGATCAGGTGGTGAAAAAAAGAAACTGCGCTAGGATATTGTAAACAATTTCTAAATAGAGAAAGCAGCAACTAATCTGAAAACAATCATCAGTGAAACAAATTAGAAAAATATATGTAGTTGCGCTAGTAGTGAAATTAATCATAAACACCAGAGATTGTAAATCTAAATGAATCCACCAGTGGTAAGTGAACAGTAACAAATAAAGTGATACATTGCTCAATAAAGGCCAAAACAAACTACATCTGTATAATGTTATAAAATAAATGTGAAAAAAATTGAAAAATTGAAAAATTGATTATGAATTGTCCACCAATCTCATAAAAATCATCAAAGTTCATGTGTTATAACAAAAACACCCGTGATAATGTCCGAATAAAGAAAATAAATCCAATCTTCATTGAAAGATATCAATCGTGACAATCCACCACCAACAGTGAGTAATCCTGCTTACCAGAAAAAGTCGGTCCCCTATCACAGAGGACCTTAAAAAGCGTGTAATAAATCTTGATCAAAACCACCAGTCTTCAAACCGCATGTAGTAAATCTCGATTAATACTCCCAAATAGCCCATATACCATCATCCAGTTGCCATTGGAGGCACATGAAAGGAAGGGGGACACTAGATAGTGTAAAATCCTTGGGTTTATTGTTAAAAAAGTCATAAAAACATGCTTACAAAAGCAAAATTGTTAGACAGCCTTAGGTATAACAGCGCCGGCCGGTCAGGCGCTGGCACACAGACACGTCCGTGGATCGAGCAGGTGGAGGGTGACGTCAGCACAACGCTCGTATACACCCTACGCGTTTCGTGAAAACTCACGTCGTCTCGGTGCTTAGATCAGCCCCAGATCAGGTGCAGGAAAATACAGAGAGTTCCTTTGATCTTCAGCATGGAGCGACTCTATGGCATCTGCCCACTCATCAGAGTGAAAACTGGACGGGACAAACTCGTGGCTTCTACATTCAATGTACTATCTAAAGTATCTTCAGAGGGTGGAAGGTCTATGGACAGAGGCTCAGGGGCCTGGGACGGCTACAACCATTCAAGTTCTTCTTCTTCATTATCACTTTGGTCAGTGACATCCCTTCCTCCAGACTAAGGTGCCTGAGACCGAGTGTTGGGCCTAGGTGTATTCAGACTCGAGGATGGTCAAGGGGAATCCTCTACAGGAGGTATCCGAACTGCTTCTGAAAGTGGAAGTAAGTGGTTTCTGTGCCAGGTCTTCAGCGGCCCTATCTTCCCTTCTGGCTTCAGCTGATATACCGGCAAGCCTGGTAACTTTTTGCAGATCACATATGGTTTGGGTCTCCATCTGTCTGCTAGTTTGTGCTTCCCAGGGACTCCCAAGTTCCGCAACAGCACTCTGTCTCCGGGTTGCAAATCCTGCATCCGAACTTTAAGATCAAAGTTCCTCTTGTTCCGGGCTCCTCTTTGCTCTGATGCCGCTTGGGCCTGTTCAAACGCCAGTTTCAGGCTCTTCCTTAGCCTATCTACATATCCCTTGTGCGAGGTGGCTGATGTGTGATCCATCGATATGCCGAAGGCCAGATCCACAGGCAGTCTTGCTTCCCTGACAAACATTAATCTGTAGGGAGAGTACCCTGTGGCATCACTGGTTGTGCTGTTATAGGCATGCACTATTGCTGCTATGTGCTTGCTCCAATGCTGCTTCTTCTCGCTGCTCAGAGTCCCCAACATATTTAACAGAGTCCTGTTGAATCTTTCCGGTTGGGCATCACTTTGGGGGTGATAAGGGGTAGTACGAGTTTTCTTTATACCTAGAGAGTCCAGCAATTTCCTAATCAGTCGACTCTCAAAGTCTCTCCCTTGGTTTGAGTGCAGGCGCTGTGGTAACCCGTAATGCACAAAGTATTTTTCCACCAAGATTTTGGCTACGGTGGAGGCCTTCTGGTCTTTAGCTGGAAAGGCCTCGGCATAACGGGTGAAATGGTTGGTTATCATCAGAACATTTCCATGTCCACTCAAGTCAGGTTCTAGACAGAGAAAGTCGATGCATACCAAGTCCAAAGGTCCCTGACTCTGCAGATGGCCCATTGGGGCAGCTTGACGTGGTAATGTCTTCCTTTGAACACAGCGAGCACATGAGTGACAGTACTCCTCCACTTCAGCCCGCATACAAGGCCAGTAGAATCTACTTCTCACAAGCTGGAAAGTCAGTTCGGCCCCCAAATGGCCATGTTTGTCATGTAGGGCAGCTAAAACAGTCTATGTTTTTCTTGCAAGAACAGTTGCCACGTCTCTTCTAGGTCATCAGAGGGGCCCCTTCGGTAGACCACCCCTTGACGCACCTGCAACTTGTCCCATTCTTTGTGGATCAGTCGAGCCACCTTTGAGGGGTCCTGCAGGAGCCTGCCTGGATCCTGGTCTTCCAGTGCCTTCAAAGCCAATCTTCCCCAGGGGTCTTCCAACTGGTCTCTTCTTATGTCCTTCTTAGACAGCTTTGGCAGGTCATCCTCGCCAATCTGGGTCACGTCACAATAACACTTGGGCACCCCTACCACCGAAACTCCGATCTCTTCCGACCTTGACCGACCACTAGCCTGAAGTTGCGCTCCTTGACAAAAGGCCCGTACCCCATCCGGGGCTACCTGGGTCCAGTCTTCTGTGTGGTGGGTGGGTGCATGAGCCCTTCTGGACAATGCATCTGCATCACGATTCCCAGCCCCAGGCCTATACTTGAGACTGAAGTTAAATCCGGCCAGGGCTGCCAACCAACGGTGGCCAGTGGCATCCAGCTTGGCCGTGGTGAAGAGGTAGGTGAGTGGGTTATTGTCAGTCTTTACTGTAAAATCAGCTCCATACAGGTAATCTCTGAGCTTATCCACGACTGCCCACTTTAGGGCCAGGAATTCCAACTTGTGGGTGGAGTCGTTTTTTTCTGCTGGTGTTAGACTTCTACTGACATAGGCAACTGGCCTTAACGGTCCTTCATACTCTTGGTACAGCACACCTCCCACACCATCATGGCTGGCATCTACATGCAGTTCATATGGTTTCTTAGGGTCAGCATAGGCCAAGACCGGGGCAGTGGTCAGACTTTTCTTCAACATCTTGAAGGCTTCTTCACACTTCTATGTCCACTGGCCTTCCACAGACTCTCCAGGTTTCCTGGCGCCAGTATCATCCTCCTCTCCATCTGTCTTCAGTAGCTCATTCAGGGGTTTGGCAATTTTCGCAAACCCCTCCACAAATCTACGGTAGTAAGAGCAGGACCCCAGGAAGGATCTGAGCTCAGTCACTGTAGTTGGTCTGGGCCAGGAAGTAACTGTGTCCAGTTTGTCAGGATCTGTAGACACTCCTTCTGCAGAGACTATGTGTCCCAGATAGTGGACCGAGGACTGGTAAAACTGACACTTCTCCCTTGAGAGTTTTAGTCCCTCTTCACTGAGTCTCTTCAGACTTTCTCCAACCTCTCTTCATGCTCCTCCAGAGTCTTCCCGAAGACAATGATGTCATCTAAGTACACCAGGACTTCGATAAGATTCATGTCCCCCACTGTCTTCTCCATCAACCTCTGAAAAGTGGCGGAGGCTCCCGACAGGCCTTGAGGCATCCTATTGAACTCATAGAATCCCACTGGGGTGATGAAAGCCGTCTTCTCTCTGTCTTCAGGGTGCATTGGGATTTGGTAATACCCACTCTTCAGGTCCATGACACTGAACCACTTAGCCCCAGACAGACTCTGTAAGGCATCTTCTATCCTGGGAGTAGTGTACTGGTCGGGTATGGTCCTCTTATTGAGAGTCCTGTAGTCTATGCAGAGTCTCAACGACCTGTTCTTTTTCCTGACCACCACGATGGGGGAGGCATATGGACTCCTGGACTCTCGAATAACCCCTGTTCTCTTAAGCTCTGCCAACTGTTCATGCAAATCTTCTAAGTCAGCCAGGGGGACTCGCCGGACCCTCTCCAGGAAGGGTTTGTCTTCCTGCAGACAAATCTTATGGGTGGCACTCCTCGCACACCCCACGTCAAACTCGTCTTCCGAGAATATTTTTCTCCATCTGGTCAGCTGGGCCTTGGCTCTCTCCTTCCACTTTGGTGGTAAGGTGGTATCGTCCAGGCAGAGTCCCTCCAGGGTGAGTTCCCCTCCTTCTGCTTTCTTCAAGTCAGACAGGGCCACCGGGGTAGCAGGATTCACTCTGCCCAGTAGTACCCGGGCTGGAATCTTCATGGGAGAACTAGTGACATTCCTGATGCTCACTGTAATCTGGCCTTCGCCTTCTTCAATGCCCTCAACGGGACCACTTCAGGGATCACTTCCAACCCTGGGTGGGTGCTCAAGGGGTCTGGGTCCAGGACCACAAAGGGGCCGGGCTGCTCCCAGGAGAGTTTCACCGTAGCCTGAAGACAGGTCATCTCACCATGCTGCAATATCTTCTCCTTTCTTGACAGTCTCCAAACTTTTCCCACCCCCTCTTCCGGGGCCTTCTGTTCCAGGATCAACTTCTGGTAGACCTGTTGCAGCATGGGGTGAATTTTGTCTGTGCTAGAACTCTGCTCCTGCACTAGAGGGGTCAGCAGCCTCCTGACCAGGTGAGTGTTGGTCCCTATTACCATGGAACTTGTGTTGGCCCCTGGTGGGCGAGGGCAAACTACCGCCAGGGTGTCAAAGACGTCCGCCTTTCCTGTCACTGAGGGATCAAAGACCAGCCTGATTGAGACATAACCGTCGTAGGGAAAGCTATGAGTACCAATTCCCCCTATCTGTAGGTCTTCCAGCTTCTGTAAGGGCACGTGACTCAGATGTTTCCGGTAAAAGTCTCTGTACAAAAGAGTCACTTGGGCTCCTGTATCTAGAAGGGCCTTGGTGTAAACTCCCTCCACTTGAACAGAGACTAGAGGGGAGGGTCCTATTAGCTTGTCTGGAAACCTCTTCTGGGGTGTCTCCTTCTTTGGACTCCTTGATTTTCCTATTGTTGTTTTCTTTTTCTTCCATTTTTCCCTGGACCTCAACCCTTTTTGGACCTGGTATGCATTGATTTCCCTCAGATTGTTAAATTTCAACTCCCGACAGGTGGTATGGAGGGTTTTAGGAGGGGCATTGTTTCCCTTCTCTTTTGCCTCTGCTTGCTTTTGAATCTTTTTGGAGCTTTCTGTAAGTAGTGGGCGCCCGGCTGACTCCTTCACCGGGCCCCTCTGAAGTTTTCCGCCTGCTGGTAGTGAGTGCCTCGGTTCTTCCTTGGACTGGGGCACACTTTCCCAATGTGGCCGGCTCCTCCACAGTTGAAACAGACAGTTTCCTTTCTTGTCTGCGGGGATGTTGGAGTGGAAACATTCTGGCACGGTTCACTCCTGATCTCCCCTTTCTCTTTGGCTCCTGAGTTCTTGGCCAGTAAAGAGGTCAATAAATCCAGCACTTGGGCCATCTGGGACTTCAAGGTTTCTACTTCTAAATCATGCTCAATAGCTACTGCTGTTCTGACTCCCACCGAGGTGGGTGGAGTGGTCTTCTCAACCGCCTGTTGATCCTTCAACAGGGCTTCTTCATCCCTTATGATCCGCACAAGGTCTGGGTAACTCAAAGCCATGACTCCGTCAGAGGTCTTCAAGTGAATCCAAACTGGATCCAATTGTAAGGCTCCCCTCAGGATCTGCTTCATCCTGGTTGCGTCTATGACTTGTGGCAGCATTCCTTTTTTTAGTACAATTTGGCACAGCATTCTATTCAGTCTCCGGACATATTCAGACAACTTCTCCCCAGGCTGTTGGAGGGTATGCTCAAATTGATACACCAGTTCAGACACCTTTTCCAGCTGGCCAAATTCCTCCTGCAACATAGACAGATAATCCATCGCAGTACAAACAGTATTGCTGCACCTAAGATTCTTCACAGCCTCAGCAGCAGCACCCTTCAAACCTTCACTGATTCTTCTGCGCTTCTGGAACTTCCCATCCTTCTACTGCCTGCATTGTCTGCTCAATCCCCGTGTCGAAGTCTTCTTCCCTGGGTGGCACAGGTTGTTTTCCTGAAAAAACCCGGAGCTTCTGGTACCCGGCCTCTACATGTACCGTATTGCTTTTCTGGCACTTAGTAACAAAGTCTCCCAGAGCGGTCAATAGTTCCGGCCCTATGGCGGCCAGGGGTGACCTCGGAGTTTTTGTCTCGTGACTGCTTTCCATTTTGGGGAAGAGTTGCGGAGATGATGGCTGAGAGGTTCGTGGAGATTCCTTCTTCACGGCCCCTGTATGCACTAAGCAATACGTTTGGTCATCTATGGCCTTTATACTCTGACCTCTAAACTCTTCTGGGATTCCTCTTCCCCATTCCACTAGTGCGTATGCACACGAGGTATCTGGCTTTATATCCACCACCCATGCTTTCTGGCACGGCGATATTGACATTACTAGCTGCTTTATCTCTTCTTTTTGCCGGATCCCCCCCGAGAGTTCAGTGACTACCGCCCGGGTTGAATCGACAGCCCACTCTGCGCACCACTGTGTCGCTGCCCGCGGGTCCATGCTGGTACTTCTGACTGGCTTGATTGCAGCGTGCAATATACAGGGATCCCGGAAACCGAACACCCACGTGTAGCGATACCCTCAGTTAAGAGGGCTGCCTTGTTTGTTTTGGGCCCTGTAGTGCCCCGCTGTCAACCCCTGGCAATCTGCTCTAACCTCTCGTGGCACTTTTAGTAAAGGTATGATAGATTCTGCAATCACTCTAATATTCTCTATGACACAATCCCACAGTAAGGCACACAGTATGGTATAGCACAGTAAATGACACTGACAACCAATATACTTAACTCTAATATTTTACTGTTGGTAAAGGTTAGAATGATAAACAGTATGCGATGTCACATGCAGAGCCCTGCAATATGAGTATACTTATTAAAACATCAAAACGTTCAGCAATATGATAGACAGTTTAACATGACCCCGCTGCAGCTATCCTCCCTAGTGGACAATATGGCGCCCAGCAATGTCCTATACTACCCAGTCAGGCCTGACTATGATTTGGGTATAGTTCTGTGGAAGAAATCTTCGCTAGCAAACACGGTGGTGCACTTTAAGAACAATTTGTAATCCAATGGGGAAAACCGATGATAGATAACTCCAAAATACCAGGGAGACTAATAACTCAGTTCTGTGGATAGTCTCCCCAGAGTTTTGACTGTAATACTGGATGGCCCTGAATACAGTTAGTGGGCTTAGAAATACTATGGTGCAGTTCTGAGCAGGTGCTCTCTCACCCAACCAGACCAGTCCTTGTCCGTTTCTTCCATCACTGTGACTCGATTCACAGTATCCACGACCCCGGGTCTTCGGTCCTCCTGGTGACAGTGCTCGACAACCGAATCGGACGTTCAGCAGGTTCCTCAGTGGATCGGAAGGCTCTTTGGAAAAGCACAAGGCCCAGGCTTCAGGCCTTGTACGCGCAGCAGTTCAGCACAGGGATCCTCTTGCAGGGAGGGCGGTGTCCAAAGAGAAAGACGCAAGCTCCGCCTCTCCCTTATAAAGTCCACCCCAGCAGTCCTTGCGCGGGGCAATGCACTATGGGTGCCTTAAGGCGTGCTGGGAACTGTAGTCTCTTGGGGTTAAAAAATAGGATTTTTTGTACTCACCGTAAAATCCTTTTCTCTGACATCCATGGACTGACACGGTGTCTCTTTACACTTTACATTTTACACGTGGGTTATGTCCCTGCTTGCAGGAGAAGACCTAGGCAGAATGTAAAATGTTATACATACATTCTAAAAGCCAGAGCTGAACAGCCCCACCCAGGGGGCGTTCCCTCCGGACATAACCCTCCCACTACAGTCAGCAGACTTCAGTTCGTAACAAAGCAGTACAAACTTAAAAGGAAGGGTGGGTGCCGTGTCAGTCCATGGATGTCAGAGAAAAGGATTTTACGGTGAGTACAAAAAATCCTATTTTCTCTTACCATCCATGGACTGACACGGTGTCTCTTTACACTTTACTCTTTACACGTGGGATGTCCCAAAGCAGTGTCAAGAGGGATGGGAGAAGTATAAATGGAAAAACCAAAACTTCACTCCAATAAGGCAGAGCTCCTCAACGGAGGATTCGCAACTTTAAACAGCGGCCTGCAGCACCCTGCGGCCGAATGAAGCATCCGAAGATGCAGCCACATTAACCTTATAAAACTTAAAAGGCATGAACAGACGACCAGGTCGCCGCCTTGCACACTTGTGCAACCGACGCTTGATGTCGGGAAGCCCAGGAAGCACCAATTGCCCTGGTGGAATGCGCCGTAACCGGAAAGGGAGGCACCCGCCCTTTGAGAGCATAGGCTTGAATGACGGTTTGTCTGATTCCCCTAAAAATGATGGCAGACGAAACCGCTTGGCCCTGTTATGGACCAGAGACAGTCACAAACAGTGAGTCAGACTTCCGAATAGAAGCAGTAGCAGACAGGTACACCCGTAAGGCTCGTACCACCTCCAATATGTGCAGCGCAAACTCTCTGGGATGCGATGGGTGAGGACACAAGGACGGGAGGGCAATGTCCTTATGTAGGTGAAAGGTCGACACCACCTTTGGCAAAAAAGGAAGGTCGCGGATGCAACACCGCCTTATCCTTATGGATGACTAAATATGGCGACTTGCAGGACAAAGCCGCCAACTCAGACACTCGTCAAACAGAAGTGATTTCCACTAAAAAGGCCACCTTCTGAGACAAGACAAGAGGGGAATATCCCGGATATTCCCAAAAGGAGGTTTCTGGAGGACCGAGAGCACCAAATTCAGATCCCACAGTGGGAGAGGAGGCTTGACAGGAGGGAGCACATGGCGAACCCCCAACACAAGGTGCTAACCAAGAAAATGACCCGCTAGAGGTCGCTGAAAGAAGATGGCCAAGGCCGAAATCTGATCCTTGATGGTACTCAAAGCAAGCTTTTGGGTCACTCCACACTGCAGAGGACGCAGGATTCTGGGGACGGAATACGTCCGAGGACGCCAGTCCAGCGCTTCGCACATGGCGATATAAGCTTTCCAGGCACGGTGATAGATCTGCCTGGAGGAAGACTTCCGTGTCCTTAACATGGTCAAAATGACCGAGTCCGAGAGACCTCGGTCCCTCAACACCTGGCTTTTAACAGCCCTGCCGTTAAAGCCAGAGACTGTAAGCCGGATGAAACATAGGACCTTGAGACTGAAGGTCCTCCCTCATCGGCAACCGCCAGGGAACGTCCGCGACGAGACGTACCAGATCAGCGTACCAGTGATGCTGAGGCCAATCCGGAACAATTAGGATCGCCGGAGTTTATATCAGGCGATAAGGACCCTATGGGGCCACCAACGCATCCGAGGCATCGCCCAAGGATCCCTGGATCTGGCCACAACCTCGACCCTTGCGATTGAGTCGAGAGGCCATCAGGTCCACATCCAGCGTGCCCAACTGTCGGTAAAGGAGTTGAAATATGCAAGGACCACTCTTCTTGGTCCGGTGTCTGGCGATTGGCGACTCAGATAGTCCGCCTGCCCATTGTCTATGCCCAGAATGTAAAATGGCCTACAGAGCCGGCACGTTTCTTCCGGCCCACTTCAGGATACGGACTACCTCGGAAGCCGCAGCTGAGCTCCGAGTTCCCCCTTGATGGTTTACATACGCCACCGTCGTGGCGGTGTCCGACTGGCTCCTGATGGAGCGACCCCGTACTCTCTCCGACCTGAGGAGAGACACGGTCCGATGGCCCGTATTTCCAGAACAGTGATTGGTAAAGGGGCTCGTCCGGAGTCCAAGGCCTGAGCCGACAGGACTCCCCAGACTCCACCCCAGCCCGTCAGGCTGGTGTCCGTCGTGAGTACCATCCATTGGATGGGAGGGGAACGACTTTCCGGACCGAAGAGCCGAGGATCTCAACCACCATGTCAGGGGCGCCCTGACCAGGTGAATCACCTGGATCTGAAGATCCAAGGACAACGGGGATTTGTCCCAGGTGGACAAGATCTCCTTCTGCAATGCCCTGGTGTGTGATTGGGCATACAGAACGGCCACAAAGGAGGCCACCACGAGTCTCGGGACTCTCATGCAAAAAACGGATTGACAACCATTTTTGGGATGTCAGCACCCGCACCGCAGACTGAAGTGTCAGCAACTTCTCCAGAGGTAGGATACCTTTGCCTCCAAGGAGTCCAGAATCAGAACTAGATACTCCAGACACTGAGTCGGGACCAGGACTGACTCCTGAATGTTCAGGAACCACCCGAGTCCCTGAGGGTCTAATTGACGATAGTCACCTTTCCTCTAAGTCTGATCCACTTTCTGCTCTTAGCAGAAGATCGTCCAGATAGCCCACGACAGCAATACCTCGCTGTAACAGAAGGCTAGAACCGGAGCAAGCACCTTGGTGAACACCCTTGGTGCCGAGGCTAGGCCGAAAGGAAGAGCCACAATCGATAGTGGACTTCGCTGATCGCAAAGCGCAGAAACTACTGGTGACTTGCGCAGATCGGAACATGCAAGTAGGCGTCCTTGAAGTCCAAGGACGTCAGAAGAAAATCCCTTTTGGTGGAGTGTAGCGATCACCGTGCGAATGGATTCCATGCGGAATTTCTGCACCTTCTCGAAGGCATTCAGGGCCTTGAGGTCCAGGATAGGTCGAACCACGTCCTATTTTTGGGACGACAAACAGATTCGAGTAGAATCCCTGAAAACTCTCCTGTGACGGAACCGGCACAATCACTCCGGACCTGATCAAATCCTGTACAGCCCCCAAGAGGGCTGCCCGACAGGTAGGAAGGAGAGGAAGATTTGAGGGAAAGAATCTGTCTGGGGGCCAGGATCGGAATACTATCCTGTATCCTGAGGTGACCACCTCGCACACCCACCAGTCGGAGACCACCGATTCGTGACCTGCGAAGTCGTCCCCCCACCCCAGAGTTGGGCGGAGGCAAGACTTCACGCGGAGGCGGGCTTGGGAGCCGCTTGTTCGGCTTACGCACCCAGGGGCACTTGTGCCCACCAGCCGCACTGCCGTCAGTCTGAGAGGGCCTACCTGTGGACTCGGACTGACGAAAAAACCCCGTTTTGCTGGAAAGGAAGGCCCCTGTTTGCGGCGGGCCTCCTCACCCTTGCTAGTCTAAGGAAGAAGAGTGCTTTTACCTCCCATGACATCCATGACGATGTCATCCAGAGCAGCACCGAAAGGTCTACCACCTTTAAATGGTAGATCCGTCAGGAGCTTCCTAAGGCTAGGTCAGCAGACCAGCACTTTAACCAGATAAGACGACGCAATACCACCGCCGAGACAGAGGCCCTGGATATTAAAGGGGCCGCGTCCAACGTGGCGTCGCACACATAAACCAGGCCCTGAACCAGTTGGTGGGCCAAAGCAACGGTGTCTGGAGGAAGATTATGCTCCTGTACAGCTAGGTGCAACATTTTTGCCCAACCTGTAAGTGTTTAAGACACAAGGGTCGCCGCTACCACAGGCCGTAGGGCGGATCCCAACAAGGCAAACATGGCTCTGCTCACCACTTCTGACCTCCTGTCAGTGGGGTCCTCAAATGCAGGAGTCCCCTCCATCGGGAGAGTGATGGCCTTGTTCAACCGGGCGACTGGAGGGTCGACCCTGGGGGAGAAGCCCACTTTTTAAGTAGGGCATCTTCAAGGGGTATCTGATAGACAAACGCCGCGGGACCATAAAAAAAATTCTTCTGCGGCTTTTCCCAGACCTTATCAATGAGCTGGTCAAAGAAAGTACATATGGAAAAACCTCTTTAGAAGGCCTGGCCTTAAAAGAACCAAAGGAGACTGTATCCACCTGAGGTTCTGCATCCGCAGCATTTTAGCTTGAGAGTGTCCCTCACCGCAGTCATGAGTACACTAACAAGCGCCCTGTCATTTACTGACTCAGAACTGGAGTTTTCCTCATAAGGAATGTCCTGTTCAAAACCATCCAATACATTCAGAACTAGGGTCCTGAGCGGTAGTGGCTAGGCCCATATCTGAATCAGTGCACTGCCCTCATGAAGTAAAGTGGGGAGAGGGCGCTTTTTTGCTCCCTTGCGCTTGCACACAGCTCCCATCCTGGTCAGAAATGATTCCAGGACTGCCCACAACTGGTCCCTAGGGACCGCAGGTGCTGAAGCACTGCCTGTTGTCCACTGACATTTAGGGGAAGCTGGTGACAGAGACTCCATATTGCCCCCCTCTGAGACTCCTCAGATAAAAAGTCCACCCACAGGCTGTGCTGACTGAGGAGGGGGCGCCCAGGGGACTCACCAAACCGGACCAGGGACCGCTCAGTTCCGCTGTCTGTACCGCGCTGTGTCAGCGCTGGTGAGCTGTGAGGAGATTGTGAGGAGATTTGCACTGTTACAGCAGCGCTAGAGGCCAAAACTAGTGCTGAAGAGCGCGCGGGCTACAAGAAAATGGCCGCCACACTTCACTGAGGCGATCCGCGGCAAGATGGCCGCCATGACTCAGCAAAAGTGAAAAAAACAGCACACACACAGCGCCACTCGGCGCTCAGGCCCCAAAACACACAAAAAAAGGCCCCAAGCATATCTGCAGACCAGCATTAACCCCTCCAAGAACAGTGTGACCCCCAGGCACCCCACACAGCACAGCGCCAGCAATGGTGACAGAGAGTGACAATGAAATACAGGGGGAGACAGGGAAAATCCCCCACAGAGAAACACACAGCCTTTTGTACTCACCTGCAGGCAGGAGAGACTACTTACCCGTCCCCTGAGGGACCCACTGGTGTGTTTCTGACAGGACTATCACAGTGCAGTACTGAGTAGCTGTCGGCCCGGTCCACCGCAAAAGATACAGTCAGTCAGGAACTGTTCAGTCTTGAGAGGACCGTGGGAGCATGAAAGCAAACCCGGCCACCCCTGGAGTCATGGGGCCTGTCGTGAACTGAGTCTCACGCACACAAGGCGAGGATCAGCACGCTCGATGGTCGGACAGGGAAGACTACGAGGATATCTTGTACCCAACCTGTTGCCCAGCCGACAGTTGATAGAAAATTCTCAAAAATAAAATAAAAAAGAATTCCAGAAAAGGAATAAAAATAGGTCAGGAGACTGGCTCCTGAGAGAGCCACGTCTTCTCCTTCTGCTAGGCAGAAAAAAAATGAAAACAAAAAGGGGGGGGGGAAAGAAGGGTCCCGACCAAATTAATGGGGGATCCAAGGACCAAAATGAGAGACTCCAAAGTCAGTAGGAAAGTACAAAAATGGGAAATTTATTAAATAATTGAAAAAAAAAATTCCCATATGAAGCTACGCGGAATCCCCTCTTGCGAAACGCGTTGACGTCACTCACCTACGTCACGTGACGCCTGCTTCTGACATCCCGGAAGTCCGCCCGTGGAGGACGCAGTGGAACGCGGAAGGATTCGTTCGGCTCACAGCGGTGACATACCGCTGCTCTGCACATCATCCCATATGCGGTGGCTCTCCTCAGGAACTTTATATTCATATTTGTGACGAGGTGACATCGAGCCGAATTACACAGGAGTTATATGCTCCATGCGGTCATCGAAGGTGTTATGGGTAAACACTGAACAGCATCGCTTCCACGATCAGGCTCCCCTTCACTCGGGTATCGTATGCCTCTATTTGCTACCTTAGTATAGTTAGGCTGTGAGCCACACCAACTGATCATACTGCCGAGCTGTTATATTAAACTGCGGTGTTTATATTTACATCTGATGTCCTGCATCACTGCTGCTTGTTTGTCATCTTTCACCATCTCTGCCATCAGGTCCTTGACGTGACATTTTCACCAGTGTATTTCACTATTGTCATACCATCCTTGTGGACACCACAAATTAAATCTTCTCTGTTCCTTATTGGACTTCCACCGTACTGGAAACCTTCCATCATTTTTTGTTCCCCTGAGGTCCTACTCCCCCTTCCCCTTTCCCTTGTTGTTTGTTTGTTCCCCTTTCCCCCCCCCCTCCCTTCTTTCCCACCCCTTTTCCCTCTATTGCACGGGCTATAGCCTTCCTGGGATCTATGTGGGATTTATCTGCTTAGTTCATACCATTTTGGTTTTATATTTTTGCAAGATTTTTTGCAGCAGATTGCCCGCACATAGACATCAGGTGTCCGGACGTTTTGTCACTGTTTCATGTATTGTGGCCACTGTCCTGTTTTATGTTCTTTATTGTTTTTGGTTAAACTTGGATAGCTAGTTGCTTTTCCATATACTGTGTCTGTTTTCGCAATCACATTTCTCCTCCAGAGGATTGTTTTTATGGGAAATTTTTTTTTTCAATTATTTAATAAATTTCCCATTTTTGTACTTTCCTACTGACTTTGGAGTCTCTCATTTTGGTCCTTGGATCCCCCATTAATTTGGTCGGGACCCTTCTTTCCCCCCCCCCTTTTTGTTTTCATATGACTTTTTGACTAGAGAGACTCCACCCACATTGGGTTGCAGTTTAGGTTAGGATTAATTATTTTCATTGTACTATTTGTACAATACGCCCTATGCCTTCCCCCCCCCCTTTTTTGTAGAAAAAAACTGAAGTCTGCTGACTGTAGTGGGAGGGTTATGTCCGGAGGGACCGCCCCCTGGGTGGGGCTGTTCAGCTCTGGCTTTTAGAATGTATGTATAACATTTTACATTCTGCCTAGGTCTTCTCCTGCAAGCAGGGACATAACCCACGTGTAAAGTGTAAAGTGTAAAGAGACACCGTGTCAGTCCATGGATGGTAAGAGAAAAAACGATACCCCGCTACACTAGTAAAACGGAAGCCCTTCCTATACACATTCCACCCTCAGATCTCGCCATTCTTAACAAAACTATTCCTATCACTGGTGCCCGAACTCCCTTAAATACCTGGGGATAAATCTAACCTCTTCCTATTCTACTCTTTATCAGGCCAACTTCCCCTCACTTTTCCGTGACATTGACCGTCTCTTGCGACAAAGGGACGCTTATCCCATTTCTCTCTTGGGTCGTATCAATGTCCTGAAGATGTCTATTTTACCAAGACTCCTTTACCTATTTGAAACCCTACCAATTCCCATCCCTATGTCACAACTTAAAGCCACTCAGAGAACATTCCTTAACTTAATTTGGCATTATAAAGCCCACCAGATAGCTAGCTTGGTAATGTTGGCTCCTAGAGTCAGGGATGGGATGGGAGCCCCAGATCTTGTTAAATATTATTTTGCCACCCATCTTAAACCGGTCATTACCTGGTCCTCTAGAATGTCATCCAGCATCTGGTCGGAAATTGAAATGAGTGTCACTAGACCGGTTCATCCCGACTCCATGATTTGGGCGAACCTAGAGGCCTCTATGAGCCAACTTAGGAGTCTATGTCTACACCCGATGTTTTTTACTCTCTCCATGTAGAAGAAATGCTCCCATCAGTTCTCCCTCTCTTCTCCATGCTCACCCCTACTAAATGTGCTGTTTAATCCTGACATCCCAGGCAGTCTTTCTTACACCCGAATGCTCCCATGGACACAGGCTGGAATTTTTCAGCTTCGAAACCTAGTGCATCCGCTCACCTATACACTTCTGTCTTTTGATGAATTAATAAGGAAGCTTTAGATCCCTAAGCAATTATTCTACTCCTACCTCCAGTTTAAACACTATTTTGCCTCTAAGTCCCCTACCTTATCCCTGCATAAGCCTACCCCATTTGAACTCTTATGTGCTCAAGGACCATATCAGACCCATCTTATCTTAGACATTTATAGGTTTCTGCATTACGCTACTTCACTTACAGACACATACCACTCCTACATGCAGAAATGGGCCCAGATTGTTAAACGACCCATTCCTCTTCCTCAATGGCAGAGGATATGGGAGGCTGTTTCTAAATTGTCCCTGTGTGTGGAGCAGAGAGAGAGACTGCTTACAAAATACAGTTTTTTTGGTATAGAACCCAAGAAATCTTGCATAGGTATTATCCCAAGGCTCCCCGGGTGTGTTGGAGATGCCGAGGTGACATTGGCTCTCGTTTCCACATTTTTTTGGAATGCCCCCTGATTCAACCATTTTGGGTCTCTATCAGGGCCCATCTACAAAACGTATTTGAAAGTGATCTCCCTCTGGACCCAGTTCATTATCTTCTGGGCCTGCCGTTCCCTGGCATCCCCAGACACACCTAAAAAATTGTCTGCCTTTATCCTCCTAGCAGCAAAAAGGGCTATACCCTCGAGATGGTTGTCCCCCACTCCACCCACCCTCCCACAGGTTCTCCAAATACTGGAGCAGATTCGCAGAATGGAACACCTTACTGCGATAGTACATGATACACTTCCTCAATTTTCGAAAATCTGGGAATTATGGGACCACTCAGAACTTAACCCTAATGCCATTTCCCCACCCCCCTAGAAGTGCAATATCCCTTTCAACATATATGTGCTTACATTTTGTTTTCATAGCTCCGGTAGCTTGTTCCCTCTTTGATTCCATGGTGCCCCCTCACCCCCACCCTCCACAGGCGGGACTCCTCAGTTTAGGCACCCTATGGATCTCGCTGACAACAGACCCAGTGAGCAACATTTCTTTTTGTATGATGTATGAGTTTATTGTTTGTGACGCCCACTCCCTGGGTCCTCCCTCCCCTGTTCCCCCCTCCTGGCCTATATGGCTGAAACGCTGTGATATTGTTTGTTAGTGGCATGTATAGCTTCAGCACATGTTGTATGATTATTCTACGATTGTATTTTCTACGTGCTCTTACTTGTTTTTCTTATCTTCCTGTATTTTTGTAAAAACTTAATAAAAACACAATTTAAGAAAAAAATATGTCCCCTCCCCTTCCTAACACCTATTCTGAGTAACTTGTTTTAAAAATATGTATATACTTGCCTATTTTCAGCTCGCTGCAGTCTGGCCACGTGATCCACTATGTCAGCCAGGGGCAACTGCAGGGGAGAGGAGAGAACACTGGACAATGGGTGAGAATGCATGGGAATGGTAACATCACCCATAGGCTCATAGGAGCCAGCCATTGTCATAACTCCATACTCTCCCCTGCAGTCACTGCTGGCTGTCAGGGAAGAAACCAGAATCAACCATGTCAGTATCGTCATTTCCCTGCGCGCATGCGCGGTGGAACTGCGCTTCGGCGCACGCGCATGCACGGCCCAACAGAACGGCGCGCGCGCATGCGCACTAGCGCACGCATAGCGTGAGTCCCTTGCTGGCCTATAAAAGCTGCTTTATTTCCCAAACAAATCGCTGGTTTATCTCTCAGCTTCCTGTTAACTTGTTCCTGTTTCCTGCCTGTTGATTACCTGTTGTGACCCGGATTGGCAGGTACGAATTTTAAAGGAATATTTCACTTTTATTATTTCACTTTAAAGTGGTTGTAAACCCAACCACACAACTTGCACCTACAGGTAAGCCTAGACTAAAGCCTCGTACACACGGCCGGTTTTCTCATCAAGAAACGACAAGAAAACTGCCAGGAGATTTTTCTTGCCGAGAAAACCGGCCGTGTGTACGAGGCTTTCAGGTTTCTCGTCAAGAAAACTGGCCAGAATCTCGACGAGAAAAATAGAGAACCTGCTCTCTATTTTCTCGTCGAGATTGCTCGAAATGACTGACGCATGCGCGGTAGCTTCCTAGGCATAGGTAGGGTGTAGCAAGATGGCGGCGGCGGCATCGAATGTGACGAGCATACGCTCGTCGTAGTCGATGACGTCACCGCGTGCGTTCCATTCAAAAGAACGGCGGTTCTTTTAAATCGAGCGTGTGTACACTCGGCCGGGACAAGATTCTTGTCAAGAATCTCGTCAGGAAAAACTACGACGTGTTTTTTCCTAACGAGATTCTCGGCCGTGTGTACGAGGCTTAAGGCTTACCTGTAGGTGCAAGAAATATCTTCTTAACTTATACGGTTAAGGAGATATTTGCAGAAAACCCTGCACCGATGTCTACGTCGCATGCACGCCGTAGACAACGGCGCAGACGCACTGAGCGTGCCGGTTTTCTGAATGGGAGAATGCCGGCCCCGCGCGCATGCGTGTGACGTCATCGCCGCTTCGGCCAATCACAGCGCCGGAGTGGGTGATACCCAGAAGATGGTCGGACGGGACATGGCAGCAGCGGCGGTGGGGGACGAGAAGCGCTTCGGAGGCTTCGATCTGAGGTAAGTGCCACTGTAAGTATGCATAGCATACTAGCTCATTATGCCTTTTTCTTGCAGATGTTATTTTACAACCACTTTAAGCATTATTAAAATCACTGCTCCCGAAAAAACTCCAGTTTTTAAAACTTTTTTTTGCATTGATACATGTCCCCTGGGGCAGGACCCGGGTCCCCAAACACTTTTTATGACAATAACTTGCATATTAACCTTTAAAATTAGCACTTTTGATTTTTCATGTTAGTGTCCCATAGACTTTAACGGTGTTCGCGTGTTCGAACAAATTTTTTGCCTGTTCGCATGTTCTGGTGCAAACCGAACCAGGGGCTGTTCGGCTCATCCCTACTCTCCAGCAATGCTGGCAGAACTCATATGTCTATTTTCCAAAGACAACCTCTAGATATGACACTGAGCACATGCACTCAACTTCTTCGGTTGACCATGGCGAGGCCTGTTCTGATTGGATCCTGTCCTGTTAAACTGCTGTATGGCCTTGGCCACCATGCTGCAGCTCAGTTTTAGATTCTTGGCAATCTTCTTATAGCCTAGGCCATCTTTATGTGTAGCAACAATTATTTTTTTTAGATCCTCAGAGAGTTCTTTGCTATGAGGTGCCATGTTGAACTTCCAGTGACCAGTATGAGAGAGTAAGATCGATAACACCAAATTTAACACACATACTCCCCAATTACTCCTAGGACCTTGTAACACTAACGAGTCATGTGACATCGGGGAGGGAAAATGGCTAATTGGGCCCAATTTGGACATTTTCACTTAGGTGTGTACTCACTTTTGTTGCCAGCGGTTAGACATTAATGACTGTGTGTTGAGTTATTTTGAGGGGACAGAAAATTTACACTGTTATACAAGCTGTAGACTCACTACTTTACATTGTAGCAAAGTGTAATTTCTTCAGTGTTGTCACATGAAAAGATATAATAAAATACTTACAAAAAGTGGGATAAATGGAAGGCAGATTTACCTGATTTGGATAGAGAGACCTGGGAGTAATGTTTTGAGGATAGCTCTAAACTGGTGATATCTTCTAGGGACAAGTTGATCCAAATTTTTTTTTTTTACATAGGGTGTACTACACGCCTCAGCGGCTGCACAGAATCTATCCGCTACATTCCCTGAATTGTCCGCGTTGTCACTCACCTGACAGCACCTTTTTCCACATGTTCTGGACCTGTCCCAAGCTGTTGAGGTACTGGGTTGCGGTGGGAGAGCCTATTAATATTCGCCTTCAGCTGGATATCCCTTTGACAGCAGAGCTAGCACTATTGGGAGTGCAGGATGATGAGCAGAGACCTAGATATACTAATGCGGCGTACACACGTTCGTTTTTAATGCCTTTTTTTTTAACCAACGTTTTTCTCGTCGTTTTTTTTCATGTTTCCTCTCAAGCCTGTCTTGCATCCACACGATCATTAAAAAAAATGCTCGAGCAAAGTGCAGTGACGTACAACACGTACGACGGCAGTATAAAGGGGAAGTTCCGTTCTAATGACGCCACCCTTTGGGACGCTTTTGCTAATTTCGTGTTACCGCGTGTTAGTAAAAGTTTGGTGAGAGACGATTCGCGCTTTTCAGTCTTCGTGCTTTGAAGATCGTTTTCTGGAGTTCAGTTTGTGCCTGTGGGTTTGTATCTGTCTTGCAGTGCTTGTAGTCAGTTCGTATCTGTTTATTCAGTGCGTTCTTGTCTGCTCGTTCCTGTTTTTCAGCTTGTTCTTCATAGGCCTTGCTGTTCTTCCGTGCGTTCTTCTAGTTCGTTCTGAGCAGCCGACCGTTATCTAGCCATGTTGCGGCTACGTACTCGTCGTAGAGTTCGTGCTGTAGTTGGTGCAGGGGTTCATGCTGTATCTCGACTCCAGGCCATGAACAGGGTGAGGAGGAGTTCATGGACCAATAATTGGTTGCTCCAGTGGCACCAGTTCTGTCACATGCCTTTGTTGCGGGAGATCAGGGAGAATAATCCTGAGGACTACAGGAATTTTCTCAGGATGTCTGACCCCGTATTTCAGCATCTGTTGGCTTTGCTGTCCGCCTACATTACCAGGCAGGACACCGTTATGCGTGAAGCCATCAGTGCTGAGCAGAGGCTCATCGCCACGTTGCGATACCTGGCGACTGGGAGAAGCCTGCAGCACCTAAAGTTCTCCACAGGAATATCCCCCCAGGCTCTGGGTATCATTATACCAGAGACGTGTTCTGCCATCCTTCAAGTTTTGCAGGAGGACTATATTAAGGTAAGTGTTCTTATTTAAAACATCACATTGTATGTATTTCTTGCTTAATAATTTTTTTGGGGTTTTATTATCAGTCCCTAATTCCCATGATTCTTTTAGCTGCAGGGAATGTCCCCTTTCTCCACATGCCTTTTTTTTTAGGATGTTTTTTTTAGGCTTACATTTAAATTTGCCTTACCTAACCTCTCCAGCATGCTATCCTGGGGCCATACCCACCTTGCCTAGTCATTTCCATGTATTTTTTTCTCTGCTCCATTGTAGTGCTTTACCCTAAATGCACCCTAAAGATTGCCTAGGAATGTTACATTTAATTAAACTTCATACAGAGTGCTACAGCCTTCATTTGTGATGTCCCCAACTCATCTTCAACCCCCCCCAGTTTTTTTTTTATGGCTTTGTTTTTGTTTTTTTGTTGCTTACTAATAATGTTTTAATTTGTCTGTTTATCCTAATGTTGGCCATGAATGGTTTTCTAAAATCTGCTTGCAATGTTTCTGTCTCAAAGTATTAATTTATTTTTAATTAAACTCCACAGTTCCCTTCTACGCCACATGAATGGCAGAATGTGGCATCTGAGTTTGCCCAACGATGGAACTTTCCGGACTGTGGATGGGCCATCGACGGCAAGCATGTTAGGGTCATACCACCACCCCATTCGGGATCCTTTTATTATAATTATAAGGGGTTCCACAGCATCGTCATGATGGCAGTGGTGTCGGCCACCTACGAATTCCTGTATGTGGACGTTGTCAAAAATGGCAGGATGCAGGAGGCAGATGGAGGAGTCTTTGCACAGACCGAGTTTGGGGAACGGCTCGTATTGGATCAGCTGGCCTTGCCACCAGCGGAGCAGAATGTGGAGGGACTCCCATTTGTTTTTGTGGCGGATGAGGCGTTTGGCCTGGGTCCCCATTTGATGAGGCCATTCCCTCAACGCACCCTCACCCCTGAGAGGAGGGTGTTTAACTATCGGCTGGCCAGAGCAAGAAGGGGGGTGGAAAATGCCTTTGGCATCATGGCCAGCCGATTCCGCCTGTTCCTCACCTCCATCCACCTTGCCCCCTATAAATGGAACCATGTAGTAATGACTTGTTGCGTGCTCCATAATTCTTTGAGGGTGCATTCTTCTAATTACCTGACTTTGAGTGGGCCTGAGGCCTCATTAGTTGAAACTGAGAATTTAGTGGACCTGGAAGCTGGCCGTCCAGGCTTGGCCCCCCAAACCGGACGTGATGTCAGACAAAAATATGTAGAATATTTTGTGGGTAGGGGGGCCATTGATATGCCTGAGGATGCATAAAATTATTCTTTGGTTAAATAAAGCTTTTTTTTGAGAAAATATTGGTATTGTGTTTTAGATTTGTATTCTTTTATGTTTCTCGTAGGTTTACCTAGTGCACTTGTAGTGCCATGTGTATTTAGCATTCTTAAATAGCCTTCATTGTCAGTGTAAACACAAAACATTGATTAGTTCACTTTGCACAACATTTACATAATGAAGCCACAAATTCTTGTTAATAAAATACCTTTTTTAATTATTTTTTAGGAAACTTCCTTGTAAATGTAGATGTATCAAAATTATTTTGGGGTGTGAAATGCATGAACAGCCATACATAAAAAACAATCTAAAAAACTTGAATGTAAATGTAAACATGTACTATTCATTAAAGCTGAAAAGCAACAAAAACCTGCAAAAACACAGCAAGGTCAACGTTCTTTTGAGTTAAAAAATTAAACACGCCCAAGCACAGCCATGATATTTTGTAGCCTTTCCTCCACCCGCTTGGTATTTTGCCTGATCTCTATCAAGTCTCCCTTTATTTTTTCAAGGTCACGACAGCAGACCATTAGGTATTGGATCAGGATCTGGGCACTGTGATGTGTAAACTTTTCGGGGTCTTCGGCCAGAACAGCACCTAAATAAAAAAAAAAACATGTACTATAGAATATGTAGGCCTACATCTATTAAACTGCATCTGTCTGGTTTGACACTGACCTGTTGTGGTGCCACTTTCCACTTCCTCTTCTTCACGTTCCTCTACTTCATGTGGTTCTGGGGGTCTTGTTGAAGGTGTTGGATTTATAGGCTCATCTGACGTAGCTTTTTGAAGCCCTATGGAGATTGAAAAAAAAGGTTTAGTTTAATTGCTAAATATTAATTATATACCAAAAAATACCCTGAAAGGGAATTTATAAAGCTTATTTGGAAGTGTGGTCCAATTTTAAATATACCCCCAGTGACAACCTGAACACATGATTGGATACATTGCCAAAACAAGAACATCTACTTTATTTAATAAAGTTTGACACATTGAAACACCCCAAAGTATATACACTGGATCACCTGTGTGTGACACCCTCAAAATCTTTTGGTTTTGGGCCACACTTCTACTACTGCGTTCAGATGTTTAATCAGCTGCTGAGCATTCTCTTCCTTTAACATTACAATGCATACCCTTTTAATTGTTCAAAAATAAAAGTTATATAAAAAAAATAATTCAACTTGTTTCCAAAATTAGCTCCCCAATAAATACTTTGACATTTTGGTGTTCACACTGGATGATCCAAAAACATCGTATTAAGAAGTGTACGGAGAAAGAGCTTTACTACGTCCGTTTACTGTGCGGACAAACATGAAAGTTGTTATCTTTCACTGTACTATATCAAAGTCAAAAATACACTACTTAATACAAGTAATAATCTTTAGCATGGAGAATGTATGAAAATTACTTACTTTTTCCTAAAACTTTCTTTATTCTTTTGTATTGGTCGGGCTCCTGCAACTTCAGATCAGACCATCGTTTTCGGAGCTGTTCCTTCGTTCTGCACACCCTGAATTTTTGGTGAAGAGTTTTGACCACTTTGCCCATAATTTGTGACTTGACAAGATTAGGCCTTTTATACGGCCCATGCTTGGCATCATAATCCTCCCTCCTCAAAATGGCGACCATCTCCACCATTTCCTCGAATGACATGTTGGATGCCTTATATCTCCGGTCTCTGGATTTGGGTTCCTCAGGAATTTCCTCCTCTGTAGAGGTAATCTCAGCTAACCTGTATCTCCGCCATGTTGTTTAGCACTACGACGAGCGAGAAGGGGCGGGGAAAGTACAATATCGAACGTCAGGGGCGGGGAAAGCGTGCAGAGTTTCACGCATGCGCAGTGTATATAAAGCGAATATCCATCTGGCGAAAATATGTTCATTTTCCTGGAGAGGGAGTTAGCAATGAACGTGTTCACCAAGGTACATAACATTTTAAGGATTTGGGTTTCTTCAGAGGATGAGATTTGGGGCTTATATCTGTCCAAAATGATTATTTGATGAATGTTGACTGAAACAAATGTATTTTCTTGGTTCTTGATTTTACAGAGAAAATGAACAGTTTAAAAAATCCTAAATTTATGGGGGAGTTCATCGATAGATGGAAGGAACTCCCTATCCTGTGGCAGACCAAAAGTGGGTCCAATAAAAATAAAGCGGCCAGGACAGCAGCACTGGAGAGCCTGCTTGCATTTGTCCAAACCCAGATACCCACAACAACTATCCAAGATGTTAAAACCAAACTTGCTACCATCAGAGGGACATACAGGACCCAGAGGAATATGGTCCTGAAGTCCCAGAGGTCAGGTACTGCAGCAGATGATGTTTATAAACCCAGTCTGTGGTACTACAGCAAGTTATCTTTTCTGGATGACTAGCTGGAAGTGAGGGAATCTCTGTCCACCCTTCCCCCCAGAGGTCAATCCAGCCTTCCTTGTAGCCAACCCTCCAGCCTTCCTTGCAGTCAGCCCTCCAGCCTTCCTTGCAACAGTGCTCTGGCTTCCTCTGAGGATCAAGCAGAGGTCCTTGAGGAGGCAGATTTGGATATATGGAGCCAGGTATAGTATTGATATCTACATTTATATGTTACAAAAGTGATGATTTAAAATTGATGTTAGTATTGTTATGTATTGAATGTCTGAAAAAATAAGGATTTACAGAGCAATAGACAGTACTGGTCAAATTTGATGGGGACAAGCCCAAAATATCAGGAGTCGGAATCTATGGAAATTAAATCCCTTTTGCCATTCAATCTAAAAATGTCTGGAGGTGAACAATGTGTGTGATTGATGGTGGCAAAAACTAAAGAATATCCCTTTTTTTTTTCAGCCAGAGCAGAGCCAGAAAGAGTGTGATGTTGGGGACCAGGAGGAGGCAGGGCCCAGTGGCACACAGGAGGAGTCTGGGCCCAGCACAAGAGCCCAGATGCCTCCCCTGAAACTAATCCAACGAGGGCCAAGGAGAGCTAGGCAGGTGGAGGAGGAAACCAGAGCCTTCCTAAGAGAGGCTACTGCGGCCCTCAGAGAGGCACCCTCTGCTGAGGAGGGCTATGCCGCATTCCTGGCCCATAAATTAAGCCAGATGGACTTAAGGCAATGCCTATACAGCGAGAACCTGATGCTTAAGGTTGCTAGGTGAACTGACCCAGTTCACAGACATAACTGAGGTTGTCCCTCCTCCTCCACCTCCTCCTCCTCCACCTCCTCCTCCTCCTACTACTCCTCCTGCCACAACCTCTCCTCCTGATCTCCAGCCTCCGAGGAAGCAAGCAACAAAGGCTGCAGAGAAGGTTGGAGAGAAGGCTACAAGGAAGAGGAAAAAATAATGACTGCTGTAGTACCACAGACTGGGGACATATCTGACTTATCTGCTGCTGTTCCTGACCTCTGGGAGTTCAAGCCAAGATTGGGCTCCTTTTTTTTTAATGAATTCAAGAGTTTGGTTTTCACATCTTGGATGGTTGTTGTGGGGTCCAAAGGATGCACAAATGCAAGCAGGCTCTCCAGTGCTGCCTTCCCCTTTAATTTGTAATGTACCTAAATAAAGGATTCTTTTGTTTTGCTTAAAATACTTGACTATGTGATTTCTATTTTAAAAGAGAGTTTGCTAGGGAGTAGGCAGGGACATTTCTAATAATATTATTGTTATTAACAAGGGACACAAACCTCCTTGAGGCAAAATTAGACAAATTTAGAAGGTTGGTGTGGTAACTTTACACACAAATAATTATAAAAAAAAAATACAATACGAGATCTAAAATAAAAAAAAAAGCCTAAATATATCAAAGAAGCCCAAAAAAAATTAAGAAATCTAACTTAAATAAAAAAAAACAAAAAAAAAACCACAAACACCAAAAAAAAAAAAATGTGTGATCTTTACATTTATTTATGAATTTATGAGAAAGATCTGGCTTAACAAGAATATTTTACAATCATTAGATCAATTAGGAATTACTTAAGAAACAAGTTTGGCATAACTCTGAATATCATTAGTAAAAGAAGGTAATTATTTAAGCATTATCAAAAGAAGAACGGAATGCACAGCATTAAAACGATGCTATTATTTCCACCGTGACGAATGTGCCATCTCCATTTCAAACGCTAGCTTTACCAAAACGTGCCCTCCCGTCTCATACTTGATTCTGAGCATGCGCGTTTTTTTTTTACCTCGTCAAAGCATACACACTATCGTTTTTCACGTCGTTAAAAAAACGACATGAAAAACGACGTGGAAAAATAGAGCATGTTCGGAATTTTTAATGGCCGTTTTTCACGCCGTTAAAAATGCTCTGGAGCATACACACGATCGGTTTTAATGGCCATTTTTAAAAATGGCATTTTTAACGGCATGAAAAACGATCGTGTGTATGCGGCATAAGACACTGATTTCACTGCTGTTCTTTTATGCTAAGAAGGAAATCCTGTTGAAATGGACCTCTACCCTGCTCCCCACGGTACGTTCATGGGAAGTCTCGGTTAACACAGTACTGCCACTATATAAGCTGACCTACATGAGTAGAGGGTGTCCTTTGAAGTACAAGAGGATTTGGCGGCCATGGACGGATCCCACATACAACGCCTGTCCATGATCACTGTTGTTTGCAGATGTGTCACTCTTTGGGAAATTGTGTTTGGCCTTCCCCCCCCTCTCCCCCCCCTCTTCCACTCCTGCGTTTTCCCTGTTTAATGGCTGTTTTTCTCCATATCTATGATACCTGTTAACTTGGGACATTGTGTTTTGAATGTACTGCTCCTCTCCTGTATGTAACTGCTACTTTTTTCTAGTCAAGAGTTATTTGTATCATACCATGTTTGTTTTTTTTTACCAATAAAGACCAACCTTAAAAAAAAAAAATACTTACAAAAATGTGAGGGGTGTACTCACTTTTGTGAGTTACTGTATATATATATATATATATATATATATATATATATATATATATATGTGTGTAGCACACAGATCCTTTTCCCCTTACCTTCCTTTTAGGGGATCAGACACACCATGCCACATGCCCGCGTCCTCTGGATTAGAGGTCGGACGGTGTTGTGTATTTGGGTCCCGCAGCGAGTTGCTTCCTTTTGCTGGTTCTTCCCTCTAGATAATAGAGGCAAGTCTTTACCTTTCCCAAAGAAGGTCAATGTCCACACAACACTTATACTCCAACAAGAGTTTATTTTCTATTTGCTTCAGTAACCAGAAAGTTGAAGAGAGGAAAGGGGTTAGCAGAATAGAATGGATTCAGGCACACTCTTGGCTTCGTCGCCACTCGGTCCCGAGTGGGTATAGCTCACCCGGATAGTCACTCAATGGCACTAGCAGCCGGCATGAAGCTCGAACAGTGACTCAGTCCCCTCCAAGGACAAAGTCAAGGAGATCCCTCCTTTAATAACGACACTCCGCAAGGGCAGTCTGCGAAGAAAGGAATCCTTCCCTCCGACAGGTCACCAGGCCTCTCCCGAGACAGCAATACTGTATCACTCGTCTCCTCTATGGGACCGATCCTCCCCCAGTTTCCTCTATGTCAGAGTGGTCGCCCCCACCTGGGCTCCCTGGGTTTCCCTTCTGGTTTTGTAGACCCAGTTGAAGGTACTGGGCCCACCTGGAACTCCGCAGCCTCGGGCTGAAGGTGCCCGAAACTCCTCAGTCAAAGTTGGGCGCACCCCCCCTTAGAGGGGAACACACCTGCGGGTACAGGTCCTCGGGTACTCCACACTTGAACAATGGCGTCTGCCCCTTATATACCCTTTCCCAGCATGCACAGCAGGCCGGAACTGCCCACCGTACGGCAGCCAAGAGAGGACATCCAATAGCCACTTCATCACCTGTGGTTCAACCCCGGGTATAAGTGACAGTACCACCTATACGCCTAAAGGGGAACTGCACGCCAGGTGACACAGCAGCAAGGCAGAGTCTGAATAATTATGTAGCGCTACCCCCAGTTAAGAGAGCCGCTGAATTGATTTCGGGCCCTGAACGCAGCACCGCCAACCCCCGGCAATCTTACTCGACCCACTCTGGCACAGTCAGTCTAGGGTTAAACTCCTATCACTCTCAGGTGTATTGTACTTAACAATCTCTAAACAGTTCAGGCAACACACTGAGGCAAGAATATAAAACATATATTAGCTTTACTGGTGATGAAGGATTCAAGGTATAACATGCAACTTATATATATATATATATATATATGGGCCTGCAGAGCCCTGCATCAATCAATGTACTAGGTGCAGCACAATAATATGGCGCCGCGCAGTATCCACCACGCGGAGCTATTATGGCGTGTGTTCGCCTATGGCGTAGTAACACAAACTTTCTAGATTCCCCGCCTAAGTCAGGCCTGACATGAGATGGGACTAAGTCTCTTTACCCAGGGAAGGAAGGTTTCTTCACCGGCCAGCTTTCGTTGGTGCACTTAAAGAAATAACCATTTGTAATCCACATTGGGTGTTAACTTGAACTATGAGGGTAAAACGGGGGAGGGGTAGGTACTTCAGCTCTGTCCCAACTACCGGACTCCCCAAGAACACTGGTGAGCGAACAGCGGGCCTAGGCAGTCTACAGGCCTGAACACAACTCAGTCTATTGATATGGGCAGGTGCCCGTTCACCACTCCAGGCGCGATCCCAGCCTGGGACTTCCACCTCCTGTGTGTCGCACACAGCGTCTGCTCCGATCGAGTCCCCGATCCAACTCACGTCCTATCACGACGGGTCAGGATCCACCTCGGCTCCGCAGTATGGTGGAAGGCTCTTTGGACTTCAAGCAAGGCCTCAGGCTTCAGGCCTTGCTCCACAGCCGATCCGCGCAGGATGACTTGTTGCTTGACGCGCCGTGTCCCAAGAGAGCAAGCTCCGCCTCTCCCTTAAGTAACCCCTCCCATGAGTCTTTGCGGTGGAACCTCCGCCTTGGGGCCGAATGGGGTTCTGGGTAACGTAGTCCTGAGGTCGTAAGAGAAACCCCGCTACACACTCCCCCCACTTGAACTTTTTGGTCCCCAAAGATAACATAACTTTAGGCTACACATTTAACAACATCCATCAATTCTCCATATGATGTCGGCAGAGGAAATTCCCACTAGAAACGAGGCGGTAAACTCCTCTGCCCACAGGACACATTAACAACAGCATCCTGTCTAACTGTGTCAGAGAGTGAGCTGGGGTTGCCTCCCACCAAATGAACAGTGGGAGGGTCAGGGTCTTCTATACTCCTTCTGGCAGTGAATACAGTGTCTTCCGCACTCTTCCCCATTTGTGGGTAGGTTAGTCTCCTGGGAGGTTTTATTGCCCTCCGCTCCCTCTGTCCTCTGGGACTTTCTGTGGGGACAGACTCTTCTTCTGTAACCAACTCGGGAGTCCCTTCTAATTCAAGAGCATCTGGCTCTGGGGCAGGGAGATACATTGCTTCCCTTGGGTCCTCTTCAGGGGATAGTTCACCCACACTCTCCCAAGCATCTGACCAGTGACTAGATGGAATGAACTCCATAGCTTCTGCATTCAGTGTGTGATCCTCAGTGTCTTCGTCAGGTGGAAGATCAATAGCAGAAGTCGTGTGACCCTGGAAAGGCCAAAGCCAGCCAATTTCCTCTCCCTCGTCTTCACTCTTTTCTGAATCCTCTGTATCCTCTATTTGAGGGGTCTGAGACCGAGTATTGGGTCTAGGAGTGTTCGGAATGGACATGGGTCCAGGAGAATCCATCCTAGGAGGCAACCAAACTGCTTCAGCTAACGGAAGTAGGTGGTTCCGATGCCAAGTCTTCAAGGGCCCCAACTTCCCCTCGGGTTTAAGTCTATAGACGGGTAGGCCCGGTAATTTTTTACAAATGACATAAGGTTCTGGTCTCCATCTATCTGCAAGCTTATGTTTTCCAGGGACCCCCAAGTTCCGCAACAACACTCTGTCTCCTGGCTGTAGGTCTTGGATCCTAACTTTTAGGTCAAAATTCCTCTTGTTGCGAGCCCCCCTCTGTTCCGAGGTCGCCTGAGCTTGCTCATAGGCCATCTTCAAGTTGTGTCTAAGTCTATCCACATATCCCTTGTGGGAAGCAGCAGAACAATGATCTATGGAAGTGCCATAGGCCAGATCCACTGGCAATCTTGCTTCTCTCCCGAACATAAGTCTGTAAGGTGAATATCCTGTAGCATCGCTGACTGTGCTGTTGTAAGCATGTACAAGGGCTGCAATGTGATTACCCCAATTTTGCTTCTTTTCGCCACTTAAAGTTCACAGCATGTTGAGTAGGGTTCGATTGAACCTCTCCGGCTGAGCATCACCTTGAGGATGATAAGGAGTAGTCCTGGTCTTTTTGATCCCTAAGGCATCTAATAGTTTTCGTATCAGTCTACTCTCAAAATCTCTCCCTTGATCTGAGTGGAGCCTTTGCGGCAGCCCATAATGTATAAAATACTTCTCCACAAGTATTTTGGCCACAGTAGAGGCCTTCTGGTCCTTGGCTGGAAAAGCCTGTGCATACCGGGTGAAATGGTCGGTTACTACCAGAACATTTCCTAGTCCTTTCAGGTCGGGTTCCAGGCAGAGGAAATCAATGTACACCAGGTCAAGCGGACCTTCACTTTGTAAATGGCCCATTGGGGCAGCTTGATGGGGCAGAGTCTTTCTCTGTATGCATCGTGCACATGAATGGCAGTATTCCTCAACTTCAGCCCTCATGCAGGGCCAATAGAAACGGTCTCTAACAAGTTGGAAAGTCCTTTCCACTCCCAGGTGACCATGGTTGTCATGTAAGGCAATCATGACCGTCTCCCTGTGTTTCTCCGGCAGGAACAACTGCGACTTGTCTTCTGGGTCATCAGAGGGGCCCCTTCGGTAGACCACTCCCTGATGCACCAACAACCTGTCCCACTCTTTCTTCAACAGGCGAGCTTCCTTCGAGGGGTGACGCAGGAGTACATCTGGGTTCTGGTTCTCTAATGCTTCCAAGACCAATCTCCCCATAGGGTCTTCCAACTGGAACTGGATCTCAACTCCTTTTTAGTCAGTCTGGGTAAGTTATCTTCTCCCAGTAAGGTTGCTCCACAGTACTGCTTTGGGACTCCTACGATAGTGACCCCTATCTCTTCTGCTCTTGAGCCTCCCTTGGAGCTCAGCCCCTTGACAAAGGGCCCGCACCCCGTCAGGCGCCACTTGGGTCCAGTCTTCACTACTGTGGGTGGGGACATGAGACCTTCTGGACAGGGCGTCCGCATCTCGGTTTCCCGCCCCAGGTTTATATTTCAAGCTGAAACTGAAGGCAGACAACGCCGCCAGCCATCTATGTCCTGTGGCGTCCAGCTTCGCTGTGGTAAACAGGTAAGTAAGGGGGTTGTTATCCGTTTTTACAGTGAAGTCTGCCCCGTATAGGTAATCTCGAAGTTTGTCTACTACGGCCCACTTGAGGGCCAGGAACTCCAACTTATGGGTGGGATAGTTCTTTTCAGAGGGAGTCAAACTTCTACTCACATATGCAACAGGTCTCTGTTGCCCTTCATGCTCCTGGTAGAGTACTCCTCCCAGACCATCATGACAGGCATCCACATGGAGTTTGTAAGGCTTCTTTGGGTCTGCATAGGCCAGAACAGGGGCAGTGGTTAAGCTCTCTTTCAACATCTGGAAGGCACTTTCACACTTCTCATTCCACTGGTTCTTGACTGACTCCCCCGGCTTCCGGGGCCCCGAGTCATCCTCTTCCCCCTCCGTTTTCAGTAGCTCATTCAAGGGTCTCGCTATTCAAGCAAACCCGTGTACGAACCTCCTGTAATAGGAACAGAACCCTAGGAAGGACCTGAGTTCTGTTACGGTGGTGGGTCTTGGCCAGGAGGTGACAGCCTCCAATTTTTCAGGGTCTGTAGATACCCCATCTTCGGACACTATGGGGCTGATTTACCAAACGTTTGCGCCATGAGTATTGGCGCATCTGCGTGCGCAATGGCTGTTTTGGTATTTACAAAACATTACCGCCGGTATCGCAGCCCTATTTCCCATTTACTATAGTGTTCTCTGCGCCCGGGAGGAGGCGCTCAGTGCGCTACTATGGACCTGGCGCAGGGCATGTTAAAATCTAAATATAAAGAAGCTGGAAGTGAGAATATAATGGGGGTGATGTGGGGCGATGTGAGGAAGTGTAGTGACACCTGCCCAAATAACTAATATGCCCAAAATAGAGTGGGAAAGTAACTTTTTCAAAACCAGCCCGCTGCGCCGGCAATTCCGATTCGAGCTGTGGGAGGTTTTTTTGAGCTCAGCGCGGGAATTTCAATGGTTTAAATGCGCCGGGACACTGCGCCGGCAAAATCTTAGTAAATGTCAAGTCACCTAAGTCAATTTGCATAAGTTGAACTGGCGCAGCTCTGAAATTGCCAGTGCGCCTGCAAAATGTCATTTCTAAAGGAAAAAAAAACCCATTTAAAAGCAGCCGCGGCTGTAATGAATTGTTGGCTCCCGGCAATATAGAGAAAAGTCTTTGAAAGTCTTTGCTAACCAAAAAAAAAAAGCATGGGGGTCCCCCCAAATTCCATAACCAGACCCTTCAGGTCTGGAATGGATATTAAGGGGAACCCCGCTGCAAATTTTAAGAAAAAATTACGTGCGGGTTCCCCCCAAATATCCAAACCAGACCCTTCAGATCTGGCATGGATTTTAAGGGGAACTCCACCCCAAATTTTATAAAAAAATGGCGTGGAGTTCCCCCAAAAATCCACACCAGACCCTTATCCGAGCACATAACCTGGCAGACCGCAGGGGAAAAGGGGGGGGACGAGAGAGCGGCCCCCCTCCCTCCTGAACCGTACCAGGCCACATGCCCTCAACATGGGGAGGATGTCCCCATGTTGATGGGGACAAGGGCCTCATCCCCACAACCCTTGCCCGGTGGTTGTGGGGGTCTGCGGGCGGGGGGCTTATCGGAATCTGGAAGACCCCTTTAACAAAGGGGACCCCCAGATCCCGCCCCCCCCTGTGTGAAATGGTAATGGGGTACAAATGTACCCCTACCATTTCACAAGGAAAGTGTCAAAAATTTAAAAAATTACAAGAGCCGGTTTTTGACAATTCCTTTATTAATGTCTTCTCTTTTCTTCCATCTTCTTCTTCTTCCATCTTCTTCCATCTTCTTCTTTTCTCCATTTGGGTTTCTTCCTCCATCTTCATCTTCCTCTTCATCTTTATCTTCATCTTCATCTTCTTCTTCCTTCGGTCTTCTCGTCCAGCATCTTGCTCCGGCGTCTTTCCCTTCTTCTTTCTTCTCCGGCCGCTCCGTTTGAATTGGAGGTTCCCGCTGTGCGACGCTTCAGTTCTCCACTTGGTCCGCTGCCCCCCTGTGGCTCCGCCCCCCTCTGACACCACGGGGAAAGTCCCCGTGAAATCCATGTGCGTCAGAGGGCGGCGGGGTCACCGGGTGTAAGCGGACTCAGAGGCGAACTGAAGCATCGCACAGCGGGAACCTCCAATTCAAACGGAGCGGCCGGAGAAGAAAGAAGAAGGGAAGACGCCAGAGCAAGATGCGGACGAGAACACCGAAGGAAGAAGGAAGATAAAGATGAAGAGGAAGATGAAGATGAAGAGGAAGGAACCCGAATGGAGAAAAGAAGAAGATGGAAGAAGAAGATGGAAGAAGAAGAAGGAAGAAGAAGGAAGAAGATGGAAGAAAAGAAAAGACATTAATAAAGGAATTGTCAAAAACCGGCTCTTGTCATTTTTTACATTTTTTACACTTTCCTTGTGAAATGGTAGGGGTACATTTGTACCCCATTACCATTTCACACAGGGGGGGGCGGGATCTGGGGGTCCCCTTTGTTAAAGGGGTCTTCCAGATTCCGATAAGCCCCCCGCCCGCAGACCCCCACAACCACCGGGCAAGGGTTGTGGGGATGAGGCCCTTGTCCCCATCAACATGGGGACATCCTCCCCATGTTGAGGGCATGTGGCCTGGTACGGTTCAGGAGGGAGGGGGGGCCGCTCTCTTGTCCCCCCCTTTTCCCCTGCGGCCTGCCAGGTTATGTGCTCGGATAAGGGTCTGGTGTGGATTTTTGGGGGAACTCCACGCCATTTTTTTATAAAATTTGGGGTGGAGTTCCCCTTAAAATCCATGCCAGATCTGAAGGGTCTGGTTTGGATATTTGGGGGGAACCCGCACGTAATTTTTTCTTAAAATTTGCAGCGGGGTTCCCCTTAATATCCATTCCAGACCTGAAGGGTCTGGTTATGGAATTTGGGGGGACCCCCATGCTTTTTTTTTTTGGTTAGCAAAGACTTTCAAAGACTTTTCTCTATATTGCCGGGAGCCAACAATTCATTACAGCCGCGGCTGCTTTTAAATGTTTTTTTTTTCCTTTAGAAATGACATTTTGCAGGCGCACTGGCAATTTCAGAGCTGCGCCAGTTCAACTTATGCAAATTGACTTAGGTGACTTGACATTTACTAAGATTTTGCCGGCGCAGTGTCCCGGCGCATTTAAACCATTGAAATTCCCGCGCTGAGCTCAAAATCCATGCCAGATCTGAAAGGCCTGGTTTGGATATTTGGGGGGAACCTCACGTCATTTATTTTTTAAATTTGCAGCGGGGTTCCCCATAATATCCATTCCAGACCTGAAGGGCCTGGTTATGGAATTTGGGGGAACCCCCACGCATTTTTTTTTTTGGTTAGCAAAGACTTTCAATGACTTTTATCTGTATTGACAGGAACCAGCAATTCATTACAGCTGCAAGGACTTTTAAATGACTATTATTTTACTTTAGAAATGTCATTTTGCTCTCCAACTGTTATAAACATGGAAAACATGTGCTACTTTACAGGCATACTATAGACACCCCCCGGGGATGATATTTAGGGCCAGTTCACACCGGATGCAGTGCAGTGCGTTTTTTTGATGCCTGAAAAACGCAAAGAAAGTTGATCACATTAATGCCAATGGCATAGTTCACACCACTGCAGTCCCTTCCAGTGCGTTTCAGAAAGCCCAAAAAAAATTGGTCATGCTGCATTTTTTAGGTACAAAACTGTACTGGACCCCAGTAAAACACATCAAAAACGCAACGGAACATACCAAAAATGCACAGGAATGCACCGCAACGCACCTAAATGCACCAAAGACGCACTGCAACACACTTGTCCTACGTGAAAAGAGGGGGAAAAAAACACTGGACTGCATCAAAAACGCCTCAAAAATGCACTGGAATGTGTCAAAAACGCGCATGCAGAAAAGCACCTGGAACGCACCCAGACTGCGTTTCTATAGTGTGAACTAGGGCCAGTTCACACCATAGAAACGCAATCCGGATGCGTTCCAGGTGCTTTTCTGCATGCACGTTTTTCATGCGTTCCAGTGCATTTTTGGTAAGTTTTTGATGCAGTCCAGTGCTTTTTTTTCACCCCTCTTTTTTATTAACCATAGATAAGGACAAGTGTGTTCCAGTGCGTTTTTGGTGCATTTAGGTGTGTTCCTGTGCGTTCCTGTGCGTTTATGATGCGTTTTGATGCGTTCCAGTACAGTCCAGTGCAGGTAAAATGCAGCATGTTCTACTTTTTTGGTGGAACTGGAACGCACTGGAACAAACACTGCCATTTATAACCATATAACCAACTTTCCATGCATTTTGGATGCATAAAAAACGCAATGCACTGCATGTGGTGTGAAATGGCCCTTAAACAATTTGGCATATTTAAAGGCACTTCTCCTTGTTTTGTTTTTGGTGTTTTCCAAATTGGTGACATTGATATATGTCCCTTAGGGTGGGACCTGGGCCCCCATTTTAAGGCCAATAACTAGAAGATAAGCCAGCCAAGTAGGGACTAGCAAAATTAACAAGTCAGTTCCCATAGACTGCAATGGTATTTGTTGGTGGGGGGAGGGGAGGGGTGATTGTCCCATCTCTAATTTTGTAGCATGCTGGATGATGTGCTTAATTTTGGATGGGGGGGGTTATTTTTTGCTAGCTGCATTGGTGTTGTTCTGCACATGCCCAGCCAGTTATTTTTTTTTGGCGTGCTTTTTGTGTGTGAACAGCGCCTGGATATTTCTGGGCATGCTCACTCAGAGAGTGTTTTTATGGGTTAGAAATTGAAGGACATCCTTAACAGGTGTGCCCACTTTGAATTTCAGTCTCTACATTGGGAGAACTTGCATTTTGGGTGTTTCATGGACTGTGCATGTGTTTTCAATTGCCTCATTAGCACACAAACATATGTTATATAAAGCTCACAGAGCATTCGGTCGCTTGCCTTGAGAAGAGGCAAGTGTGTGGGGGGCAAAATGTACATGTTGGTGTCCTTATCGAGTTTGTAACACATGTATTTTATTTGTTATGTCTTTGCAAAACAAGTGATTAGTTAACTTATGTGGATTGTATATTTTTGGTGTGGGGGAGATATGTTCCCCTGAAATAATTCTGATGTTGTTAATGTGTGTTGTTTGTTCGCTTTTCTTGGGGACACACAGATCAATCTAACTAGTGTCCCCATTAAGCAAATTGCACTCTAGCACTTTGTTGTGTACACTAAGGTGACCAGATTTTTAAAATGAAATCCGGGGACATTTATTTTATTTTTTTTATTGGCAAAATAGTAAACTATTTTATAAGCATATTTTCCTCAAATGATATATGCAGTGTATCTGGTATGTGTTTAAGGAATGATTGTATGATATATATATGTTATTTCTGGAAATAATCTCATACCAGCCCCATAGCATTATTATACCGGCCCAACCGCATAACATCATTATTTTCTGGTTCACAGAAGGGAAAACCATGCATTTTAAAGCACAGTTGAAGAGTGTATTATACTCACCAGTGCCCATCAATGCAGCCTGTTCAGTGCCCATCAATGCTGCCTGTTTAGTGCAGCCTGTTCAGTGCCCATCAATGCAGCCTGTTCAGTAACCATCAAATCAGCTTGTTCAGTGCCCATCAATGCAGCCCATTCAGTACCCATCAGATCAGCCTGCTCAGTGCCCATCAGCTCAGCCTGTTCAGTGCCCATCAGCTCAGCCTGTTCAGTGCCAATCAGCTCAGCCTGTTCAGTGCCCATCAATGCAGCCTGTTCAGTGCCCATCAATGCAGCCTGTTCAGTGCCAATCAGCTCAGCCTGTTCAGTGCCCATCAATGCAGCCTGCTCAGTGCCAATCAGATCAGCCTGCACAGTGCCCATCAGATCAGCCTGACCTAGAGGAGAGGAGTCTGATTATGTAGAGCGTGATCTCCTGTTTACCCCGTGCGGCCGCCATACTCAGACGAAGTCCCACCTCCTATGATAGATGTCACCAGTGTGTTGCCTATCCTAGGAGTCGGCTAAGGAGGCGGGACTTCGTCTGACAGCGGGAGATCCCCACTCTGTATAATCCAGTGGTGCTCGCCCTTCCCCATCCGAGACAGACCAAACCCCAGCAGGACTTAACGGAGGGTGAGGGGGGGGGACGCCTCTGCACTGGATATTTCACAGCCCTGGCAAATATAGAGATGGATGACCCAGACATCCTAACCTGCAAAAACTAATTTCAAGGAGGTTGCAAACTCAATTTAACACAACTAGAGGATGATCAAATGAAATGGAATCAGTATATAGAGGTTTACTTCTTCTGAGAGATATTAAAGGAACACTCTAACCAACATGAACACTTATTGCACAGTAATTTGAAATGGTCATGGTGGTAGGAGTCAGTATATGCAGTGTATCTGCTTGAAACAGGTAGGGGGGCTGAGAGAGAGAGAAGTGGGACTGAGAAAGAGGGAGGGCTGAGAGACGGGGGGGCTGACAGAGAGATGGGGGCTGAGAGAGAGAGAGGGGGGCTCAGAGAGTGTGGTGGATGGAGAGGGGGAGGGTGATAGAGAGGGAAGGTGATAGAGAGGAGAGAGAGAGAGGGGGAGTGAAAGAGAGAGAGAGAAGGGGGGGTGAGAGAGGGAGGAGGTTGAGAGAGAGGGGGAAGAAAGAGAGGTAGAGAGAGAGGGGGAAGAAAGAGAGAGAAAGGGGGGTGAAATAGAGAGGGAGTAAGAGAGGGGAAGGTGTGTGAGAGAGAGAGAGGGATGGGAAATGGGTATTCTCAGTGGTGGGGCACTTACTGTGGAGTGCAGTGCTCAGTCGTTGTTGGTAGTGGGCAGTGCTGTGTGGCCCTAGCGATTAGGCTGGGTCCTGGGGTTGTGCCCCCAGCTCAGGCATAGAAGAGGCTTTCCCCTGCCACTTAGTCCCAAGTCAGAAAGAAAAAGACAGACGGGGAAGCGGAGCCCAGACTGGGCTGACAGTGTGTTTGGTTCAGGCTTGGAGAGGATGGAACATGAACAGAGCAGCATAGGACTGTGGGCAAGCTCCCTCACCTGTGGAGGACCTGTGCACCCCAAGCGTATACACTGTCCTCAGCTGCGCAGTCTGATCCCTCCAAGGGTGAGTGAAGCCTGGGACAGGAGCCTTTCATGAGGCCCCTACTGGTCCCGGACCAGTGGTGGCTGGTGCTCAAAATTTTTTGGGGGGCACAAACAAACTGAAAAATTCAGAGAAAAAAAACATCAATTATGCCCATCAAACGCTGCCACCGTGCCATCAAACGCTGCCACAGTGCCCATCAAACGCTGCCACAGTGCCCATCAAATGCTCCCAGTGTGCCCATCAAATGCTGCCACTGTGCCCATCAAATGCTGCCAGTGTGCCCATCAAATGCTGCCAGTGTGCCCATCAAATGCTGCCAGTGTGCAAATCAAATGCTGCCACTGTACCCCATCAAATGCTGCCAGTGCGCCAATCAAATGCCGCCACTGTGCCATTGAATGCCGCCAGTGTGACCCCCCGCCTGGTCGCCGTCTGCCTGGCACTTACCCTGTCTTGGTGGGGCAGCGGGTGACGGTGACGAGCGGGGTCCTTCATGCGTCTTCTCCCATCCTCATCTCTCGTCCTCTCCTCCTGATAGGCGTCCAATAGCGGCGCCTGTTGTTTCTGCCAATCAGGTGACGTGTAACAGACCCAGCACCTGATTGGTGGAGAGGCGGTTCAGTGTTAGGAAAGCGAATATTCATTCGCTTTCCTAACACACCTGGGTTCACTTATTTTGAAGCCTATTAGAGCCTGTGGCTCTAATCAGGTGCTTCAAAAACACCCCCGCCGCTGTAATTCAGGCGCCTGGCGCCCAAATAGGGGGCCGAGCGCCTGAATGGGGGGTGGCAGCGGTGGCCATGGATAGATTCATGCAATGCATGAATCTATCCATTGGTCATAGAGGGGGTGGCTGGAGAGAGGGGGCGGCGTCCATGCGACCTTATGGACGCACCGCCACTGTTCCCTGGACCCTTGAGCAGTGCCAGGGTGCCCAAACGGTCACGCAGAAAAAACGGTCAGTTCGCCCCTGGATATCTGTACACTGAGTGCTATTCCCTATATATAACACTGACATCTATACATGGAGTGGCACTCCATGTACGGATGTCAGTGTTATACATAGGGAATAGTAGTCACTAAGTCCTATTCCCAATATATATAACACTGATCTCTGTACACAGAATGCTAGTACCTCTGACACTGATATCTGTCATATCTGTAGACCAAGTGACACTCAGTGTACAGATATCAGTGTGCACTCAGTGTATATAGAAAAAATCAGGGTAATTAGATATAGGTTAGGAATAGCACCTGGTGGAAGGGCACTGGAAAAGGACACTCAGCCTGCTTGCTATACATTTAAGCAGTGTGACATGCTAAACAGCTGGCCTGGCGATCACACACTGACCTGCTGCTGTGCTGCACAGTGTCTGACCAGTCCATGCTGCAGTGCACCGTCTCCAGCTCTCTAAGTTCAGCACCGCATGTCCTCCTTGGCAGGAATGTAGACTGAGGGCGAAGCTGAGACTGTATCTCCCCGGGGAGAGAGGTGGCGAGTGCAGATACCGCGGCCATCATCCCCATGGCTCCACGATCATTCTCTTTTCCCGGCCAGAGACCTTGCCTGTATCTGCATTAGGCCGCCGGGTGGCGGACCGCGGGAGCCGGAGAAGAGGAAAAGGTGGGTGGAGCCAGGGCAACACTGACACAGCCTCGCTCTCGACCCGGCCTCACTCTGCGAGTCTCTGTGTGTGTGTGTGACGTCACTGGTTGTTAGATGCCAAGCGGGGCAGCCCTAGCAACCAGTGATTAGTTAGGGTGGCTGCAACTGGTGTGTGTCAGGGAGCCGCAGCCCAGATGCGGAACATTGCCGCACTTCACGAGAGACTTAGGATATCTGGTGACCAGACATCCCTGGAACTGCAAAGCGGGGACAAAACCGGGGACAAACTTCCTCCGGGGACAGTTTCCTCAGTCTGGGGACTGTCCCCGGAAACCGGGGACGTCTGGTCACCCTAGTGTACACCCCAAATCATTGAGTAATTTGGGGTTTAGTAAAGACAAATTCACTCTGCAGTAAAAGTGTAGCTGCTGAAAATCTGAGGGAAAGTACTGGTGATTGGATGTTACAATCATGTAAAAGCAAAGATGTTTTTTTTTTTGGCTTGCATGTCCCCCTCAGATATACAGCAAGTGCACTTGTAGTGCAAAGTAGATTTGCCTTTAGTAAATAAACCCCACAGTCCAAACTACCTAATAATAATTTGTGGTGTACCCCGCAATATGCTCGAGTGCAATGTGCATAATGGGGAAAGTATTTAGACTGACCTGTGTGTCCCCAAGGAAAGACATTGTTAGGGATTTTCCCTCACTTCCTGTGTGGCTATGTGACAGGAAGTGAATTATTTGGAAGGATAAAGTGGCCAAATTATTTAGTTTAACTTTTCAAAGACTCATTCCTAAGTTGAATTGTGATTCATGTCAATGGCCCATTTTGACCCTCTTTAATCACTTGAGATCAGCGCTATAACTGATCGACGGCCACAGCATGGTCCTCAATTGCCGGGAGTCCGTCAATAAACGTCCTCCCCTTTGCGCGCGCTGTGGTCACAGAGTCACTGAGACTCGGGTGATGACAGATCCGAGTAAGGGGCCAATCCCTGCCCTTTACCATGTGATCAGCTGTCAGCAAATGACAGCTGATCACGTGATGTAAACAAAAGCTGGGTAATGGTTTTTGTTTTCTCCTTGTGCTGACAGCGTGAGCATAAAAAAATGGCAATCACCGGCTTATGTGCAAGGGACATGGGGCCCGAAGAGAAAGAGGCAATTCTGCATCATCTGTGACAATTAGTAGCCCCTGCCAGTGCCACCTATCAATGCCCACCACTGGTGCCAATCAGTGGCACCTAGCAGTGCTGCCAGTGCCTATCAGTGCCCATCACTGCCAACTATCATTGCCACCTAGCAGTGCCACTTCTCACTGCCCACCAGTGCCAAATAGCAATGCCACCTCTCAGTGCCCACCCTTGCCACCTTATCGGTGCCCATCAGTGCAGTCTCATCAGTGTACATCAATGAAGAAGAAAAATTACCTTTTTTAAAAATAATAACCAGTTTCCTACTGCCCACCGTCAAATGACATCCTTGGCTTTGGGCGGTGACATCTGAATGATGCCTGCAGTTGCAGGCATCATTCAGATATCATTCTTTTCAGCCGGCGATTCTGTGCACAATAAAAATGATCATAGTGGCAATTCCGCCGCTTGATCGTTCTTATAGGCGGGGGAGAGGATATCCCCCCCTCTTGCCGCCATCCGGTGCTTCTCCGGGCTCTCCCGTGCCATCTGGGGCTCGAAGAACGATTTGGAGATGACTGGTGACCAGATGGTCATCAGTCATCTCTATGACCGTTGGAGGCGCGGGCACGACGTTATGACATCATGCCGTGTTCCCGTATGTTAACCAAGCCGTGATCTTGGCTGTCAGCATGAGATTGGTGATTTTTTTGGAACAATATCATGCTTTCCAGCCTGGAGGAGAGATGCGGGGTCTTATTGACCCTGCATCTCTCCATAAAGAGGACCTGTCACACACATTCCTATTACAAGGGATGTTTACATTCCTTGTAATAGGAATAAAAGAGATCCCCAAAAAAAAAAAAAAAGAGTAAGAAATACAAAAAAGTCAAAAAAAAAAAAAGAAAAAACGCCCATGTCCCCGGTAGCTCGCGCTCAGAAGCGAACACACACGTAAGTCCCACCCACATATGTAAACGCCGTTCAAACCACACATGTGAGTTATTGCTGCGTGCGTTAGAACGAGTGCAGCAATTCTAGCACTAGACCTCCTCTGTAATGCCAAAATGGTAACGTATAAAAAAAATTTAAGCATCGCCTAGGGAGATTTTTAATTACTGAAGTTTGGTGTCATGCCATGTGTGTGCGCAATTTTAAAGCGTGACGTGTTAGGTATCTATTTACTCAGCATAACAACATCTTTCACATTATACCAAAAAATTGGCCGTAACTTTACTGTTTTGTAATATTTTTAGCAAACAAAAGGCGTTTGAAAATTTATTGCGCAAATACCGAGCGAGATAAAAATTTGCAATGACCGCCATCTTATTCCCTAGGGTGTCTGCTCCAAAAAAATATATAATGGTTGGTGTTTTGAAGTAATTTTATAGCCATAAATTTATGATTTTTACATGAAGGAGAGAAGTGCCAGAATAGGCCCAGTGCTGAAGTGGGTAAAATATCCATTTTTTTTTTTAAACTCGGTCTTTTGTATTTATAGAAAAAAAATAAAAATAAAACACAAAGGTGATCAAATAGCACCAAAAGCAAGCTCTATTTGTGTGCCAACAAATAAAACATTTTCATTGGGTTACAGTGTTGTATGAGCGCGCAATTGTCATTAAAAGTGCATCAGCGCTGAAATGTAAAACTTGGTCTGGGCAGTGCGCAAGTGGTTAATATAAGGCTACATGCACACGGACATTTTTCAAGCCGCTTGTTTGAGCGTTTTTTGCAGCTTAAAAACATCTCTCCATGTTAGCCTATGGCCTCATGGCCACCATGGCGTTTTGGAGCTGTAAATGGCATAGGCGTTTTTAGGCCCCATGTAGACGGGACGCTGGTGCAAAGTGTTCTGAACTAAGGTTGAAAGTGGCGTTTAGAAAGGCGCGCTTTGTGGCGTTTGCATGCCGTGTTTTACCACATTTGCATGTACATGATAAGGAGCCGCCCTAAGCTCCAAAAACAGTATTATCCACTTAAGCCCCGAACCATTTGGTAGCTAAAGGACCAGAGGTGAATTCAGAATTTTGCACTGCGCTGCTTTAACTGTAAATTGTGCGGACATGCAATGTTGTACCCAAACAAAATTTGCGTCCTTTTCTTCCCACAAATAGAGCTTTCTTTTAATGGTATTTGATTGCCTCTGCGATTTTTATTTTTTGCGATATAAACGGAAAAAGACCGAAAATTTTGAAAAAAAAAGATATTTTCTACTTTTTGTTATAAGAAAAATCGAATAAACTCAATTGTAGTCATACATTTAGGCCAAAATGTATTCAGCCACGTCTTTAGTGAAAAAATGTCAATAAGCGTATATTTATTGGTTTGCGCAAAAGTTATAGCGTCTACAAACTAGGGTACATTTTCTGGAATTTACACAGCTTTTAATTTATGACTGCCTATCTCATTTCTTGAGGTGCTAAAATAGCACAAAACCCCCCCAAATGACCCCATTTTGGAAAGTAGACACCCCAAGCTATTTACTGAGAGGCATGATTAGTCCATGGAATATTTTATATTTTGCCACAAGTTGCGGGAATATGACAAACTTTATTTTTTTTGCACAAAGTTGTCACTAAATGATATATTGCTCACACATGCCATGGGCATATGTGAAATTACACCCCAAAATACATTCTGCTGCTTCTCCTGAGTACGGGGATACCACATGTGTGGGACTTTTTGGGAGCCTAGTCGCATACGGGACCCCAAAAACCAAGCACCTCCTTCAAGGTTTCTAAGGGCATAAATTTTTGATTTCACTACTCACTACCTATCATTACCTATCACAGTTTTGAAGGCCATAAAATGCCAAGATGGCACAAAACCCCCCCAAATGACCCCATTTTGGAAAGTAGACACCCCAAGCTATTTGCTGAGAGGCATGTTGAGCCCATTGAATATTTTTTTTTTTTTTGTCCCAAATGATTGAATAATGACAAAAAGAAAAAAAAAAGAAAAAAATGTACAAAAAGTTGTCACTAAATGATATATTGCTCACACATGCCATGGTTATATGTGGAATTGCACCCCAAAATATATTCTGCTGCTTCTCCTGAGTACGGGGATACCACATGTGTGGGACTTTTTGGGAGCCTAGCCGGGTACGGGGCCCCAAAAACCAAGCACCGCCTTCAGGATTTCTAAGGGCGTACATTTTTGATTTCACTCCTCACAACCTATCACAGTTTCGAAGGCCATAAAATGCCAAAATAGCACAAACCCCCCCCCCCAAATGACCCCATTTTGGAAAGTAGACACCCCAAGCTATTTACTGAGAGGCATGTTCAGTCCATGGAATATTTTATATTTTACCACAAGTTGCGGGAATATGACAAACTTTGTTTTTTTTGCACAAAGTTGTCACTAAATTATATATTGCTCACACATGCCATGGGCATATGTGAAATTACACCCCAAAATACATTCTGCTGCTTCTCCTGAGTACGGGGATACCACATGTGTGGGACTTTTTGGGAGCCTAGCCGCGTACGGGACCCCAAAAATCAAGCACCACCTTCAAGGTTTCTAAGGGCATAAATTTTTGATTTCACTCCTCACTACCTATCACAGTTTTGAAGGCCATAAAATGCCAAGATAGCACAAAACCCCCCAAAATGACCCCATTTTGGAAAGTAGACACCCCAAGGAAATTGCTGAGAGGCATGTTGAGCCCATTGAATATTTTTTTTTTTGTCCCAAGTGATTGAATAATGACAAAAAGAAAAATAAAATGTACAAAAAGTTGTCACTAAATGATATATTGCTCAAACATGCCATGGTTATATGCGGAATTGCACCCCAAAATACATTTGGCTGCTTCTCCTGAGTACGGGGATACCACATGTGTGGGACTTTTTGAGAGCCTAGCCGCGTACGGGCCCCCGAAAACCAAGCACCGCCTTCAGGATTTCTAAGGGCACAAATTTTTGATTTCACTCCTCACTACCTATCACAGTTTTGAAGGCCATAAAATGCCAAGATAGCCCAAAACCCCCACAAATGACCCCATTTTGGAAAGTAGACACCCTAAGCTATTTGCCGAGAGGCATGGTGAGTATTTTACAGCTCTCATTTGTTTTTGAAAATGAAGAAAGACATATTTTTTTTTTCTTTTTTCAATTTTTAAAACTTTGTGACAAAAAGCGATATCTGCAAAATACTCAACATACCTCTCAGCAAATAGCTTGGGGTGTCTACTTTCCAAAATGGGGTCATTTGGGGGGGGGTTTTGTGCCATCTGGGCATTCCATGGCCTCCGAAACTGTGATAGGCAGTGAGGAGTGAAATCAAAAATTTACACCCATAGAAATCCTGAAGGCAGTGCTTGGTTTTCGGGGTCCTGTACGCGGCTAGGCTCCCAAAATGTCTCACACATGTGGTATCCCCGTACTCAGGAGAAGCAACAGAATGTATTTTGGGGTGCAATTCCACATATAACCATGGCATGTTTGAGCAATATATAATTTAGTGACAACTTTTTGTACATTTTTTTTTTCTTTTTGTCATTATTCAATCACTTGGGACAAAAAAAAAATATTCAATGGGCTCAACATGCCTCTCAGCAAATAGCTCGAGGTGTCTACTTTCCAAAATGGGGTCATTTGGGGGGGTTTTGAACTGTCCTGGCATTTTATGCACAACATTAGGAAGCTTATGTCACACATCATCCACTCTTCTAACCACTTGAAGACAAAGCCCTTTCTGACACTTTTTGTTTACATGAAAACATATTTTTTTTTGCAAGAAAATTATGTTGAACCCCCAAACATTATATATATTTTTAAAGCAAAGGCCCTACAGATTAAAATAGTGGGTGTTGCATTTTTTTTCCACACAGTATTTGCGCAGCGATTTTTCAAACGCATTTTTTGGGGGAAAAACACACTTTTTTTATTTTTAATGCACTAAAAAACACTATATTGCCCAAATGTTTGATGAAATAAAAAAGATGATCTTAGGCCGAGTACATGGATACCAAACACGACATGCTTTAAAATTGCGCACAAACGCGCAGCGGCGAGAAACTACATTCATTTTTAAAAGCATTTAAAAACCTTTACAGGTTACCACGTTAGATTTACAGAGGAGGTCTACTGCTAAAATTACTGCCCTCGATCTGACCTTCGCGGTGATACCTCACATGCATGATGCAATTGCTGTTTACATATGACGCTAGACCGACGCTTGCGTTCGCCTTTGCGCAAGAGCAGGGGGGGACAGCGGTGCTTTTTTTTTTTTTTTTTTTTTATTATTTATTTTGCTTTTTTATTTTATTTTTAAACTGTTCCTTCCATATTTTTTTTTTATCATTTTTATTGTTATCTCAGGGAATGTAAATATCCCCTATGATAGCAATAAGTAGTGACAGGTACTCTTTTTTTGAAAAAAAATGGGGGGTTAGACCCTAGATCTTTCCTCTGCCCTCAAAGCATCTGACCACACCAAGATCGGTGTGATAAAATGCTTTCCCAATTTCCCAATGGCGCTGTTTATATCCGGGGGGGGGGCGGGCATTCCCTCCCACTGCTTGTAAAAGCAGTCTAGAGGCTAATTATCTGCTAGAATTGCTTTTTCATGAAAGCCGGCCACTGGCTGAAAAGAATGATACCAAGATGATACCTAAACCTGCAGGCATCATTCTGGTATAAACATTCAAAGTCCAGCAACATACATGTACGTTGCTGGTCCTTGTTGGACATGTATTGTAATCTTTTTTTTCATGCAGCCTGTTGGCTGAACGAAAAAAAGAGATTGATCGGTGGGTATGCCCACCATTAGAATACCTCCCTTCATCCACCCACTTCTAATGATGGGCATATATGCCGAAGCATGAGGGCATCCTCCCGCAAAAAAGTTATGCCGCGTACACACGGTCGGACTTTTCCACGGGCAAGCCTTCGTCGGAATTTCGACCGTATGTACGCGGCATAAAAGGTTATGCCGCGTACACACGGTCAAACTTTTCCAAGGGCAAGCCTCCGTCGGAATTTCGACCGTATATATGCGGCATTAGGAGCAAAATCGCTCCTCCGCCCCTGCTGCCCCCATGCTTCGGCATATATGCTCTATTTTTAACTGTGGTGGTGAAATCACCTCCTACAGCGTTGGAGTCACGGCTTTATGTATCGTGGGAGCAAACGCTGTTGCTGTCAAGATAAATAAATCCGCAATGCAACTGAATGGCGTACCTGCTAAGCAAATGATGGTTAACATTAAAACAAAGTAACATTACAGTACAACAGTAAGACCTTACCATACCATACCTGCAAAGCAAATACCAAAACAAAACCTAGTAAAAAATAAAACATTTTTTTAACGCAACCTGTGCCTAAAATATATATATGCCGAAGCATGGGGGCATCCTCCCGCAGAAAAGTTATGCTGCGTACACACGGTCGGACTTTACCACGGGCAAGCCTTTGTCGAAATTTCGACCGTATGTACGCGGCATAAAAGGTTATGCCGCGTACACACGGTCAAACTTTTCCACGGGCAAGCCTCCGTCGGAATTTCGACCGTATATACGCGGCATTAGGAGCAAAATCGCTCCTCCGCCCCTGCTGCCCCCATGCTTCAGCATATATGCTCTTTTTTTTTAACTGCGGTGGTGAAATCACCTCCTACAGCACTGGAGTCACGGCTTTATGTATCGTGGGAGCAAACGCTGTTGCTGTCAAGATAAATAATTCCGCGCTGCAGTTGAATGGCGCACCTGAAAACAAAAGATTACATACCTGAAAAGCAAGCATGATAAAACATTGCAGAATGGAATACAGTAAAAAAGAGCAGAACAATAGAGAGAAAATAGAGAGAGCGAGAGAGAACAATAAAACGACAACTATTTTTGGTTTTTTTATTTTATATTTTTTTTGTGTTTTTGTTTTTTACGTTTTTTTTTTTTCTTTTTTACACTTTTTTTTTTAAACTTTAACAACTGTAATGGTTCGGGTCTCTCAAAATGTAATGGCATCTTGGGAGACCCTGTGTAAGTGTGTCCTAGTCTGTGAAATGCTGTACCCTACGCTAAAACTTCACTTTTGAGTGGTAGCGTTCAAAACATTCACCAAGGCAAAGACCAGGTTTGTCAGGACAGAGTGGACAATAATAACCGGTAAAAAATTATAAAATGCAGCGCTAGCGAATATAAATGTGCTCAATACAAACGTATGTGTGAATGTCAACCATCTAAACCTTTCGGGATGATGGTACACACTATTAGTGAAAAGATTATGCACCAATGATTGGTGTCACCAGAAATGCAGTGGGTGTAATATTAAATGTTACCACTAAAAAGTGATCAACTAAGTAAAACCAGAAAATATACTGTGCAAAACATTAAATGAACTGAACAACCAGGCAAATAGCTCTAGGAGTAATTCACAGTACTACAGATGGTTTTCAACATCAAAGAAATAATGTCCCATTTGCAACAGTGGTTGTAATATAGAAGGAAGGGAAAAAAAATAAAAAAATGCTTTAAAATAAAATAAAAGTCACCCAACATCCAACTTCTAGGACCAATAATGTTCGGTGAAATTCAACAGTTGGCTCAATAGCAGCAGAGATCAGAGGACCATGTGGGGAATAAAAAGAAAAAGCAACTTGTGAAGTACCGCTTAGGAACAGATTAACAATACGCTGTTATTGGGAAAACTCACAAGCCTTCAATGATAACCGAGCGTCAGTGTGTTCCGGGTTCACAACGGCGTGCGTTCCACAAGAACCGGAAGCAGCGTCACTGGTTCTTAGTGTTGACCGGAAATGTGTCAATGCATTTCACCCCTCCTCCAGGGCATCATCAAGGACCTTATAATAATAATAACCGGTGTCACGCCTAAATCCGCGCTTGCTACAGACACGACATCTTTTTTGGGGGGCTCGTTGGGTAGGGGTACTCGGGAGGAGATGCGTATAATGCCTCTCATGCAGCCGGCTTACTGCATTTGGTAGGGGATGGTGAGGTGCAGAACCGCCTGGATGCAGGAGTTCTGTGACTATCTCATTCTGGAATTTTAGAAGAGATAAAGTCCCGCCTGAAGCTCTGTATAGCACATGAGCGTTCAGCAAAGCCAATTGGAATAAGGATAGAGACACTTTTTTGTACCAGCATCTCGCCTTACGGTCAATTAGATACGGCGCCATCAACTGGTCGTTGAGGTCCACCCCTCCCATATTTTTGTTATATTCGTGGACACAGAGGGGTTTCTCCACAACACCAGTCGCCGTACGAATTTGGACTGTCGTGTCTGCATGAAGGGAGGTAAGAAGGAAAACATTCTTATTGTCCCTCCACTTCATAGCGAGCAAGTTATTACACTTTACGCAGGCTCTCTCCCCCAGCCTAAGACGGGCATCTACAAGCCGCTGGGGAAAGCCCTGGCGATTAGGTCGCACGGTGCCACATGCTCCAATCTGATGATCAAACAAGTGACTAAACAGTGGCACGCTCGTGTAATAATTGTCCACATACAAGTGGTACCCCTTTCCGAATAAGGGTGACACCAAGTTCCACACTATCTTGCCAGCGCTCCCTATGTAATCCGTGCAGTTGACCGGCTCAACCTGACTATCTTTTCCATCATAAACCATAAAGCTCCATACATAGCCTGTTGCCCTGTCACAGCACTTATTAGACTTGTGCACAATGGAAAAATTTGTTTAGTTTCGGTTCGTTTTTTGTGCACAACGGAAAAATTTGTTTAGTTTTGGTTCGTTTCTTTTCGGTCCTGTTGATTCGTAATCATTCGTAATTTTGCTAGACGGGATTTTTCGTGTTCGGACTAATTCGTATTTTCGCAAGCGTAATTTTTCGTTGAATTTTTAGTTGATTTATAATTCGTACTTTCGGTAGGGTACATTGTTTTTCGTTGATTCTGGACACAACTCCTACTTTCGTAACTTTTTTTGGGTTCGTTGATTCGGAATTTTCCGTGTCTCTCTCACAACGACGCTGCCTATTATGCCTAATGTGCTTCGAATGGATTTGTACTTTTCTAAATACATAGCGGTTATTTGTAACGATTCGAAATCTTGTATTTTACTTTCGTTTTTTAAATGCGGCTATAGCCTCCGCCCCTGTACACCATTTTGAGAGGGTTCAGCATGGTGAGGGAGAAGCAGAGAGCAGAGCAGAGTGTTACTGTGCTTCGAATGGATTCGAAATCTCGTATTTTACTTTCGTTTTTTCATGCGGCTATAGCCTCCGCCCCTGTACACCATTTTGAGAGGGAGTTCAGCATGGTGAGGGAGAAGCAGAGAGCAGAGTGAGTGTTATTGTGCTTCGAATGGATTCGTACATTCGTAACTTTTTTCATAACGAATTATGCCGAAGACATTCGGGCATTCGCTATTTTGCGGTATAATTTATTTCGGATTCGGTTTTATTCGTATATGCTTTGTTCGGAAATTCGAATGCTTCCGAATGTCTGAAAGTTGCTAAATTCGGACGAATTTCGATTCGTTACGAAACGAATTGCACAAGCCTAGCACTTATAGAGCTTGACCCCGTATCTGGCACGCTTGCTGGGAAGGTACTGCTTGAAAGCCAAGCGGCCAGAAAATTTAATCAGGGACTCATCAACGCAGACATTTTGATCGGGAATAAACAAGGCTGCAAAACGTTCGTTGAAGTGGTTTATGAGGGGCCGAATTTTATAGAGCCGGTCGTATTCAGGGTCCCCACGTGGATGACAAAGTTCATTGTCGTTGAAGTGCATGAACCGCAAAATCTGCTCGTATCGTTTCCTGGGCATGGAGGCAGAGAACACTGGCATGTGGTCAATTGGGTGCGTGGACCAATAAGCACGCAATGACGGGAATTTATGTGTGCCCATGTTGAGGGAAAGGCCCAGAAAGGTCTTAAATTCGGAAACCGTAATTGGTTTCCAATCTTTGGCAATGGAAGGCAACTGGGGATTAGCGGCGATGAATTGACCAGCATATAAATTACTCTGGTCCACAATAGATCTATAGAGATCTTCCGTGAAAAACAGCGAATAATAATCGATTGGCATAAAATCAGCTGTTTCCACCTGAATACCGGGTTGGGCAGTGAATGGGGTGAAGTACGGGTTCTGCAGAAGTGGTGGGGACCCAATCAGGATAGGCGAATTCTGCAGAAAGAGCACTATGGGTACGACGGGCCTGCCTTTGTCTTCTTATTGGTGGCAGCGGGACACTACTTGTGCTTGCCACCTCGCCAGCTTGAACTGCACTTATGGGACTCGCCACGTCACCACGTGATACTGCAGTGCTGGATGTATGCCCAGGCTGTACTAGGCCGCTGGTGCTTGCCAATTCACCAGAAGGAATAGCGGCGCTAGTACTCCTCTGCTCCATAATACGAGAGCCCTGCGGTTCTTGCTCCTCAACAACCTCAGAAGATCGGGATCTGGTACGCCTGACCTTAGCAGGGACCTCAACTTCGTCGTCAGAGCTATCTGACGTGGGGCCGCTGACATCACTGTCTTCTACGGGAAGATATTCTGAGCCTGAATCTGACAGATACGTGACCTCCTCTTCACTATCTGTCATGCTCAGAATCTCGTAGGCCTCTTTACTAGTGTACCTTCGACTTGCCATTTTGGGCTCTAAATTTAGGGGTACACTAGTAAGATTCACAGGAAAAAAAGCACCCGACTGTCGTCAGCAAATATATCAAACGCTACAAAAAAAAACTGTTAGCGGTCGCAGGGATCAGGACTGTCTCTGCGAACGCTGCAGTTATGTGTTTTGTGTTTGGTAAGTGACAGTGATCGATCGATGCTGCATTTGGGTGGGCTGGGCTGGGCTGGGCTGGGCGGAGGGGCTAAACGCAGGTGCTAGCAGGTATCTGGGCTGATCCCGCTAACACTGCGTTTTTGGGAACCCTAAACCGCTGGGGACGCTAGTATAGATCTGATCAGATACTATACCACTAAGGGAGGTGTATGCTTTGCGCGTGGGTGTTAGCGTTAATGGCACTAACCTAACGCTGCCTGGGGCGACGCAGACCCTCTCTGGCGCTAAAACCTAATTGATCTCACCCGCCGGGCGATCAGGGGGTTAAACCTTTATTGGGTTATATACGGCGGGTGCCCTGATGCTATAAAAAGCAAACTAACCAACCAGCGTCACCCGTAACCTTTATATGGTGATCACTGGTGAAAGGGTTAACTAGGGGCAATCAGGGGGTTAAAACCTTTATTAGGTTAAATATGGGGGTACCCGACGCTATATAAAAACCTGACGGGTTACCTAAATAACGAAATAACTAACTGGGTAACCAGTGTCACCAGTGACGCTTATACGGTGATCACTGGTGAAAGGGTTAACTTTAGGGGGCAATCAGGGGGTTAAGATAATATATGGGGGTACCTGACGCTCTAAAAACCTGCGGCGAAACTAAAAATAAATAACTGGCTATCTAGGGCACCACCGGCACTAAATACAGCGATCGAAAATACAATTGCTTAGTGACGCTGGCGTTAGGGGGTGAAAGGGTTACCTGGGGGCGATCAAGGGGTTAAACCTTTATTAGGGGGGGTTAGGGGGCTACCCTGGACCTAAAGGGGCCTAAACCTAACTGCCCTGCAACTTTTTACTATCACAGATGACACTAAATGCAGTGATCAGTAAAATAAATGATCACTGCAATCAGTGACACTGTGATTGGGGGCTGGGGGGTGACCTGGGGGGTGATCTGGGGGTGACTGGGGGGTGAAATGTGTGCCTATGTGTACCTATGTGTCAGTGGACTGTTGGTGCACTAACCTGCTTCTCTCCTCGGCGCCGGAATCGAAAAGACCGCCGCGAGGGAGATGACATCACTTCCTCCTGCCTGTGTTTACATCACATGGCGGAGGAAGCATTTTCATTCGCCGGGAGCGATCGCGAGGGGGTGGCCGAAATCGAATGGTCACCCCCTCATCTCTGATCGCTCCCCAACGATAAACGGGCGCTCACTGTATAGGAGGGGGGTCCGATCGGACCCCCCAACTGTACAAAGGCGATCACGTACACTCTACGTGATTGTGCCTGTCGGTGCCATTCTGCCGACGTATATATACAGTGAGCGGTCGTTAAGTGGTTATTTACGATTTTAGCTATTTAGTGAGACCAGAGTGATATGAGCAGCTGAGAGCAGCAGTGTAGTTGTATTTAGCGTGTCACTTGCCACATCACTTGCCACAAGTTGTGGATTGTCCACTTGCCACGTCAGCTGCCCCAAGTTGTGGATTGTCCACAATGCAATGGAAGCAATTTCATATATATATATATATATATATATATATATATATATATATATATTATGGTTTTTCCTCATTTGCCATAAATTTGGAGTTTATCAATGTAAAAAAAAAGGTCACCTTTAAAAACGCTTCTAAACTAAAATGCGGCTAAACGCTGGTACCGCGTCTGAAACGTGGAAATCTTTGGCGTCTGAAGGCATTTTGAGGGTTTGTGAAAAACGATTTTAAACGCAACTGCAGATTTTTTTTGCCAGGACAAAAACAGTGTTTTGGATGTAATAGAATTCAATGGACCCGCATCCAAAACGCAAGTACCGCAATTTTGCGGCGATTTTTTGTTTGACCTGTTTATAGCTGGTTGTTAAAGGAAATGTAAAAAAAAAAAAAAAAAAAAACGGTTCAAAAAACAAAACCAAAAAAAAACAGCGTGGGGTCCCCCCCCAGGTCCATACCAGGCCCTTGGGTCTAGTATGGATTCAAAGGGGACCCCCCAAAAAAATGAAAAAAAAAATGGCGCGGGGGTCCCCCCAGAATCCATACCAGGCCCTTCAGGTCTGGCATGTATTTTAAGGGGAACCCCGCGCCAAAAACAAAAAAAAATTGCGTGGGGTCCCCTTAGAATACACACCAGACCCTTTATCCGAGCACTCAACCTGGCAGGCTGCAGGGAAAAAGGGGGGACGAGAGAGCGCCCCCCTCCCTCCTGAACCGTACCAGGCCGCGTTCCCTCAACATGGGGGGTTTGGTGCTTCGGGGCAGGGGGGGCGACCTGCGGCCCTCCCCACCCCAAAGCACCCTGCCCCCATGTTGATGAGGACAAGGGCCTCTTCCCGACAACCCTGGCCGTTGGTTGTCGGGGGCTGCGGGCGGGGGGCGTGGTCACCATATGATGCCACCGCTGACCCCGCCCCCGTATGATGTCACAGTCCCGGGGAATAATGAGACTGTGACGTGAAACGGGGGGCGGGGTCAGCGTTGGCATCATTCGGTGACCACGCCCAATGCCAATAAAAGTGGCACCGCTGCTTGGACAGATCATTGCGGCGGTGGAGAGCAACGAATCAACATCGGGCGAAGAGAAGAAGGAAGAAGGCGACGTAGAAGACCGGCCCCCGCTAGCAAAAGAGCTGGCACAAGATAGCGGGGCGTCCGGCAGAAAGAACCGGAGATCGAGGAGAAGGCGTCGGAGAGCGGGAGAAGAAACGGAGAACAGAACAAGAGACCCCCGAAGTCGGAAGAAGACGGCGAGGAAGCCCGGGACCCCCGCTAGCAAAAGAGCTAGCAGAAGATAGCGGGGGCCCGGCAGAAAGACTCCCGGAGCTGCCCAATAAATTACTTTTCAAACCTGTGTTGTCTTTTTTTATTGACTTATTTTGCCACCAGGTGAATGGGTAGGGGTACGATGTACCCCATACTCATTCACATAGGGTGGGGGGCCGGCATCTGGGGGCCCCCTTTTTAAATGGGGCGCCCTGATTCCGAAAAGCCCCCCGCCCGCATACCCCGACAACCAACGGCCAGGGTTGTCGGGAAGAGGCCCTTGTCCCCATCAACATGGCGGCAGGGTGCTTTGGGGTGGGGGGGGCCACAGGTCGCCCCCCTGCCCCAAAGCACCAAACCCCCCATGTTGAGGGCATGCGGCCTGGTACGGTTCAGGAGGGAGGGGGGCCGCTCTCGTCCCCCCTTTTCCCCTGCGGCCTGCCAGGTTGCGTGTTTGGATAAGGGTCTGGTTTGGATTTTGGGGGGACCCCCACGCCGTTTTTCGGCTTGAGGGGTTCACCTTAAAATCCAGACCAGACCTAAGGGTCTGGTTTGGATTTTGGGGGGACCCCCACACCGTTGTTCGGCTTAGGGGGTTCACCTTAGAATCCAGACCAGACCTAAGGGCCTGGTATGCTCCTGAAGGGGAACCCATGCCGTTTTTTCCATTAAAATTTGGCCTGGAGTTCCCCATCATGATTCATACCAAACATGGGACAGCGAGGCTGCCGAGGACCAGCGCGATGACATCACACTAGACACATTCTCGGCCGGCTAGTCGCCTCTAGGACACGACTTGAGCGGCTGCTGCACGCTCAGGTCGTGTCCAGATCGCCTCGCAAAGTCGCGCTGTCCCTGTGTCAGCCGGCACACGAGTCGCCCGCAAGTCGGATCTGACTTCCCGGGCGACCTCTATTCAAATCAATGGGCTCCCATAGGGAACCATTCATTTTCAATAGAGCGCCGCTGACATTTCTATTTACTATAACAGTGCGCCGCTGCTTCCTGCACCCAGTGAAGGAGTTATCCGGCGCAGCAATTAAGGTTAGAACCAGCGCAGCGCACTGTTATTAGTAAATCAGCCCCTATGTGTCCCAGATAGTTAACTGAAGACTGGTAAAATTGGCATTTTTCAGGTGAGAGCTTGAGTCCTTCTTCACTCAGTTTCTTCAAGACCTTCTCCAGCCTTTCTTCGTGTTCCTCCAAAGTTCTACCAAAGACTATGATGTCATCCAAGTATACAAGGACCTCAATGAGGTTCATGTCTCCCATAGGGATGAGCTTCGTGTTCGAGTCGAACATACGTTCGACTCGAACATTGGCTGTTCGATCGTTCGACGAAGATCGAACGATTTGGGCCGTTCGCGCCAAATTCGAGTGACGCGAACGGCCCACAATGCACTACGCCATCGCAGTGTCATCCAGGCGCTGTGATTGGCCAAGCATGCACTGTGACCCCGCATGCTTGGCCAATCACAGCGCCGGCAGCGAGGAGAGCAATGATTGGCCACAGGCAGGATGCCTGTGGCCAATTATTGCTGAGGGTGTTTAGTACACGCCCCACACTATAAAAGGCCGCCAGCACGGCGGCCTAGTGTAGTGTGTTCCGGAGCAGGGATAGAGTAGCATAGGCAGGGACAGTGACTGTTATTTCTTTCTTGCTTAACCTGGATTCCTTTAGTTTAGGGAAAGAGAAGGATAGGTAGGGAGAGTGTCAGTGTGTTTTGTGCTTCTGCTATAGTGTGCTTAAAAAAAACATTTATTCTAGGGACAGAAAACTCTAGGTAGGGACAGTGTCAGTTTCTTTCACTCTGCAAGTCCTTGTTTCCAGGGACCTGTAAGGACAGTGAGTTAATTGTCCTTGTGCTATATTGTGCTTAAAAAAAACATTTATTCTAGGGACAGAAAACTCTAGGTAGGGACAGTGTCAGTTTCTTTCACTCTGCAAGTCCTTGTTTCCAGGGACCTGTAAGGACAGTGAGTTAATTGTCCTTGTGCTATATTGTGCTTAAAAAAAACATTTATTCTAGGGACAGAAAACTCTAGGTAGGGACAGTGTCAGTTTCTTTCACTCTGCAAGTCCTTGTTTCCAGGGACCTGTAAGGACAGTGAGTTAATTGTCCTTGTGCTATATTGTGCTTAAAAAAAACATTTATTCTAGGGACAGAAAACTCTAGGTAGGGACAGTGTCAGTTTCTTTCACTCTGCAAGTCCTTGTTTCCAGGGACCTGTAAGGACAGTGAGTTAATTGTCCTTGTGCTATATTGTGATTAAAAAAAAAACATTTATTCTAGGGACAGAAAACTCTAGGTAGGGACAGTGTCAGTTTCTTTCACTCTGCAAGTCCTTGTTTCCAGGGACCTGTAAGGACAGTGAGTTAATTTTCCTTGTGCTATATTGTGATTAAAAAAAACATTTATTCTAGGGACAGAAAACTCTAGGTAGGGACAGTGTCAGTTTCTTTCACTCTGCAAGTCCTTGTTTCCAGGGACCTGTAAGGACAGTGAGTTAATTGTCCTTGTGCTATATTGTGCTTAAAAAAAACATTTATTCTAGGGACAGAAAACTCTAGGTAGGGACAGTGTCAGTTTCTTTCACTCTGCAAGTCCTTGTTTCCAGGGACCTGTAAGGACAGTGAGTTAATTGTCCTTGTGCTATATTGTGATTAAAAAAAACATTTATTCTAGGGACAGAAAACTCTAGGTAGGGACAGTGTCAGTTTCTTTCACTCTGCAAGTCCTTGTTTCCAGGGACCTGTAAGGACAGTGAGTTAATTTTCCTTGTGCTATATTGTGATTAAAAAAAACATTTATTCTAGGGACAGAAAACTCTAGGTAGGGACAGTGTCAGTTTCTTTCACTCTGCAAGTCCTTGTTTCCAGGGACCTGTAAGGACAGTGAGTTAATTGTCCTTGTGCTATATTGTGCTTAAAAAAAAACATTTATTCTAGGGACAGAAAACTCTAGGTAGGGACAGTGTCAGTTTCTTTCACTCTGCAAGTCCTTGTTTCCAGGGACCTGTAAGGACAGTGAGTTAATTTTCCTTGTGCTATATTGTGATTAAAAAAAACATTTTTTCTAGGGACAGAAAACTGTAGGTAGGGAGAGTGTTTTTTTTCTTTCACTCTGCAAGTCCTTGTTTCCAGGGACCTGTAAGGACAGTGAGTTAATTTTCCTTGTGCTATATTGTGATTAAAAAAAACATTTATTCTAGGGACAGAAAACTCTAGGTAGGGACAGTGTCAGTTTCTTTCACTCTGCAAGTCCTTGTTTCCAGGGACCTGTAAGGACAGTGAGTTAATTGTCCTTGTGCTATATTGTGCTTAAAAAAAACATTTATTCTAGGGACAGAAAACTCTAGGTAGGGGCAGTGTCAGTTTCTTTCACTCTGCAAGTCCTTGTTTCCAGGGACCTGTAAGGACAGTGAGTTAATTGTCCTTGTGCTATATTGTGCTTAAAAAAAACATTTATTCTAGGGACAGAAAACTCTAGGTAGGGACAGTGTCAGTTTCTTTCACTCTGCAAGTCCTTGTTTCCAGGGACCTGTAAGGACAGTGAGTTAATTTTCCTTGTGCTATATTGTGATTAAAAAAAACATTTTTTCTAGGGACAGAAAACTGTAGGTAGGGAGAGTGTTTTTTTTCTTTCACTCTGCAAGTCCTTGTTTCCAGGGACCTGTAAGGACAGTGAGTTAATTTTCCTTGTGCTATATTGTGATTAAAAAAAACATTTTTTCTAGGGACAGAAAACTGTAGGTAGGGAGAGTGTTTTTTTTCTTTCACTCTGCAAGTCCTTGTTTCCAGGGACCTGTAAGGACAGTGAGTTAATTGTCCTTGTGCTATATTGTGCTTAAAAAAAACATTTATTCTAGGGACAGAAAACTCTAGGTAGGGACAGTGTCAGTTTCTTTCACTCTGCAAGTCCTTGTTTCCAGGGACCTGTAAGGACAGTGAGTTAATTGTCCTTGTGCTATATTGTGCTTAAAAAAAACATTTATTCTAGGGACAGAAAACTCTAGGTAGGGACAGTGTCAGTTTCTTTCACTCTGCAAGTCCTTGTTTCCAGGGACCTGTAAGGACAGTGAGTTAATTGTCCTTGTGCTATATTGTGCTTAAAAAAAACATTTATTCTAGGGACAGAAAACTCTAGGTAGGGACAGTGTCAGTTTCTTTCACTCTGCAAGTCCTTGTTTCCAGGGACCTGTAAGGACAGTGAGTTAATTTTCCTTGTGCTATATTGTGCTTAAAAAAAACATTTATTCTAGGGACAGAAAACTCTAGGTAGGGACAGTGTCAGTTTCTTTCACTCTGCAAGTCCTTGTTTCCAGGGACCTGGAGAGACATTGAGTGAATTGTCCTTGTGCTATATTGTGATTAAAAAAAACATTTATTCTAGGGACAGAAAACTCTAGGTAGGGACAGTGTCAGTTTCTTTCACTGTGAAAGTCCTTGTTTCAAGGGACAGAGAAGGACACCTGAAGGTAGCCCTTATTGCTTTTTTCCCATCTCCCTGCAGGCCATCTATTAGAATGTCTGGAAGGCAAACAAGGAGAGGCAGACAGTCAGGAGGCAATAAAAGAGGGCAAGCAGGCTCTGTGTCTGGGGGCAACAGTGCTGGTCGTGGACGCGGTGCATTGTCATCAGCACATGGCCATGGGACACGCTTGTCCTTCTTTTCGGCAGCTGGACATGTTGAGCCACATCATGCCGAAGACTTGGTAGAGTGGATGACCAAGCCCTCCTCCTCCTCCTCATCCTCTCTCACCCAGGCTCAGGGTACTGGAAAAGCAGCTGCCAAAGCGTCGTCTTCCCTGGTATCAATGTCAGACAAATCATCAGTCACTCCTTCCCTAGACCCACCATGTCCTCCTCCTGAGGAGTCCCCCGAACTGTTTCAGCACAGTGTTGGGTACATGCTCCAGGAGGATGCCCAGCGTTTCGAAGGGTCTGATGATGAAACCCAGCTAGAGGAAGGCAGTAGCGTGAGAGCAGACAGAGGGGATGCTCAAGAAGGACACCAATCTGGCAGTCATGTTCCAGCAGCTGCAGCATACTGCCAGATTGGCTCCAGTGATGAGGAGGGAGGGGATGATGAGGTCAATGACTCCACGTGGGTGCCTAATAGGAGAGAGGAGGAGGAGGAGGATGAGGAGGAGGCACATCTCCAACGAGGCAGGATGCCCTTTGGTGGCCAGCGTAAGGGCAGTACACCGACGGAATCACACCGCAGAGCTCCGCCTGTGCAGGGCGCTGCCTCTGCCCGTCATTCAAAAAGTTCTTTGGTGTGGGCCTTTTTTGAGGCTAGTGCATCAGATCGCACAGCTGCTGTTTGCAACATATGTCTCAAGCGTATATCGCGTGGCCAAAACATCAGCCGCTTGGGTACCACATGCCTGACCAGACATATGTTGACCTGCCATGCAGCTCGTTGGCAAGCCTACCTCAAAGACCCACACCAAAGAACAAAGCGGACCTCTCCTTGCACCGCATCAGCTGGGATCTCCAACCCCACTATAACTTCAGTCCTCTCTGAAACATGCACTGAGAGGAATGAAGGTGTAGAATTAGGTGTGTCACAGCCAAGTACTTGCGCCCACTCTGCTAGCAGTACACCGACGTCCGATTCTAGCAGGCAAATTTCCCTGCCCCAGCTGCTGGACCGTCGAAAGAAGTTCACTCCCAGCCATCCACATGCCCAGCGGTTGAATGCTAGCTTGGCTAAATTGCTAGCGCTTCAACTGCTGCCTTTTCAGTTGGTAGACTCGGCCCCCTTCCGTGAGTTTGTGCAATGTGCGGTTCCTCAGTGGCAGGTTCCCAAACGCCACTTTTTCTCACGGAAGGCTATTCCGGCTCTCTACCGGCATGTGGAAGGCAATGTCTTGGCCTCGCTGGACAGGGCGGTCAGCGGTAAGGTGCATATTACCGCTGACTCATGGTCCAGCAGGCATGGACAGGGACGTTACCTTTCTTTCACGGCCCATTGGGTCACTCTTTTGGCAGCTGGGAAGGATTCAGGACAAGGTGCAGTAGTGTTGGAGGTTGTCCCACCGCCACGCCTCCAAAATGCTACTACTGGTTGTGACACACCTCTCTCCTCCACCCCCTCCTCTTCTTCTTCCTCCATGGCCTCTTCCTGTGGTTTGTCCTATGAACCAGCGGTGCTCCGTAGCCGTTCACGGGGCTACGCAAGTACGCAGGCAAAAAGATGCCATGCCGTGCTTGCGCTGGTGTGTTTGGGGGACAGAAGCCACACTGGGGCAGAGGTCCTGTCTGCTCTGCAGGGCCAGGCCGAGAGGTGGTTGACGCCACGCCAGCTTAAGCCAGGAATGGTGGTTTGCGACAATGGCACCAACCTCCTCTCCGCCCTCCGACAGGGACAACTGACCCATGTGCCCTGTGTGGCTCACGTCCTTAACCTGGTGGTGCAGCGCTTCTTGGGCAGGTACCCGGGCTTACAGGATGTCCTGAGGCAGGCCAGGAAAGTCTGTGTGCATTTCCGCAGATCTTATAATGCCAGTGCTCGCCTGGCTGAGCTGCAAAAGGAGTTGAACCTGCCCAAGAACCGCCTTATATGTGACATGCCCACCAGGTGGAACTCAACGTTGGCCATGCTGCAGCGGCTGCACACGCAGCAGAGGGCCATCAATGAGTACCTGTGCGACTACGGCACCAGGACAGGGTCAGGGGAGCTTGGTTTTTTTTCTCCACGCCAGTGGGGCATGATCAGGGATGCATGCACTGTCCTGGCACCATTTGAGGAGGCCACGAGGATGGTGAGCAGTGACAGTGCATGCATCAGTGACACTGTACCTCTTGTCCACCTGTTGGAGCACACGCTGCGTGGAATAATGGACAGGGCACTTGAGGCAGAACAGAGGCAGGAAGAGGAGGACTTCCTTGCCTCTCAAGGCCCCCTTTACCCAGACAGTGTTCCTTCTGTCCCACCCATCGCACAGGAAGAGGAGGAGGAGGAGGAGGAGGAGGAGGATTGTGTCAGCATGGAGGTGGAGGCTGGCACTCAGCATCATCAGCAGCAGTCTTTTAGGGATGATTTACAGTCCCAAGAAACCAGTGGACTTGTACGTGGCTGGGAGGAGGTGGCTGCGGATCATGTCGTCCTTAGTGACCCAGAGGACTCCGGAGCGAATGCCTCAGCAAACCTACGCTGCATGGCCTCCCTGATCCTGCAAAGTCTGCGGAAGGATCCTCGTATTCTTCGGATCAAGGAGAGGGACCATTACTGGCTGGCCACTCTCCTTGATCCACGGTACAAGGGTAAGGTTGCGGACCTTATGTTACCGTCGCAGAGGGAGCAGAGGATGAGACAACTCCGGGAGGCCTTGCAGAAAGGTCTGTGCAACGCGTTCCCAGAGACTGGGAGGTTGCAAACTCCTGGTCCTGGACAACGAGTTGCTGAGGCTTCGGCCAGTCAAAGAAGGAGCGGTGGGGAAGGTGGCCGTCTGACCGATGCGTTCAGACAATTCTTTAGTCCGCAGCCCCAAAGTATGATCGGTTCCAGCAACCATCGCCAGCGTCTGATAAACATGGTGCAGGAATATCTAGGGGCAAGGTCAGACTTGGACACCTTCCCCACCGAAAATCCTCTGGCTTACTGGGTCTTGAGGATGGATCACTGGCCAGAGCTTGCACAGTATGCAATTGAGCTACTGGCCTGTCCTGCATCCAGCGTTCTTTCGGAACGCACATTCAGTGCTGCTGGAGGATTTGTCACGGATCACAGGGTGCGCCTGTCCACCGACTCGGTTGATCGACTGACTTTCATCAAGATGAACCAGTCTTGGATCACCACCAGCTACCACACACCTGATGCTGATATAACAGACTAATTGATTTTAAAATGTCACATCCCTTCAAGACTGATGCTGATGCTGAGTGCCTGTGCTGTTATGTTGACTGGCTATCCTCCTCCTCCGAGTCCTCAATGATACGATTGATGATGATAGCTTGGAAGATCATTTTTGTTTATGGGTGCCGCCACCAGTGCCTAACGCCCAATTTTTCAGCCCCTGTTTAACAGTGGCGTGTAATTACAATTTTTGAAGCAATACTTTGCAACAGGGCTCATTGCTGTGCTCCAAGTACAGTATCTGTGAGGAGTTGCAGTGTTGTGCCACCAGTGCCTAAGGCCCAATTTTTCAGCCCCTGTTTAACAGGGGCGTGTCATTACAATTTTTGAAGCAATACTTTGCAACAGGGCTCATTGCTGTGCTCCAAGTACAGTATCTGTGAAGGGTTGCAGTGTTGTGCCACCAGTGCCTAAGGCCCAATTTTTCAGCCCCTGTTCAACAGGGGCATGTAATTACAATTCTTGATCTAATAATTCACAGCAGGGCCCATTGCTGCACCCACCAAGAGTAACTGTCAGGGCTTACAGTGTTGTGGCACCAGCACCACCATCAAAGGCCCAATTTTTACTACCACTGTTCAACAATTATATGTAATTAAAATTCCTGATATAATAGTTGACAGCAGGGCGTTCCAGCACCAACCAAGAGTAACTGTGAGTGCTTACAGTGTTGTGCCAACACCAACAACTAAGGGGCCTATTTCTGCAGAGTATATACGGCAGGTCCCTACTTTCAAACATCCAACTTACAAACGACTCCTACTTGCAAACGCAAGAAGACAACAGGAAGTGAGAGGAAATCTACCACTAGGAAGGAAAATTCTCTCCTGTAAGAATAAATATGGGAGAAAGGTGTCTCCTCTGTACTGATGCTTTATCAGCAATCCTTGTTTCAAGAAAAACACCACATTTCAAAAACAGTTGTCATTAGGACGGAAAGTGAGGTGAAATGTTCTGAACAGGGGCACAGACAGCAAAACAAATGTTACAGGGGTGATAACCCTTACCTATGTTTTCCAAAAAGTTTAAAAATAGATTTTTGGTCTGGAGCTACACTTCAACAATGTACCTGTTCAAAATTACAAACACATTCTACATAAGAACAAACCTACAGTCCCTGTCTTGTATGCACCGCCTGTATACGGCTGTTCAGAGTATATAGGGCCTTTTTTATTTTATGTGCGGGGTTCCCCTTAATATCCATACAAGACCCAAAGGGGCTGGTAATGGGCTGGGGTAGGGGGGGGGGTCATGGGGTAGCTATGCCATTTTTCTTAAAGATTTTCATCCATATTACCGGGACCAGACATTACATTAAAGCCGCAAGCAGTTTTAAATGGCTTTTTTTTCCTTTAGAAGTGTCATTTTGTGCAGGGACAGTTCTAAACACGGGAAACACGTGGCACTTCACAGGCATACTTTAGACACCCCCCAGGTACGATATTTAAAGGAATATTTGACTTTTTTTTTTCACTTTATGCATCATTAAAATGACTGCTCCCGGAAAACGACCGTTTTTAAAACTTATTTTTGCATTGATACATGTCCCCTGGTGCAGAACCCGGGTTCCCAAACCCTTTTTAGGACAATAACATGCATAATAGTTGTTATAATTAGCACTTTAGAATTCGAACGTTCGCATCCATTGTATTTAATAGGGTTCTAATGTTCGTTCGAACTTTCGGTCCGTTCGCGGGTTCTGGTGCGAACCGAACCCGGGGGTGTTCGGCTCATCACTAGTCTCCCACAGTCCTCTCCATGAGTCTTTGGAACGTGGCTGGAGCTCCAGACAGACCTTGAGGCATTCGGTTGAATTCAAAGAATCCCACTGGGGTTATGAAAGCCGTCTTTTCTTTGTCTTCTGGGTGCATTGGGATTTGATAATACCCACTCTTTAAGTCCATAACACTGAACCACTTGGCTCCGGACAAACTCTGCAAGGCATCTTCTATTCTTGGAGTGGTATACTGATCCGGAGTGGTTCTCCTGTTGAGGGTTCTATAGTCAATACACAACCTTAGTGACCAGTTCTTCTTCCGGACCACTACTATGGGAGAGGCATACGGACTTCTAGATTCCTGGATCACTCCTGTTCGCTTGAGCTCGGCAAGCTGTTCCCTCAAATCTTCAAGATCTGCCAATGGAACTCGCCTAACCCTTTCTCTGAAGGGCTTTTCTTCTTGGAGGCGGATTCGATGGGTGGCACTCCTAGCACACCCCACATCAAACTCATCACGTGAGAAGATCCTCTCCCACCGAGTCAACTGGTTCCGGGTTCTCTCCCTCCAAGCCCTGGGCAGGTTTTGATTCTCCATGGAAATCTTCTCCCACACTGTACTTCCTCCATCTGTCTTTGCCACATCGGATGAGGTAACTGGTGTGGCTGTGCTCACCTGGCCCAGCAACAGCCTGGCTGGGACTTCCATGGGACTATCCGTGGTGTTTCTGACACTCACAGGCACCTTGCAGTGGGCCTTCTTCAGAGCCCTCACCGGGACCACTTCCGGGACTACCTCCAAGCCCGAAGGTTCTTCTCTTGGGTCGGGTTCCAACATCACAAAAGGGCCCGGCTGCTCCCAAGTGAATTTCACTGTGGCCTTCAAGCAAGTTACTTCACCGGGTTGCAGCACTATCCCTTTTTTTCCCAGTCTCCAGACCTTCCCTACCCCCTCTTCCGGGGCCTTTTGCTCCAAGATCAGCCGTCGAAAGGCAGTCTTCAACATTGGATGAATCTCCGTGACTGGGAGGTTCGTCCTTCTTGTTAACGGGACCAAAAGCATTCGGACCAGATCCGTGTTGGTTCCTATTATCAGGGAACTCCTGTTAGCTCCAGGCGGTCGGGGGCACACCACAGCCAAGGTGTCGAACACTTCCCCTTTCCCAGCTATGGATGGGTCAAACGTCAGTCTTATGGGTAGATAGCCATCATAAGGGAACTTCTCTGTTCCAATTTCCCATATCTCCAAGTCTTCAATCCTCTGAATGGGTAGGTGACTTAGGTGCCTGTCGTAGAAGTCTCGATACAACAAGGTCACCTGCGCTCCAGTATCCAACAGGGCTCTTGTGTAGATCCCCTCCACCTGAATGGATACAATTGGTGAGGGACCCACCAGTTTTTCTGGGTACTGCTTCGAAGGAGTCTCTTTCCTTTGCTCTTTGCAATTCCTTTCTTGACTTTCCTTTCTCTTTTTGCCTTTGGACCTAAGTTTCTCCTGGGCCTGGTATGCATTAATCTATCTCCTCTGTCTGGGTGTAGCTACCCGCTGAGGGACATTATTGTGTTTCTTTGGAGTGCGTTCCTTCTGAGGAACCCTTAGTTTCTTCTGTGGGGTCCTGGCCCCTTCTTTCACGTGCTTCTTATTCAGTATGGAGTTCCTGGAAGATGTTGGGCACCCGGTTGACTCCTTCACCGGGGCCCGTTGAAGCTTTCCGGCCGCTTGCGGTTATTCAGTCTCTTCTTCTTGGGACTGGCACACACTTTGGCCAGATGGCCAGCTCCCCCACAATTGAAACAAATCACATTTCCCCAATTCTCCAGGGATGCGGGTGCCGAGGTATTCGGGAACAGTTCCTTCCTCGGACTTTCCCTCTCTGGTACCCTTGACTCCTTTTCCATCAAGGAGGTCAACATTCCCAGCACTTGGGACATTTGCGACTTCAAGGTATCCACCTCTGCATCTCTTTCTAAGGTCATGGCCGTCCTGACCATCACCGGAGGAGGGTTCACCGTCTCAACTGGTTGGCTCCTCTTTTTCTCCTCCAGCATAGCTTCTTCTTCTCTGACTACTCGGATCAAGTCAGGGTACTCCAGGCTCTTCCCATCCTGTCTTGTACGTAGCGCCAGTGCGATAGGATCCAAGGGTTGAGATCCTCTCATCACCTGTTGGACCCGGGCCTCATCCACCTTCTTCGGGTCAATCCCCTTCTTTAGGATCATCTTGTGCAGTATTTTATCTAGGCGCATCATGAACTCTGATAGCTTTTCCCCTGCCTTTTGGTAGCAATGCTCCAGTTGGTAGGTAAGTTCAGTAATCTTCTCTGTTCCCCCGAACACATTCTGCAGAATGTCTATATAGTCCTGCGCAGTACAGTCTGTCTTACTCATCTTGAGGTTGCGTACGGCCTCTAAAGCAGGCCCCTTCAAGCTCTCAGCAATTCTCTGCTTCTTCCTGTGGTCTGGGACTTCCCACTCCTCCAGAGCCTGAGTTGCACCGTCTAACCACTCCTCAAATCCTTCTTCGCCTGAAGGTACAGGTTTCCTTCCTGAAAACATTCTGAGTTTTCGGTATCCTGATATTTGATAATCGGCCGGGTCGTTCTTGCAGTGCGCTATGATTTCTCCTAAAACCGCGCATAATTCTGTGCTGAGGGTGCCCTGTGGCGACCCGGAGCTCTCTTCTTTCTTTACATCTTTTAGGTTGGGTGGAGCGTGTATTAGCTTATAAGTTTGTTTATCTATCGTTTCTATGCTTGGCTTCTTGAAGTCTTCTGCGACTCCATCCTTCCATTTTATCAGTACATATGTCAAAGGAGGTTCTGATCTGACATCCACTATCCATGCCTTCTGTTGTGGAGACAGTGACATCACCAACTGTTTCACTGCATCCTCTTGCCATATCCCTGAGAGTTCTATAATCACTGCCCCATTTGGATCTGTGTTGACTGCTGCGCACCACTTCACTACTTCTAGTGGGTCCATGCTGGTACTTTTTGGCTGCTATTTGCTGCAACAGGATCCCGGACTCACGAGCCCCCACGTGTAGCGCTACCCCCAGTTAAGAGAGCCGCTGAATTGATTTCGGGCCCTGAACGCAGCACCGCCAACCCCCGGCAATCTTACTCGACCCACTCTGGCACAGTCAGTCTAGGGTTAAACTCCTATCACTCTCAGGTGTATTGTACTTAACAATCTCTAAACAGTTCAGGCAACACACTGAGGCAAGAATATAAAACATATATTAGCTTTACTGGTGATGAAGGATTCAAGGTATAACATGCAACTTATATATATATATGGGCCTGCAGAGCCCTGCATCAATCAATGTACTAGGTGCAGCACAATAATATGGCGCCGCGCAGTATCCACCACGCGGAGCTATTATGGCGTGCGTTCGCCTATGGCGTAGTAACACAAACTTTCTAGATTCCCCGCCTAAGGCAGGCCTGACATGAGATGGGACTAAGTCTCTTTCCCCAGGGAAGGAAGGTTTCTTCACCGGCCAGCTTTCGTTGGTGCACTTAAAGAAATAACCATTTGTAATCCACATTGGGTGTTAACTTGAACTAGCAGGGTAAAACGGGGGAGGGGTAGGTACTACAGCTCTGTCCCAACTACCGGACTCCCCAAGAACACTGGTGAGCGAACAGCGGGCCTAGGCAGTCTACAGGCCTGAACACAACTCAGTCTATTGATATGGGCAGGTGCCCGCTCACCACTCCAGGCGCGATCCCAGCCTGGGACTTCCACCTCCTGTGTGTCGCACACAGCGTCTGCTCCGATCGAGTCCCCGATCCAACTCACGTCCTATCACGACGGGTCAGGATCCACCTCGGCTCCGCAGTATGGTGGAAGGCTCTTTGGACTTCAAGCAAGGCCTCAGGCTTCAGGCCTTGCTCCACAGCCGATCCGCGCGGGATGACTTGTTGCTTGACGCGCCGTGTCCCAAGAGAGCGAGCTCCGCCTCGCCTCTCCCTTAAGTAACCCCTCCCATGAGTCTTTGCGGTGGAACCTCCGCCTTGGGGCTGAATGGGGTTCTGGGTAACGTATTCCTGAGGTCGTAAGAGAGACCCCGCTACAATTAGAAGACCCGAGCCAAGTACCGCTCACGTCACCCCTAGATTTAGGCATAACAACCCCCTAAGTTAGGGACCCCGCTACATATATATCTATATATATATCTATCTATCTATCTATCTATCTATATATATATATATATATATCTATATATATATATATATATATATATATATATATATATATATAGAGAGAGAGAGAGAGAGAGATACTGTTGGGGGCATAGGCGTGCCCACGGGGTGTGCCGGGTGTGCCCAGGCACACCCTAATCATCCCTGTGCTCTGTCTGTGCTTTAACACCTTTTGCTAGTGCTGACTGCCTGCAACATGTCTTTCCCTGTGTAGCTCACAGTCACCACCACTGGGGTCGGGTCCGGGCCAGCAAAAACAGCTGTGCTGCGAGTGGGAGGTGATTGAGCAGGGAACTAGGGACCACATCCTTGGAGTAATCAAGCCGCATTTCCCGATGCAGCTTCTATAGTTCCGGCTGCAGG